>PYAF01000486.1:27159-67067 GCA_007407185.1 Glycine tomentella | reverse complement strand
TTAGAGGTCTAGCCCTATAAATACTCAGACTTTGCTATTTTTGGTTAACTTTTGATTAATGAAATTGAGCTTTTGCTTAAATTGAGAGCTTAGCCTCTTGTTGGTTCTTGATTAAGACCAAATTGATTCTTATCAAGGGAGCTTTCCTTTGTGGCGAATCCTCCTCCGACTTATCGTTCCGATTGGGAATCGTGGCGTCATTCTAAATCATTCCTTAATCTTCTCCATTTTTCTATTTGAATTTCAAACCCTAATTCATGGAGTCTTGAAGATTACAATCCGGAAACGATCCAAGCCAAGCATTCATGTCTTGGTGGTCATCAGACTGACAAAGCAAAAAGACTCACCCCTTATGTTTTTATTTTAGGGTCCAATTGCAGAACGCGTGGAAGTTATAGATATCTCATAATCTTCGATTTCATTGGCCTCATCCTTGTCACCAACTCATCAAACGCAACTTAAGAGGGTCCTTAGGCTCCTATTACTATCCCCGATGCCATTTGTGTAGATCATTGAGATTTCTTCTTCATTATCTTCTTCAAACACATTAGAGAATGTGTCAGGGCCACCCTATGTCGGTAAGGACTCAGACCTTACAATGGTAGCCCCTCTTGCCCTAACACCAGTATTTGAGGATCATGAGATCGAGCAGGACCCAGAGATGCTACAGAGGACCAGTCAGAGGTAGCATAGAAGCCTCTTGATCATGTTATGGAGGATGGCATAGCAGATGCCATTAACACCTAGTTCTCTAACCTTGGTGTTGTTCTCCTTCTAAACATTCAATTGACTCAAATGTCTATGTTTGGAACTATTATTGCACCTCCACCAGTACCTCAAACACTACATGCACCTATGTCTCTGGATCCTCCACAACCACCTTTAGCTCTTATACAACCACCTCCTCCATCTTCACCACCACCTTCTTAACCTCCACCACCACTGCCTGCTCAGAACTGACTATGATTTCTGTTAATATTTCTATCTTCAAACCTAATTTTTGCTTATGACAAACGGGGGAGAAATAGGAATTTTGATTGTGAATGAGATAACAGTTTTAAATAAAAGTGGTTTTGGAGTATTTTCATATATGTTCTCTCTTTAGTTATTAACTTCTGTTATTCTGTTGCCACATATGTCATATATATGACATATATATATATATATATATATATATGTCATAATGTTCTTGCTTTAGGGGAAGTTTAATTGCACTACATTCTTCTCACTCTCTTAAAACTTTGATTATCTTTATAAATCAAAATTTATATTGTTTGTCATCATCAAAAAAGGGAAGATTGTTAGGTCTAGATGATCACTCGTCTCGTCCACCTTTGATTTTCATGTATAATAATATGTGTAAATTATTGATGTTCTAATGATTTTTTTAACAAGTGGACAGGATCAATATGTTAAAGGAATTTACAATATTCAGTATCGTCCATAATCGAAGAGAGTATTTTATCTAGCGTCCAACACACTAAATCCAGAGAGCATCCAAGGATATTTGTGGCTGATGGAGGGGGAGAAGGAAATAGACCACCAAGAAGGACTCTTGGTGACTATGTTTATCAGTAAAGACCAAAGCATTACAACAACATAGTCATTCCTCTTTTCAGTAACAAGGTTGTGGAATTAAAGCCAACATTGCTCAGTCTGATTGGCTCACATCATTTTGCTAGAATGGATCATGAAGATTCATATACACATTTTTCTACCTTCATTTAGTTATGCAATACCATGGGAGCTTCTGATGAAGATGTTGAAGTTGTCTACCTCAGAGCTTTTCCATTCTCTTTGACAGGTAAAGCAAAGACATGGCTCTAATCACATCCAAAAAAACACTTGGGAATAAGTGAAGGAAAAATTCATTGCAAGATTTTTTCCTCCATCCAGATTCATTAGTGCAAAATCAGCGATTGCTGACCGTTGGGATCTTCAAATAAGAACTTTTGATGTCGCGCCAAGCACGACTAGTGCGCTGAGCGAGGCATGCTATCGCATTGAGCGCAGTTCCCAGATATTTTATGGCAGAGAGGAAATTGCGCCGAGCGAGGAACGACGCGCTAAGCGAGACTTGCAGTCGTGTTGAGCGAGGAAAGGCGCTTTGAGTGAGACCTACAATCGCGTTGAGCGAGGAAGGGCATGCTAAGCGAAACTTGCAGATTTTAAATACGTCCAGCAGCATGCAGAACGCGATTTCTCTCTCCTTCTCTCAATAGACTCACCCAAAAACCCTAGGACCACAATCAACCACCACCCACAACCACCATCAACCACCACGGTTCGTCGTTGCTTGCCATGAGACCACGACACGGAAAAGAACCTTCGTAATCAGAGCGGAATCTTCGAAACTCCTTTCGAAGTTTCATAGAGAACGGAGCTCCAAATCCTTCTTTCTTGGTTTCCTTGAGGTAGCCTTGGTTTTCTTTGTCTTCTCCTAGGTAGTTTAAGTTTCTCTTAGTATCTCTTGTGTTTTGGGTACCGTTGTTGAGAGTTTTACACTTCTTTTGAAAATCCTTTGAAAATGAGATGTTGTAAAAGATCCTTTTTATGAAATTGATGTCATTTCTTTGATCCTTGTTGAACCCCGATCACATTGGTGTGATTGGAATTTCAAAATGATGTCTTTTGATGTGGACACCCAAAACAACATTTTAGTCCCTTTTTGATTTAAGTGGGTATTTGACCCCAACTGTTAACATTGACCTTGTCTGTGAAATCTATACTAAATTGTCTTCAATTTGGTATATAGAGCTTTGCATTTGGACAAAAACACGCATATTCAAAGGATCTCAAAACAACACCGCGAGGCTTTAACGGGAGAATTCCTAGTTAGGTTAGGGGAGTTTATTATTTGGTTATAGTTTTGGTGCCATAGTTGGGGGCCAAGGAGCCCAACTATGAAGGTATCTGTCTGTCCCTGTTGTGTGCTGGTTTTCAAGAAAAACTATGTTTTTAACTAATGGGATGTGATGTATTTATGATTGATGTGTTTGTTCCTGTTGTTGGATATAGGGGGAGCATCATGAAGAATGAAAGACTTTGATTCAAGATTGGTTTTGAGCTTTCAACATGCTTGGATGCCTTGAAGTTGTGTAATTGATTCAAGTGTAAGAGAAAGGCTAATCTGATGATCCATGCTTTGCATTCATTCATCCATTCATTAACTTAAATGGTTTTCATAAAAAATAACAAAGCTTTTATAATTTGATTAAGGTTTTAATCTGATTGAAAGGTTTTTGGAAAAATGCTAATTTCACTGGTTTAATCGATTACCTTACTAATATAATCGATTATTTTGTTCTTCGTTCATCTGGAAAATCTTTTATGAACATTGTAATCGATTAGCCATTGAAATAATCGATTATTTGGCCTTTGTTTATAACAAAACTGCTTTGTTAATGATTTTAATCGATTACTTAAGTGTTGTAATTGATTACATAGTTAATCATGAATTTTAAGCCTTGCTGTGATAATTGATTACCATTATCCGTAATTGATTACACAGGCTATTTGAGAAAAGTCACTTCCCTGTCTTAATCGATTACCACAGCTTGTAATCGATTACATAGTTCACTTTGAAATATATATAAGTCTTCTGCTTTAATCGATTACCAAATATTGTAATCGATTACATAGTGCATTGTGTTATCCTGAGACTTCTATTTTAATCGATTACAGCTTGGGATAATCGATTATTTTGCTCTTTGGAGAAACCCAGAAAAATTCTTGAACGGTTTAATCGATTACATGGTTATCTTAATCGATTATCAGGCGCGTTTAATCAATTACAGTTAATTACAAATTTTGTTATAAATAGGACTGAAGGTTTAGCTTGTTTCATAACTTGACCATTCGTATTTCTGAGTATACACAAGCCTTCTAAGCAATTCCTAAGTGTTTTTCACAATGTTTTTATTTCTTGCTTCATTCTAAACATCAATGGGTCTTTGAATGATTCTTGAGCAAGATTCTTTTCAAGATTAAGGAAAAGCAAGTTCTGAGTTAGTTTGATTCTCAACCTGATTTGGTAATTCATGTGCATTTCATTCATTGGATCATCAGGTTGTCTCTCTCCTTAATCTTTATGCGTAATTCTGGTTCTAAATTTCTGTGTATAATTGCTATTGTAAAGTGGGTTCTTGCTTGTATCTAGAGAAGGGTTCTCTAGTGTGAAGAACAGAGTAGTGTTCTCTGGTTCGTTGTCTCTTAGAATCTAATAGTGTTTTAGATTTCTATTCTTTATCTAGGGTTGATAAAGGGTGATGTTGTAATTGCTTGTAAGAACATAATTTTATAATAATGGAACTCGAATCTAGTATTGATTAGAAGAAACTGGATGTAGCTTCAAGTTGTGAAGTGAACTAGTATAAATTGCTTGTGTCTTTGATTCTATTTGTAACACCCCAAAATTTAGGGAATTACAGACAATTACTAAGAGTAAAATGTTAATGAAAGGCAGTAGAAAAATTTA
This sequence comes from Glycine tomentella, assembly GCA_007407185.1. NCBI lineage: Eukaryota > Viridiplantae > Streptophyta > Magnoliopsida > Fabales > Fabaceae > Glycine > Glycine tomentella. The sequence continues at coordinate 62,590 of PYAF01000486.1, read as the reverse complement.
GGGCAAAATGACAAGAACGCCCCTGAACAATTTCAGAAATGACATTTATGTCCCTAGGGTGAAAATGACAATTTTGCCCTGAACAATTCTGAAAATGACCAATGCATCCCTAGATATTTTAGTAAGATATTTATTAGGAGAAATTACCAAAATGTCCTTAGACAATTTCGTAAATGACAGATAGGTCCCTGAGGCAATAAATGACCAAAATGTCCTTGAACAATTCTACAAATGACAGTTAGGTCCCTAGGGTAAAAGACTAAAATACCCCTGAACAATGGCAAAAATGACCAAAATATCCTTTAGGACAAAAATGACCAGATGAGTAGGGAAAGACTGGGAAAACCTAAGTATAGATAAAACACTTCTAGATAACCAATTATTGATCAAGAAAGTAACAAAGATTCATAAAATGAGATTTCTATAAATTTGGAAAAGTCATTTTAGAAAGAACTCCGGTTTAGGATATTTTAAGCGTCAGAAAATTATACGGAAAAGACAGTTGTAATCTTTAGAGTTTTCTTATAATTCTAAAATAAATAAACTCTTTTAATAAGTTAAATTAGTAATTTTAAGCAAAATGGACCAATAGAAAAATAGATAAAACCATTAAAAGAAATTGTGTAACAACTTATTGAATGATACTAAAACCTTAAGTAGTTTCTAACTAATTTTGGAAATTTATTCTTAAGAAAGCAAGTTGGTTACGGTTTTCTAAATTAAAGAAATAATTTTATTCAATTCAAAAAACTTAAGAAAAATGAAATATAAAAACTCTAAACCAAGAGCTATCCACGGTTTTAAGCTAAAAATTAAAACATATTGTGCCAAAATCTAAGCCTAGCCGTGCACTACAAGAAGCATGAAGAAAGCATTGGAAAAGTGTGGAATTAGGCCACTTGGAGGGACACCAAGCAAGGAGTGATCCTATTGGACCAAATAAAAAGTAGTTTTGGCAAAAATCTTCTAAAAGATTAAGCCATTTCACGTAAAACAAAGAAAACAAAAGAAAGGCACCAAGCTTGATTCAATCCACGGATGAAGCATGAAGAAGGTGGAAAATTCAAGAACATGTCTACTTGGAAACAAGCCATTAGATAGCCAATAAGAAGTATCCAACTAGAAAGCAAGGCAATAATAACCTTGAGATATTTTCATTTAAAAGCAAAGAAGACTTAGTATATAAAAAGGATTGTAGAACCAAAGTAGGGGCTGATTTTTACACGGACCAGCCCTTCCATCCAGCCACATGTATTTCACTTAAAAATACAAAGCAAAACAAAAGTAGCACTCCTAAGTGAACTCACGTGAAGGAAGCTAGAGGTTTGAAGACTAATTGCTAAAAATTCCACTCAAAGAAGCCAAGGTATGGGGAAGTATTTGGTTTACATGGTGTAGATAATTAAATAGGTGATGTTATGCCTTATTTCTACATGATTAAATCTATACTATCATTCATTCTTATAAGATTTAAATTATGCATGCCAAGTGTTTGTCTAAATGATTCAATGAATGGAAAAGGAAGCAAGGATGGCTAATTAAAGTAGTAATCTTACTAGACTTGAAGAATAGTTAGATTGAATAATTAAGTGATTAAGTAACCTAATGAATAATTAACTTGAACTTAAAAAGGTGGCTGTCCAAAATACTTAATTCTACTAGGTGGCTCTAGGATTATTTGGCTGTATTTGAAGTTTAATGTTGTTGTATGTTATTTTATCATGCTGTGGGTTACTTTATTATATTGCTATATATTGATTTAATGTTGTTGTATGTTGTTGTTTAATTTATTATGTTGTTGTTATGGTTGTAATTATAACTAAATGATGTTGTATGTTGTTGCTGTATTTAATATTGTTGTTTGATATTATGTGGCTGTAGGTCGCTGTATGTTGCTGTCCATTTTATTATGTTGCTGTATGTTGCTGTATACTTTATGAGGTTGCTGTATTTAATAAAGTTGTAGTATATTATTTGGTGATGTTGCTGTCCACTTGATGTTGAGCTATGATAAAGACTTTATAATAAGTGGGTATTTTATATCTTATGGAGTTCAAGTGTTATAAGAATTGTTATTGAATCCATGTGTTGCTGAGTGTTTCCATACCCATGCATAATATGCTGAGCTGAGTTCTGTACAAAATTTATAATGAATGGTTAACGAATATGAGAAAAATGGAGACTAATGGTAAAGAAGAATAATTAAACCATTCATGCATTTCATATGCATATACCTGGCGGGGGTTAATCCGTGGAGTTGTTGTCAGATAGCTGAACCGAGTCCATGCGTTCAGAGATTGAACTGGGGGGTAGTGTGTTTCAGGGAGGACCACACCACCATGATGATCACATAGGTGGAGGTGACATTCCTACGCGCCCCTGCCCTACCCCGACTGATTGGATAGGTGTGTTCCACTGGAGAGGGTGGAGCTATCTTGACTGTGGCCACTGATGATAATTTAATAAGCTGAGATCTCAGTCATGCATCATTTAATAAAGAAATCATGCATCAGCCATTATGAGCATTCATTTATGATTATATGATTATTATTCTGTATTTTATTATTTTGTGCTGTTATAAACCTGTTGATTTATCTAAACTGTGTTTATCATGTACTTACCCTTATTTGTGTCGGTGGTTGACACCTGTGATGACCCCAATTACTTGGGCGAGCAGAGGAACAGTGAAAAGCTGAGATGATGTGATAAAGAAGCTTGAATGACTTGTATACATGGCTTGGTGTATTTTAGCTTGATGTATCGTTGCTCTAGTCTGATGTTGCTGTCTCTGAAGTTATGTAATTTGTACTAGACTGTTTTGGTGGTGGTCTGTATTTTATTATGGATGACTGTACACGGACTGTTATAATTAACTATGTTTGAATTACTTGGAACTATATGTTATATGGAATTTTTCCAACGTAGTAAAGCGCTTAGAATAGTAACTTACGTAGTTGAAATACGTAGAAAAAAAAATTCTTCGTAAACTAAAAGCGTAATCGGTTAAAAATGAAATAACGTAATAAGTTAATATACGTCAATTAAACGAAGTTGTTATACTATTTCTCTACCTCTCTCATCTTATTCATTGGTCTTTGATTCTTTGATTCATATTCATTGTTCAACAAGTTCTATTTTGATCTATTGATTTCTTGGGCTGAGACATTTGATTGAGTAAATTGATTTCTTGGTTTTAAAAGTGATAAAGATCCTGAAACTCTGGTTTGAATAAGTTTTTTAAAATACCAAGGTAATAATCAATTCACTCCCCCCCCCCCAGTTATTGTGAGTATTCCTATTATTTTCACACAGGAGGCTAAACAATCAATCAATCCAAGGATCCAGTCCAAGCAAATGGGAATTTGAGTTCTGGTTTAGTATTTCGAATTCTGTGTGAATGTTCACTTTCTTCTTCAATCTTTTATTCAATTTTTAGGATTATGAATGTGTTTAGGATTGAAAATGGATTAGGTTATGGATTCATTTCCTAATTTTGAATTTTAATCACAGATTAGTTGGATGATATTTCAATTAGGTTTGTGATTTCAATTAATTTAGGAGTTCATTTGATTGAACTGCTTCTAATGAAATTGAATGAACTTTCATAACATAATCATTATCTGAGAACTATGATAATTACCATTGCTTGGTTTGGTGAATTGGATTTATGCTCTTAAATCTGTTTTACATTACCTCTTATCAATTCACATTATTTTATACGTTTTCTGCAATTTTTACTTACCTCATGCAAACTGTTTGATAAATATCCCCTATTGTTTATTAGTGAATTGAAGTTGGAACCATATTGATAGTGTCTCTGAGTCGACCTAGGTTAATCCTGTGCTATACAATTAGCGTAGTTTAATTGTTTTGAAGCGATACGACATTGCTTATCATTGTCACAATACAAAGGTATTGGATCAACAACACTAGGAACCACTCCAATTTCAGTGATGAATTTCTTGATCCATACTGCCTCCTTAGCCGCTTCTAAAGATGCTATGTATTCTGCCTCAGTAGTAGAGTCAGTCGTGGTCTCCTATTTGGACTCTTCCAACAAATTGCTCCACCATTTAAGGTGTAGACAAAGCTTGACTAAGATTTACAGTCATCTTTGTCATTTTGGAAGCTATCATAAGTGAATCCCTTCAGTTTAAGCTCATCATTGCCACCATAAACTAGAAACAGATTCTTAGTCCTTCTTAAGTACTTTAGGATCATCTTTATGACCATCCCGTGATCCTCTCCAGGGTCAACTTGGTATCGGCTTGTGATGCTTAAATTATAAAATAAGAGACATCTGGTCTTGTACATAGCATGGTGTACATGATGGATCCAATTGCAAATGCATATGGAATCCTTTCCATGCGTTCCCTTTCAGCAGTTGTCTTAGGACACATATAGCCTTAGAAAGGCGAATGCCATGACTGACAAGAAGGAAACCTCTTTTCAACCCATCCATGTTAAACCTCTTTACCATCTTATCTATGTACGTGGATTGGGATAATCCCAACAACCTTTTAGATCTATCTCTATAGATCTTGATACCTAGTATATAGGCTGCCTCTCCCATATCCTTCATGGTGAAGTTCTCTAACAACCAAATCTTCGTGGATTGCAACATGGCAATGTCATTTCCAATGAGCAATATGTCATCTACATATAGCACAAGGAAAACAACAGCGCTCTCACTAACCTTCTTGTAAACATATGGTTCATCTTCATTCTTGATAAAGTTGTTGCCTCTAACAACTTCATCAAAAAGAAGATTCCAGCTCCTGGAAGCTTGCTTAAGCCCATAAATTAACTTTTGAAGTTTGCATACCATATTCTCTTGGCCTTTGGATTCAAAACTTTTAGCTTGTGTCATATACACTTCCTCCTTCAAGAACCCATTCAAGAAGGCGGTTTTGACATCTATTTGCCAAACTTCATAATCATGATATGCAGCTATAGCTAGCATGATCCTAATAGATTTGATCATGGCAACAGGCGAGAAGGTTTCCTCAAAGTCAATTCCTTGCCTTTGACGGTAACCTTTTGCTACCAACCTAGCTTTATAGGTGTGGATGTTGCCATCAACATCAATCTTCCTCTTGAAGACCCACTTGCATCCAATAGGAATTGTTCCCTCAGGTGGTGGAACCAAAGTCCATACCTTTTTCTGATGCTTCGAATCTATCTCAGACTCCATAGCTTCTTGCCATTCTAAGGAGTTGACATCCTTGACCGCCTCATTGTAGGAAGTAGGTTCATCATCCTCAACAGTTTATTGATTCTCAATCACAAATCCACATCTCTCAGGTGGATAACTAACCCTAACACTCCTACGAGGTTGGGTGTTTACAACCTCTGGTTGAGGCATCGTCTGATCAACAGACTCAGGTTCTGTTATCTGTTCCATAGGTCTTGAATTTCTTCAAGTTCTATCTTACTCCCACTATCTTCTTGAGAGAGTAGATCCTCCTCAAGAAAGGTAGAATTACTGGACACAAACACCTTTTGGTCCACAGGGTAGTAAAAGTGGTATCCCTTAGTTTCTTTGGGATAGCCTACAAAGTAGCACAAAGTGCTCCTAGCCCCTAACTTGTCAGGTGCTAGGGTCTTGTGTAACGCCTCATTTTACTATCTTGTATTTTATTGATTTTGAATGAAATTTCCTTTTAGTTTGCAATTAAAGTCTCAAACTTTTACTAATGATCGATCTCAAAAAGGTTTTTGTCACCATTTAATAATTAAAAGTCCGATATACATACAGATAAGTCTGTTATAATACAGATATAAGTTCCAAAATACAGTCCACATAATAATATACAGACCGTTCTTAGTTCTATTACAGATTACGACTCTATTTTACTTAGCCTATTACTTATAATTTTTACGAAATAAAATTTTCTCTTCTTTTCCTAAACTAAGTCTTATGAAAAGTAATATTATAAACGAGTTCTTTACTATCAAGCGATCTTGAGTTCAACATAATAATATATAGTCCAAAATATAGTTTAACATAGTACAGTCCAAAATAGAGTCCAACATACAGTCCCAAAATACATGCCAACATAATATACAAACTGGTCTAATAGTCTAGTATAAATTACACGTCACACAAGTAACAAAATATAAGCCATCAAAATATCTTCATCATATCTTCTTCACAACCATCCGCTGCTTATGCTTTACTGTTCCTCTGCTCGCCCAAATAAATTGGGATCATCGCAGGTGTCAACCACAGACACAAAGTACAAGGTAAGTTCATGATAAACATAATTCAAGTCACAAAATATATACAGAAAGTCATCAAAGAATATATACAGAAAGTCATCATAACATCATCAAAATATGATGCATGCTTATCTTTTTTATATGATGCATGATTCTCTCAAATTCTTATCATTTGGTACCATAGTCAAGATAGCCCACTCTCTCTCGGAATTGGATCGGTCGGTCAAGGTAGGTCAGTGTTGCAAAAGGACTCAAACCCACACTACATGTGATCATCATGGGTAGGTGATCTCCCCATTGCCACTACCTCCCCAGCTTAGACACCTATTGTCTAAACGCTCGTCTTAATTCTAGCTATCTGACATACCTCCTCTTGAGTTAAATAACACGAACTAGCCCCCGCCAGGCACATGCATATGAAACATGCATGAATGATTTTCTTTTTTATCTCATATTTACTCTTCAATATTACTCTTCACTTTATATCTCATATGCTTCAATTTTCAACATGAAACTAACACAAAGTTCAATATATTCGAAGACTCATGGAACATTCTTATTAAACAACATATAAAACTTCTTCCAACAATCACATAAAACTTTATAAAAGCACTCAAGCATACAACCATAGTTCAACTCCATAAATTTCTCAAAGACAAGTCATAATACACCAAAACTCAAGCACTTATACAAACAAACAACTCTTAAACTATCTTTATCATAAAGCTTCATAAGAATTCATGAAATTCATAAATATTCATAACTTACTCAACCACACAAGTATTCCAAATATTTATTTAAACAAAACAACACTTAAACCATCTTTGTCTCTTTGAAACATTTCATCAAACACATGGTAGGCAAGTTTTATTTCATAGAAATAGAGGAAATATTTTAAATAAAGCAAGTCTTAAACTATATTTAACATAATCCTCCCTATTCATACTTATTCAAACACAAGTAATACTTAAATTATATTTACCATAAAACTTCTCCATACGTACCTTGTTTCTTCCTAAAAGCTTGCCAAACTTTTCCCTAGCTTCTCCTAGCTTTCACGTGTTGCTTCACTATGGTGCGGTTTATTTTCTAACTTGATTTAGGCTTGGAAATGAAAGGATGGGAGGAATATGGAAGAGGGGTTTCACGTGAACTAGGTGGGAGAGTAGCTTGGAGAATGACTTGAGTTTTAGGTCCCCCTCCCTTTATATAGTGGTTGAAACTAAAAAAATCTCCTAAGCCATCATTACCTTACTTTCCATGTGGCCAAATCATGAAGGCTCTTTATTCTCCACCATCACCATCAAGTGTCCAAGCTCTTGAAGGTTCTCAATAATTCTCCTTCCTTCTTGTATTTTCGTGGAATAGCTTGCCAAGGAAGATTTTTATGTTTTCCTTCCATTCTTGAGTTTACCCCAAAACCCATTTTAGTAAAATACTGATTTTGAATTCCTTAACCGTTAGATCTCTTTAAAATTTTAAAGGTACACTCCTATCCCACATATGTAACTTTTGACCATTGGGATTATTGAAATAATGTCTAGAACAATCCACGTGTTTTGTCAAAGGAGACAAGAGAATATTTTTGTTTTCTTTGCATCCATGCCATACAAGTGTCCTAACACTTGTATTCATCACATGGCTTACCTCTACAAGTGGCTTTCATGAATCTTCTTGCCTATTCTACACCATTTTCGTGAACTTTTAAACCTAGGGGTGTGAATATAAATTTCCTTCCTTTTATACCGTTGGATGCTTAAGAAAAAACTAATTTCACTTATGATTTTCTGTCGCAAACTATTTTGATAATTTGTTATCTAAGAGTATTCTGTATTTCCATCTCTGTATTTCCATCAGGTTCTCACAGAATCCCTCAGAATATCTGATCATTTCTAGCCTGAAGGGCATTATGGTAAATTCATCCTTCATTCCAGGGCATAATTGTCATTTTCATCATAAAAATATCTATTCCAAATATCTAAGGGTGTTCTTGTCATTTCCAAAATATCCAAGGGCATTTATGTAAGTTTCCATTCTAAAATATCTTTCTAAAATATCTAGGGGCATTTTTGTAATTTTAAAAAATATCCAGGGGCATTATCGTCATTTTAACCTCAAGGGCATTTTTGTCATTTCTAATTTACGGTAAGGGTAATATGGTCATTTTTCCCAAACATTTTTATAATGCCTCTAATTAACCTTTCCCCCAAATAATTCAAATATAGTCCATTAATTCCTCCATAACCTAAGATTTCCATAAATGTTTGACTAGAGTTCTGAAATTTTGGGTATTACATCTTGACATAAGTTGGACAGCCCCATACCTTGAGATAACTCAAGTTGGGCTTCCTGCCCCTCGATATCTGATACGGAGTAGTTAGAATAGATTTGGACGGAACCCTATTAAGAAGGTTTACCTCCGTATCAAGGGCGAATCCCCAAAATGATTTTGGGAGCTTCGTACCACTCATCATAGACCGTACCATGTCCAACAAGGTTCGGTTCCTCCTCTCAGACACAAAATTTTGATATGGTGTGTAAGGAGCCATAAAATGTGAGAGAATCCCATTCTCTCTTAAATAATCTTGAAACTCTTGACTTAGACAGTCACCACCTCGATCAGATCAAAGTGTCTTAATTATCTTGCCAAGTTGTTTCTGTCACACCTTGAAATTTCAATAATTGTGATGTATTCCTTTTATAATTTGATTACTTTATTAATTACAATTAGTTGAAATGTTATGTGAATTATCCATGTTCAATTTCTTGGTGTAGAGGTCAAGTTATGTGGAGTTTGTGTGAGATGCGTTGTAATTGAGTGATTTAGAGTTTGACCCAAAACCTGTTTTAGTTAAATCCTAATTATGGATTGGTTAACCGTTGGATCTCTTTCAAATTTTAAAGGTAGACGCTCAACCCAAATATATAACTTTCACCATTGGGATTGTCAAAATAATGTCTAGAGCGTGAGAAATTTATTTTTGCACAAAAGTAGAAATTTTAAAATTTGGTCAGCTTGCTCAGGCGAATTTTGCAAGCATTTTTGCTCGCCTGGGCGATTCAAGGCGATAATAAATATGTGAAGCAGCCTCCAAATAATGACAATGGTGGTTTCTTTTCCCCCAAACAGCACTAAACCCCCTCCCCCTCCTTCTCCACCAGCCACGACCATCGAAGACCACCACGAGACACCGCCATTTGTTGTTGGACCATCGCACGAAGAGGAACACTTTAATCAGAGCGGAATTTTCAAAATTCTTCTAGAAGTTTTGGTAGAGAACGAAGCTTCCAAATCCTTCTTTCTTGGTTTCCTTGAGGTAACCTTGGTTCTTTATCTTCTAAAAGCTAGTTTAAGCTTCTCTTAGTGTCTCTTGTGTTTTGGGTACCGTTGTTGGGAGTTTTACACTTCCTTTGAAAAACCCTTTGAAAATCTGATGTTGTAAAAGTCTCATTTTTATGAAATTGATGTCATTTATGTGATCCTTGTTGAACCCCAATCACATTGGTGTGATTGGAATTTCAAAATAATGTCTTTTTATGTGAACTCCCAAAACACCCTTTTAACCCCTTTTTGATTTGAGTGGGTATTTGACCCCAAATGTTAATATTGATCTTACCTTGGAAATCTATATTATATTGTTTTCGATATGGTATATAAAGCTCTACGTTTGAGCCAAAGCACGTGAACTTGAGAGATCCCAAAACAACATTTCAATGAGCTAACATAGAGATATAGATAGATAAAGAGAGTTTATTATTTTGGCAATAGTTTATATACCATAGTTGGGGGCCAGGGAGTCCAACTATGAAGATAACTGTTTGTCCCTGCTGTGTGCTGGTTTTCAAGAAAAACTATGTTTTTAACTAATGGGATGCGATGTATTTATGATTGATGTGTGTTTGTTCCTGTGTGTGCTCATTTTCAAGAAAATTTGTTTTTAACTAATGGGATACGATGAATTGGCTTGTTGATGGATAAAACTATGAATGATATTATTATTTTGATGATTGGATTTTTTGGGAAAAGTCTTAATTACAGAGGAGACTCTACCCAAAATTTTATAATATATTTTCCTATTTAATTCTTTATCAAATTTTTAAATGGGCATAAGAGTGTGTTTTATATATTGTAGTCCTCCTCTTTAATTTAGAATTTTCCTAAAATATCAGTCTCATGGTAATATGGATTGTGGATGAATGACGTGATATTGATGTCATTGATAATGTTGAAATGAGTGTAAAATATGGGAACACTTCACACTTAACCAAGAGGGGGGTGAATTGGTTAGACTTGGTAATTTAAACATTTTCTTGATCAAAATCAGAGTTTTGCCCTTTCTGGATCTTTATCACTTTTGAAACCAAGAACCTTTATCCAAACTTCAATCCAAAATATGTAATGCTTCAAGAATTTGATAGATAACAAGAATTCACAAAAGACAATCAAATATGCAGAATTAAATCAACACACAGAGAATTATACTGGTTCACTTCAAACACTATGAAGTTACATCCAGTTTTCTTCTACTCAACACTAGAGTAGAGTTCCACTATTGTAAATTCCAATTCTTACAAGTTATTACAAGCCTCTCTTTATCAACCTAGATAAAGTTTAGAAATATAAAACACTATTAGATTCTTAGAGACAATCCAAATGAGAACACTATTCAGCAAACCCCCTAGAGAAACACTATCTCTAGATTACAAGCAAGAAACTCATTTACAATAGACAAACCAACACAAAATTTAAAAGAGAATTACAACTTCAAAGAATAAGGAAAGAAGTCACCTGATGATCCAAAGAATGATATGCATAAGAATGATTTCACCAGGTTGAATGCAGAAAACAAACTCAGAACATAACTTTCCTTAAGCTTTGAAAAGAGAAAATCTTGCTTCACTCATCCCTTAAAGACCCATATGAGTTTTATGGAAGCAAGAACTCAATGAACCCAGAAATATCACTTAGAGAACATTTAGAATGCTTTAGAATGCTTAGAATGCGAATTACTCAAGTCTACAATCAGCTGAGCATGGGTTCTATGTATAGTGACATTTGTAGCTGTCTGTAATCGATTAAAAGCGCTCTTGTAATCGATTATTTAGCACTTGTAATCGATTACATACGCTCCTGTAATCGATTAAACCGTTCATAATGATTCTGGGTAACTATAACGAACAATTTAATCGATTATTTCGACGTGTAATCGATTAAATTCGGCATGATGAAAAATATGTTTGAACTATGTAATCGATTACAATAATTGGTAAGCGATTAAATCCGGCACTATGAAAAATATGTTTGAACTACGTAATCGTTACAATAATTGGTAATCGGTTAAACCAGAGATATGATATTTTCTATTTGGCTTATGTAATCGATTACAACTTGGTGGTAATCGATTAAAAAAGTCACCAAGACAGATTATATGTGATCAAAGACAAAATAATCGATTATTCCGATAATGTAATCGATTAAACTGTTCTTGAAAAATTTCCAGAAAACATCAAGAACAAAATAATCGATTCTTTGCCTATTATAATCGATTAAACCAGTGAAATGCTATTTTTCCAAAAACACTTAGTTTATTTCAAAAACTTAAAACAATTTACCAATGCCTTGTGATTTAATTCTCAAACTTATGAATGCAATGATTGGATCATCAGAAAACTTCCTTCCTTTTACATTTGATCACAAGTTTTTCTTCAATGCTTCAAAGTCATGTTGAAAGTTCAAAACCATCCTTTCTTGAATCGAAGTTCTTTGTGCTTCAAGCAACTCCCCCTCAAATCAACAATGAGATGTTATTGATGTGTTGGTGATAATTGTAACACCCTGAAATTTCAATAACTGCAAATATATGTTTTATGAATTATTCTTGATGTAAATATTAGATTATGAGAAATTTGGCTGGTCTTTATTTGAATTAATTGGGTGAAATATCAATTAGAGACATTAAGGAAATGTTTGAAGAGAAATGACCATATTACTTTTTCCTTAAATCAGAAATTACAGAAATGCCCTTAAGGTGAAAATGACGAAAATGCTCCTAGATATTTTAGTGAGATATTTTAAGGTGGAAATTACATAAATGCCCTTGGATATTTTAGAAATGACAAGAATATCCTTAGATATTTTGGCTAGATATTTTATGGTGGAAATTACAATTATGCCCTAGGATGAATGATGAAATTACCATAATGCCCTTTAGGTCAGAAATGATCAAATATCCTTAGAGATTAGAACCTGATGAAATTATAGAATACTCTTGACTGGCAGAATATCAAAATAGTTTTTGACGGGAAACTCTAGAATAGAATTTCTATGAATTTTATAAGATAGTGACTTTGAAATTGTATTCAGAAGACTTCAGGCATCAGAAAAATGAGAAATATAATATGTGGATTTTTCTCTCAATTATTGGATATATAGATTGGTCTAATAAGATGGTTTAGGTATTTTGATGGTCAGAAATAGAATGGACCAATCAAGATTAAGATAAGGACAACCTTATACTTGAGATCTGTATAGCACTCTGTAGAGATTGGTCATGAGTTATTTGTAATGTAACTGAAGATAGTTTTTGGAAATCTCTGGAATTCTATTATTTCACATTATCTTTAGGTAAAAGAGTTCAAATCAAACTTGAATTCTTTTTTTTAGAAAATACCATGTATAAAGTCATATTGGAACTTAGATTTTTCTTCATCATCAAAATGACACATGTAGCCTTCAAGGAAGTAAAATTTGTTTTCCTTTCCCCTTGAACTTGAAGTTCACGTGTAGAATGGGGTAGAAGGGAGGAGAAAATTCATGAATTAGCCACTTGTAAAGATCATAACAAGTAAAGAGACACTTGGAAGAAGCCATAATACATGTACACAAGATGAGAAGAAAAATCTTCTCTTGTCTCCTTTGGTAAATCACGTGGACAGCTCTAGACATTATTTCAATAAGCCCTACGGTCAAAAGTTACATATGTGGGATAGTAATGTACTTTTAAACTTTTAAGGAGATCCAACGGTTAACGAATCTAGACTTAGGATTTTACTAAAATAGGTTTTGATAAAAAGTGGAGAAGCTTCAAGACATGCCAACTAAGTGGGACACTTGTCTTACTTCCCCTTAAGCATGATGAACACATGAAGAAAGAGGTATAAAGGAGTAGAAAGTTCATGATAAGCCACTTGGAAGGACAAGCCACATGAAGGAAACAAGTGGAAGGACACTTGTATGGTGCAAAATAAAGCTTGAAAGATTTTTCTTATAAAGTAAAGAAGTCATCATTAACTTAATTAGAATTCAATGGAACAAGAAGTAATTAAGTTAGAATGAAACTAAATGAAGGTAATTTAGTTAGAATGGAACTAAATGAAGGTAATTTAGTTAGGAAGGGCAAAAATGTCCTTGAATATTAAATTATTTCCTAAACACTATATAAAGGGGGGGGGGGGAGGGGGACCTAAAATGCAAATCATTTTCAAGTCACTTTCTCTATCCCAAAATCACATGTAACTCTCCCTCATATCACTCTCCTCCTTTCATTTTCAAAGCTCAAACCAAATAAGAAAGAAAAGACCCCACACCTTGAAGAAAATCAGGTGGAAGCTAGGAGTTGTTAGGAGAACTTGACATGCTTTCTAGGAACATACAAGGTATGTATGGGGAAGCTTTATGATAAATATAGTTTAAGTATTACTTTGTTTGAATAAGTATGTATAAGGTTTAATTCATTTCTATAAAGAACAAAGCTTGCACACCATGTGTTTGATGAATTGTTTCAAAGAAATAAAGATAGTTTGAGTGTGTTCTGTTCAAATAGATGTTTGAAATTCATGTGTGGTTGAGTGTTTCTATGAAATACATGTGTTGCTTAGTGTTCCATGAATACTTATGAATTTCATGTGTTTCCATGAATTTTCTATACAAGCTGAATTCTATACTGAAATTCTGTTGAATTTCTGAATAAAGTGTGTGAGATAGAAATTGAAGACAGATGTTTAAAACAAATATGAGATGATAAAGAATTATACATTAAAGTGAATCAGTCTTATATGTCTCATATGCATATGCCCGACGGGGGTTAGTCCGCGTTATTTGCCTCAAGAGGAGGTGTGTCAGATAGCTAAACTGAGTCCGTGCGTTTAGACAAGAGGGGTCTGAGCTGTGGGGTGATTGGCAGTGAGGACCACGCCACCCATGATGATTACATGAAGTGTGGGTGACCTTCCTATTACAACACTGCAATACCCTAACTGATCGGATAAGTTCTATGCCACTGAGATGGGGCTATCTTGACTGTTGGTACCAAATGATAAGAATTTGAGAGAATCATGCATCATATAAAAAGAGAAGCATGCATCATACTTTGATAGATGTTATTATCTGCATGTTGAATCTAATTTGTTGCTTAAATTATATTTATCATGAACTTACCCTGTACTTTGTGTCTGTGGTTGACACATGCTATGACCTCGATTTTATTCGAGCGAGCAGATGAACATCAAAGAGAGACTATTAGCTGTCTACAAGAAGAGGATTTTGTATGAAGAAGTGTTATTTGAAGATGTTGTGTTTAAAGATGTATTTCTTTACGGAGTGTTTTTAATTGTTTGTATTATGTAATAGAATTAATAACAGTTTGTATTTTATTGTACATCAGATTTACAAATATCAATTAATGAGGAAAAATCTTTTGTACTCTTATGTTACTTCAAAATTATAAGTATTACTCAATGATGGAAATGTTTGGTTTGGTATTTTTTTTTTAAATTAAGTTGAAAAGAATTTTCATCAAAAATCAATAAAATACAAGATGGTAATTCGAGGCGTTACAATAATTGAATGAGATAATGATGATGTGTTTGATGATGTACAAATGAAATAATGTTGATGTAATTGATGATGTTGAAATGATATGACTTTGATATGTATGATGATGAAATTAGATGATGTGATGTGGATATTGATAATGACATTGATAAGAGATTATGCTGATGCTAATAATGTCATTATGTGATATGGATATATATTGACACCTATGGGGTGCATGACTGGTTACCCTTGCGAGGAAGGATGTGTCCTAGCTGGGTTATGCATTGATGGTGCCCATGATTGTCATTGTGTGATATGGATATACATGGATACCCATGGGGGTGTATGACTAGTTACCCTTGCGAGGAAGGATGTGTTCCTAGCTGGGTCATGCATTGATGGTGCCTAGGGATGCAATGACCGATTGGTTACCCTTACGAGGAAGGATGTGTTCCTAGCCACAGTTAGTGCATCGGTGAGCCCATATTTGGGTGTTATGTATGTACATGGGGGTGTATGACGGGTTACCCTTGCAAGGAAGGATGTGTTCCTAGTCGGGTCATACATTGATGATGCTCATGTTTCATACTTCATTTGCATTGATGGAAATGGAATGGTGGCAGTAGGTACGGGGGTACTAGGGGGGCATCACTCTGTTTGGAACTTCCTTATGACTCAGGGCTGATCACCATAGGGGGGAGTAGCCTGTGCACGACAGGGTGACCTTGACTAGCTACTGCATCATTTTCCTGAGAGAAGCTATTTCCATGAAGATGGTACCACATTGCATGCTGATAGATGAGTCAGGTGCATGCATCATTCTATGCATGATTGTTTGAGTTGTGAAATGTATTGGATGATTGGTTTGTTGAGTGTATATTGGAATCATGGATTTTTTTTTTAGTGATTGTGGTGGATAATGTTGTTTCCTTTCCGATTGTTGTTACCTGATGCTTGTTGATTTTATATAGTAAACTCACCCTTGCATTTGTTGTACCATGTGGTTGGTACCTGTGATGATCGCGAAGTTTCGTTCGTGTGAGCAGATGAGCAGTAGTAGATGACCTTGGAGGGAGATCTTCTTTTTGGTTGGAGCCGCCAAGTCGACATGATGACGTTGGATTTCTTTTGGCAAAAGAGTTGTGTTTTGTTAATCAACTCTTTCTTAGTTAGTTCTTTGACTTTTTGTTAGATATGTAATTTCAGGTGTATATACATGTAAAACTAAAGGAAGTTCTAACATGTGGATGACATGTACATTTAATATATATGTACATGTGTTTAATTATGTAATCACAATACGTCTTTGATAATTGTATTATCGCGAAAAATTTACCATCATTTTTATAATTAAATTAATGAAGTTTTATTTAAAATTGAGATATGCACGATTAAGAGTTAGTGATATCGTAGAGACGAGGCTGGTTGTTACAGTTTCTCCACTTCATTCCTAAACTCTTTGAACTTTTCAAAGGCCTCAGATTTGTAACTCATAAGATACACATATATGAACCTAGACTTATCATCAATGAAGGTCATGAAGTAGGAGTATCCTCCTCTAGCTTGGGTAGACATGGGCCAACAAACATCAGAATGAATGAGTTCCAATAACTTATTGGCTTTATGACTCGCAAGTTTATTAATCTTGGTCTTTGTCATTTTACTAGCCAAACAAGATTCACAAGGCCCATAGGATTCGAAATCCATGGAATCTAGATAATCATCTTGATGGAGTCTAAACAATCTTGTCTCATTGATGTGTCCCAACCTACAATGCCAAAGATAGGATCGATTATCTAACCTTGGCTTGTTAGTTTGAATGCTAAGAATGTCACTATTCGAATTTGGATCCAAAACATACAATCCATTCACCCGTGATGCGCAAGTATAAACAAGATCATTCATAATGATGGAAAACTTGCCATCCTTTATTAAAAATTGAAAACCAAATTGTTCTAAACGGGAAATAGAAATAATGTTTCAAAAAATAGATGGAACATAGAAACAATTATTCAAATGTAAAGAAAGGCCCGTGGGCAAAACAAGGTCCACATCTCATACAGCTAATGCAACAACTCTTGCTCCATTTCCGACACAAAGATTCACCTCGTTCTTCTCCAACTTCCTAAGATTCTTTAGTACCTGCAACAAATTGCAAATATGAGAACCACAACTGGTATCCAATACCCATGAAGTTGAATCAACACTTGAAAAATTAATTTCTATAATGAACATACTAGAGGTATAAACATCACCATGCTTCTTTCCCTTGAGGCTTGCAAGGTACAATGGGCAGTTCCTCTTCCAATGTCCTTCCTTCTAACAATGGGAACATACAACAGCAGCAATATCCTTAGATTTCTCCTTTCCCTTGGCCTTCTTCTTCTTGGGCTTGAGCTTGTCTGTCACTACAGACTTACCCTTATCCTTGGGTCTAGAGGGCCCACCAATCAAAAGAGCTTGGGTCCTGTTCTTCTTAACAATACCCTCAGTAGTGGTCAGGAGACTCAACAACTCAGGGAGTGTTGTCTCCACTTTGTTCATATAAAAGTTGACCACAAAGCCATTAAAGAAAGGTGGCAAGGATTGTAAGACTAAGTCAACACTCAACTCATGGTCCATGATAGAACCAAGAGAAGCAGTCTTCTCTATCAGCTCAATCATCTTGAGGACTTGCAGTCCAACCGCAGTACCCTCAACCATCTTGCAGCCAAACAACTCCTTGGAGGTTTCAAACCGCTCATCCCTCCCTTGCTTATCATAAAGCTCTCGCAGATGCAAAATAATGGAGGAAGCATCCATATGCTCATGCTGACGCTGAAGCGCTGCAGAGATAGACACAAGCAGTATGCATATTGCATGCTCATTGTCCGCTAGGTGCTGTTTATGGGCTTGCCAGTCAAACTCGGCATGCCCATCTTGCCCTTCCAAAGGGACAACAAGAAGCGGAGCATCTAGGACATACGCTATCTTCTCAGAACGTAAACCTATTTTTACATTCCAATACTAATTCGTGAAATTTGGTCCAATTAACTTGTTAGCATCCAGAATAGAGCGTAAATTAAAATTACCGACCATAACTTTCAATTGCTGAAAAAATAAAAATAAAAATAAACATACCTAGTATTTCATGATAATTAAAAACCAAATACGAAGACTTTTAAAATGTATACGACTCTCCCACTATTTTTCCAAAATCAATGACCCTCAGTTATTGATTTAGGGCTACCCTTCATTTAGGATATCTTTAGTGGACTAAAACAACAACTAGATTCATTAGTTTCCGACTGAGCCTGCAAAACTAATTTGTCTAGTGGGTTGATCCAATCAACAACATCTCTATGTCTTCTTTTAGAACTGATATTGAAACGCCTCCAAAACCGATGTTATAGCCCTTTTATGTAGTAGTGGCTCATCCCTACTTCATTCCCATTTTCCTTTGTTAATTGCATGTTATCTTCTCTCTCTCTTTTTTTTTTTTGAACTTTTAACTAAGAGAACAAAAAGAGAAAAAAATATAAATTGCTAAACAATATAAAGGCCAAAATAAGATTAAGGGAATACCCAAAATAAGTATAAATTGAAGAAGATAGAAAGATGTTGCAAGCCAAGCAAGACCAAAACGAGAAGGAGGATATAATTTGCAACTCACATGTCATCTCCAAGTATGCCACCATGGTTGTTGTTATGAAAACCATACAAAAACCTCATCCCTCTATTTTATGCTCAAGAAGTGTACAATTTATAGATGAGGAACCTGAAACAAAGAATAATGACTCACAACAACTTTCGACCTTATTTCAAATCAAAGTGGATCATCAATTATGGTTATTAACATATATCTTATGAAAATCATTTCGTTGTAAATTAGAAAGGCATGCAATAATAAACAAATCGGCAAAGGTTATATTAAAAGTAAGTGGACATGTATCAAAATCTAACTCGTTGTGTCAGTTACTATGAAGGCAAAACATCCATTTTATTGTGCACAAAACATATGTTTCCAGGTATTGAAGAACAATTATACTAAAATGTGGCCCAAACAACTCTGATGTGGTAAATTGTAGGATGCTCTTGTGGTTCCCTGCTTTCCAACTATCGCACCACCATCAACATGTAGTCACACTGTAGTGAACGGAAAATTTTAAAAAAGAAGAGAGAAAAGAGGAGCTAGTAGACTAAATGAATAGAAAATATAATAGTTGTGTTAGTTACTCCATTTAATTTGCGGATGGAAAAACTGTGAAGCACGAAAGAGTGTGGAGTTATCATGTTATGAATTTAACTTCTCATAGAAAAAAACTTCTCATGCACAACAATTGTTTCAATTTTTTCCTTCCATTTTATCCTTTAATTGATGCATATATAACAACTACAACAAGAGATTGCAAAATAATTGAAGGACAAAAAGGTCCAAATAAATGTATGCTCCAAAAAGGGATATCTCCTTTATATATTATATATTATAGATTATAGATATATATTAGTGTATATATAAATTTATATATTAGTTGTAAACTACCCGTTTTTTTTTATAGTTTTAAATTAAAAATAAAATAATTAAAAGATGTAAATAATAATTACATTGAAAGATTTATTTTTTCTAATAATTGTTTGATTCAAAAGGTTATTTTCAGAATTAGTTACAAGACAAAATAGTATTAGAAAATGTGTACTATAAAATATGTGTTGGAAACATTGTAGTAGCAACCGACTTAAATCATGAAGCATGTTGGTATCGGCCTGGCTGTTTGGCTCGATAAAGACTGCTGACAGGCGATTGAAGCACAAGAAGTCCGCGCTGCAACACAATGGGAGTCCACGGTCTCTGGGAACTCCTCGCCCCGGTCGGTCGCCGCGTCTCCGTTGAAACCCTTGCCGGAAAAACACTAGCCGTTGGTACTCCCTCAAACCCTAGTACTTTCTTTCTCTCTCTCTCTGCCATTTTTTAAACAAATAATCGACTTTTTCTTTTTTCTCCCCTAATTTCAGATGCGAGCATATGGATGATGCAGTTTGTCAAAGCGATGCGCGACGAGAAGGGCGAAATGGTTCGCAACGCCCATTTGCTGGGCTTCTTCCGTCGCATTTGCAAGCTTCTTTTCCTCCGCACCAAGCCGGTCTTCGTCTTCGACGGCGGGACCCCTGCCCTCAAGCGCCGCACTGCCATTGCACGCCGCCGCCAGCGCGAAAACGCCCAAGCCAAAGTCCGCAAAACCGCCGAGAAATTGCTGCTCAATCATGTACGATACGACCTTTTGCTTTTCGTTGTTAACCAACCAACCGTGAAGCTATGATCACTCTTTTTCCCTATTATTCATCGTTGGGTTCCAATAGAAGGAAAACCGCTACTTCACATTCGCTTTGTAGTAGAAAAAATATTGGATGGATGAGAGTTGTGTGCAATTTATTTATTCACTTTTTGGGTATTTCTCTAGTAAGAAAACGAGTTATAAGTAATTTTCCACTCTTTGCTGCGATGAGTGACGATAAAAAAACTTTTCTTTGCTGCGATGTGTTGTTGTTGGTGCAATTTGTTTATGTTTCTTCATCTCTTGCTCAAATGCATGTTGTGTATATTGTAGTGTGTGGAAATGCGTGTTGATTCTGTAATTTTGAGGGACGCTTGTGCTTGTTACTATGATACTAGCAAAGTGATAGAAGTAATGATAGATGGGGGAAAATGTATAATAGAAGAAAAACTAATTAGGACTCTGTTAGTAAGCTGGGGCGGTTAAGTGTAGTTAGTAGTTAGTAACTAACTGGCAGTTAGTTACTAGAGGAGGAAAGTATAAATAGAGAGAAAAGAGAGGGAAAAGGGGTTGGAAAACAGAGAGTGTGGAGAGTGGTGTCTCGAAATCACCATTGTAATTCTGCAAATTCCTTTTCCGTTGTGAATAAAGCGTTCTGCATTTTCTTCACCTCTGGTCCAGTTCTTATCAACTTACTAACTACTAACTACACTTAACCGCCCCAGCTTACTAAAAGAGTCCTAATTGGTTTTTCTTCTATTATACATTCCCCATCTATTATTACTTCTATCACAAAGTGAAAAGAATTCAATTACACTAGCCACATGTTAGATTGTATAACATTTGTGATTTAATGAGCCTTGGATATCTTAGGGTAGCGAATTTGGATTTTTGTTTTCCTCTCCGCTTACCTACATTACTATCAAACAAAGAATTGTTGTACCATTTATGATAATGTGTGAACAGATATAACATATTTAGTGCGTTTGCATTCTATCTATTGTATTGGTTATGTATCGCAGACTTAACTTTTGTTATTCTATTTTTTTTTTTTTTTTATAGTTAAAGGCATCAAGGTTGAAGGAACTGGCTGATGATCTTAAGAACCAAAGGATGAAGAGGAATAGTGATACTAAGGGTCAGAAAAAATCTAATCAGAAGGACTTTGTTGGTCGTGATTTAGGAGGAAGTCATGTGAAAGAGCTAGATGAAATGTAATTTGCATATGCTGTCGTAAATCATAGTTGTCTTCTTCTGTCAGTGTTATGCTCATTATTTGAATTATTTATTTAGGTCTATGGCTAAATATGCAGCTAAGGAGGATGGAAATTCTTCGCAGGCAACAACATTGACTAGTTACAACCAGGAGGAACTTCATGAAATGTAATCTACCTTTATATTTAGCCTAAATAAAGGGGACTAAAAGCCATGAAGTATCTTTTATATAAGTTGCATAAAATACTATTTTAATACAATTGGTCTTGAATATAACTGATAATTTGTCTATAATGTTTGGTTGAGTTGATTTAGGTTGGCAGCATCTATAACTGCAGAGAAAAATGCCATACATGCCAGAAAAGGAATGCCGTCTATTGTAATTAATCCTTTAGAGGAGGAACGTGATGGAGACAAACAAATTATATTGGTAAATTTGCAAATGTAGAATGATGGAATGGTTACAAGTAGCAATTGCTGTAATGTGACTTTTCTATTATTTTTGTTACTTTTTTGTTTCTTTATCAAAACCCATACATTTCCAAGAGTGTAACAATAGTCATTGTGGGGGGAATGAGGCAATATTTCATTTTTGTTTGTTGTTGTAACATCCTTATTTCCTTTGTTAATGCTAGTAAATTTGTTGATATTTCAATTATTGTTGCTTCATCTATATTTTTTTCTCCCCTCAGCCTTCAGTAAATTCAGAAGTTGATATAGCTGTATTAGCTGCCTTACCACAATCAATGCAACTTGATATTCTTGCGCAGGTTAGATTTCACATATATAGATGATATTGCTTTCTGCAATGTACTTGGTCATTTTTGTTGCTCTTGTTATTATTATTAGGTGCCCCCCCCTCCCCCCGTGCGTCTTTTGACTAAGACATTAATTGGCAAGAAATAAAGGATCGGATAGAATGCTTTCAAGAATATTTTCTGGGTTTTTGGATAATATTTGCGTGAAAGCATCATATGAAATATTGCCGTGCTCACAACTCATATGTATATGCTATATTTGATTTCAGCTTAAAGGAAAGAAAACCGAAGGGCTAGTAAAGAAAGTTGACAACCAGAAGCAACATGATGTCAATTATCAGGGCAAGAATAAGGGGATTCTGCTCATTGAAGCTGATATGGTAGGTTGTAGCTCCAGACGTGGCAATGTTACATCAAGGAGTGACAATCAACACTCAATTGATGAGATGTAGGCTCCACGAAATGTCATAATTTTGTTGTTATAATATTTTTTCTTGTTTATTAGTCATGCTTGTTTTGATGGGTCTATTAGGTTAGCTGCATCTATTGCTATGGAGGAAAATGAAGAGTTAGTAAATAAGACATCTACTTTTGTTGGGGCTTCCACTATTGGGGAGGAGGAAGTTGACTATGATGAAGATGAAGAAATGATACTGGTGAGTTTATATTTCCAGACATCTATGTCTTTTTAGTTAGTTAATCTGCTGATTTGTGCTGAGAGTATAGGCAACAACTCTTGGCCATGTTTGAATATAGTAATCTTAATATAGAAAACCACAATGATTCTGAACTGTACTTTAATATTAATCCTTTTGTTGGACTCAAGTTTGAACACACAAACTAGAAGATTTAATTGAAAGAGTTCTAGAATTAATCCATAATATTACAGAACACTAACACAGGCCTAAGCTTGAACAAGGAGTCTCCTTCAAACAACAGTAATTTAATGCAATGAATCAGAAATCTGCCACATGGCCTATTTAAGAAATACACACATAACTTCCATAAAATACATCATATAACTACCCTACAGCTACTAAACACACATAACTGGCATACAATACATGACATAACTGTCCTTTCACCTTTCTTCCCCAACTCCAAACTTAAAAGTTGTGATTTGATGTCTAATCTATGAATAAAAAATATAAATTAGTTTATTTCGTTTTCTTTTCTCAGCCAGCTATGCATGGTGAAGTTGATCCTGCTGTTCTAGCTTCATTGCCTCCATCAATGCAACTGGACCTTCTTGTTCAGGTAATTGAGTTCATAAAGTATTTTTAGAGAAAAAAGTACCATTTACATTTTATTCTGATATCAGTGATTGAATAATTATTCTGCAGATGAGAGAGCGTTTGATTGCAGAGAACAGACAAAAGTATCAGAAAGTCAAGAAGGTTTGTGGATAGAATTCATATGTAATTGATATATTGAAATGTAAAACATGTACCTTGTTAAAAATTGCAATTGTCATGGACAGTAGTTTACACTCTTTTGACATTGGTCCTCTGTGATTGTTAGTAAATGTTGGTGGCAAATGTATTCCTGTTAGTGGGTGCTAGGTGTTATCGAGACTTTTTTGTTGGTAGTTAGGATGATTTGCAGTCAAATAATCAAATACTGGTTGATTAGCATAAAATACCGAAAATGGTAATAAAATCATTGGGTTTGTATGGTGTACTGATTTGCAATTTTAGAAGTGGCAAAGCCGTATTATTGTTAGTTATTTTTATTGTCCTTATAAACAGAACGTGAGAGTGTGGGATTCTGAATAGAAATCTCATGCCTTTTCTAGAAATTAGTAAATAGGGAAGTTTTTCTTTTGTTACAGTGTTATCATGAATCTAGAAACTCGTGCTTCTTAATGTTCTGTAAGTTATTTTGTTTGGCACTATGCTTTTGTTTGATAGCATTGATGCTGTTGTTTTTTTTAGTTCATTTTAGTATGAGCATTACTTTTCCTCAGTACTAGTTGTGATTGCACACTGAACTTAATATGTCATTCAATTGGCTCCTTCCAGGATCCTGCAAAATTCTCTGAGCTACAAATACAAGCTTACCTTAAAACTGTTGCTTTCAGACGGGAGATAGATGAAGTGCAGAAAGCTGCAGCTGTAGGAGGAGTATGTGGTGTACAGAGTTCACGGATTGCATCTGAAGCGAACAGAGAATATATTTTCTCGTCATCTTTTACTGGTGATAAACAGTAAGCGACCTTATTTTCAATTATTTTTTGCTATCAATGAATAAATTGCTAGTCCTTAATATATATTAGCCTTAAATATGGTTGGGTGCTTTTCCTATGTATTATTTTTTCCTTTTTTTGTGAAAGGCATTCCTGTGTATTAATTAAGTATGATGCCTTGTGGAATTTTAATGTTGACAACTTCCTTGCTCTTTTCATTCCTAAATATGTCAGAGAACTTACGTCCACCAGCTTGGAGAAAAATAAAGATACACAACAGAAGGTCCAGGGAGCACATCCTTCACAGAATATTACAAATAGCATTGTGGCAGGAAATGATTCTAATACTTCAAGTGGATTGGTTTGCAATGAACCTGGTGAGGCTGCTGATGAAAGTATTCAGACATATCTTGATGAGAGGGGTCGATTTCGAGTTAGTAGATTGAGAGCTATGGGGATGCGTATGACCTGTGATATACAACGGAATTTGGATTTGTTGAAGGAGATTGAGCAGGAAAGAGCATATGTGAACAAGGCTGCAAATATTGGAACAGTGGAAAATGCAGAGAATAATGGTCCATCAGAAAGTTCTGGGATCCAGCTTGTTGGTAAATCACAAGAGATGAATGTTGACTTAGTTGGACAGAATATGCAAAATGAACAAACAATGCTTGACAGAGATACATCGATAGAGATATCTTTTGAATATGATTGCAAGAATACGTTTGCAAATGGTGAGGATGATATATTTTATAGTTTAGTAGGAGGAAATCCAGTGGCGATCTTTGGTGCTGATGATACTGCAGCAACAGAACAACCTTCTCATTCTGATTCAGATTGTGATTGGGAAGAAGGAATTCTTGAAGGTAAGAGTAACGCTTTTCCTGAACATGATGCGGTAGAATTGAAGTCTTCTGTTGCAGATGATCATAAAAATAATGAAAGTGAAGTAGAATGGGAGGAAGGAGATTGTGATGGTGCTAACAGCACCTTACTGTCAGGAAAATTGGCATCTCAATGGTGGTTGGAGGAGGAGTCTGATTTGCAAGAGGCAATAAGGATAAGTCTTGAAAGTATAGGGGATATGAAACTTAAATGCATGCCAGCTATAGATGAGCATTCAAATACTTATGAGAGCAAATTGGATTGTGGTTTAGAACATGGTGATGATCTGTATTGTTCTGGCCCAGTGGATTTGAATGACAATGGTGGGTTTCTGAATAATAAAAATAGGGAAGACAGTACTGAAAAAAATGAATTACATGAAATTGAAGATGGAGATAAAAAGCATGATTTGGTTTCTGGCAATAATGAACAAACTTTCCATTTTCATGGAAGTCAGTCAAAGTCATCTGTGACATTTAATTCCAATAACACTGAGATATTGATCGACACAACTTGCAGAATGGACGGTCACTCTTGTTTTGTAGATTCAATTTCAGATACAAATGTAATGACGAAGGACCAGGTCCCTATGGTTGCTGAGCAATTATTGGATAAACATGATGGTAAAGTGTCTTTCTATTGTAACAATACGTTCAAGGTTGATCCAGTTGGTGCAACTGAAGAGGAGAAAAAAAACTATATTCAAGAATCTGAACCATTGAGTAATTCTACTGACACTACCAAACCTGCTATTTTGGTAGAGTCATCCTTGAAAGGATCAACAGAAGACCTTGATATTGAGCCAAAATTGCCTTCAGAGGACAGTAATGGAAATTTCTATGATGAAAGGTATAGTAGCCTTGGCAATGATGCGGTTAACACCCCGGGAGATTTTCCTGCTCTTGCAGCTGAGGTTTGCTTGGAGGAAGAAATGCAAATTCTTGGTCAAGAATATATCAACCTAGAAAATGAGCAGAGGAAGCTAGAGCGGAATGCAGAATCTGTAAACAGTGAATTATTCACTGAATGTCAGGTGTGGAACTGAGACTGATCTAATTTGTATCATGTCAAGGCTAATTATTAATTTCTCATAAAGATTATTGCTGGAATTTTCATTATTTTTTCTGCCAATTTACGATCTAATTTGTATTATAGTGTGGTAGAATTTATTTTAAATGAATTGATGTTGAAAGAATTGATCTTGAAAAAATATAGGCAAAGAAATTTTTGTTTGGGAATGATATGTTAAAAGTGAGGTTAGAAAGTTTTGTTTGGATCGTAAAGGTAGAATCACTTTTGAAGGGTAAATTTGTTTGTGTTTGGGAATGTTCATTTTGAAGTGATTTTTTAAGCAGATAGGATATGCTTCTTAAAAAAATAACAGAACTTTTTTTTTTTTTTTTTTAAAAAAAGGAGAAAACAGTATAGACAAACACATCAAAAAAACAGAAAATTGCTTATTTTATTTAAAAAAAAGTGTTTTTCTTAATAAATAAGCTTAAAAAAAATGAGCCCATAGATATTTTTGCGGATCTCTCACCCAAAATCCATTCTTTTATCAGAAAGTTAAACATTTCTGTCTTCCTCTCTCAATCAATTCTAGTTGTGTCAAAATTGATTTGAAAATATTAGAAGGCACCCAAAATAGGTCATGATCCTTAATAAGGAGATTACTCTTCTTCATCATCATCATCGTCGTGATTATTGTTATCTTAATCATTGCCAAAGTTAAACAACTTCTAAGTGGTTCACTACTTCTCTCTCGTGGTTCATTACACCTCAAGCATAGGAAGAGCCATGAGTCACAACTTCCAACATTGTCTAACATAAATGAACACATTTTATGGTTTGTTATGCACAGTACTACACACTTTATTGCATAAGATCTTAAAATTCTCATTTTAGTGGGTTTTTTTTTCCTGCACTCTTAACACACCAGTTGACAAGCAAGTTGGATGCTGGTAAAGAACATGCTTAGTTGACTTTGGCATTGTCCTTCTATTTTACATTTTAGAGTGGTGGTTTTGAAATATTTGTAGCTCCGGCTGATGTGTTAATTGGATGATTAATTGAAGTCATGATACTTAATAAGGATATTAATCTTTTTCATCATCATCTTCATCGTGATCATTATTACCTTATGAACACTTTTGCAAGTTTTCAGATAACACTATATCTTTATATATTGTTTTTCATTCACATGCCATGATCAGTAGTGATTTTCCAGAGCTTAAGTATTTTGATCCCTTTCTGATGCATCTGATACTCTGTAGGAACTACTGCAAATGTTTGGCTTGCCATATATTATTGCTCCAATGGAAGCAGAAGCTCAATGTGCTTATTTGGAACTTGAGAAACTAGTTGATGGTGTTGTGACCGATGACTCTGATGTCCTTTTATTTGGGGCACGCAGTGTTTACAAAAATATATTTGATGACCGCAAATATGTAGAGACATACTTCTTGGAGGTCAATATTTGTTAAATGCAGTAGCTGTGAATAAATTTCTGTTGTAAAAACTTTGTTTACATGATTTTCATTATGATTGATTCAGGATATTGAAAAGGAGCTTGGATTGACCAGAGAAAAATTAATACGCATGGCTCTACTTCTTGGCAGTGATTATACTGAAGGTGTAAGGTGTAACAACTCTTACCTTGTTCTAGAGTATATTTTTTGGCTAGTTATTAGTGAACCAAACCCTTTTGCATGAGATGTTGCTAAACATCTATATCTGACTTTTTTTGTCCAACTTGTAATAATAAGATATTCAGTAGATGTCTTTCTTTCCTTGCATTTCTTTGTAGTAGGATTTCTGTGGTATTATATATAGGTTCTGCATCTATGAACTTGACTAGATCCTTTTGTGTTGCATGCTAATGTAGTGGGATTGGCATTGTTAATGCTATTGAGGTTGTGAATGCATTCCCTGAGGAAGATGGCCTCCTGAAATTCCGGCAATGGGTTGAGTCACCGGATCCCACCATCCTTGGAAGGTTGGATGCAAAAAGTGGTTCAAATACCAGAAAGAAAGGGTCACAAATTGAAGAAAAGATGAATTCCTCAAGTTGCAATGTTAAAGAGTCTGCAGTGGTGCAAAACATCTGCCATGCTCAGGAGCAAAATGAGTTGCCAGATTACATTCAAGAAATAAAACAAACTTTCTTCAATAAGCATGTAACTGATTTCCTGCCTTTGTGCTCTTCAGTAAAATAATGAAGGATAGTTTTGTATTTGTCAGAACATGTTTGTTTGTGACTTTCTTTATTTTCTTTTTTAATAGAGAAATGTTAGCAAGAATTGGCACATTCCTTCTTCTTTTCCAAGTGATACAGTTATATCTGCTTACTCTTCTCCTCATGTTGATAAATCAACTGAGCCATTCACATGGGGAAAGCCAGATCATCTTGTTCTTCGAAAGTGAGTTCATATGTTTATTTACTTATTTCGATAAATTTTATTTCCACTAAATGGCCATTCAATACATTGATAATTATATACAACATTGGATTTGCTTCGAAAAGATAGCATATAGTAGGTTAGTCTGTCATTTCTCTTCCTCTATTGAGCTAATGGTGGTTCTGTTCATCAACTGCTTACTGTTCCATTGGGAAAGTTTACCTTGCTTAATGCAGTACCAGGCCTTTTAGGGGGTTGGAATTAGTTGAGAGTTTTAAGTTTTCGTTTAAGGTATTTTGGTGCTTTTCTTTGGATGGGTTTGAAAGTTGATAATTTGTGCTGTGTGAGCACTATGACTTGATAAACTTGCAGTGTTCCCCAATATTGATTCATGCTTTTCTTTCAAAGTCAGCTTTGATTCTTAGGATGGGTTTGAAAGTTGATAATTTGTGCTGTGTGAGCACTATGACTTGATAAACTTGCAGTGTTCCCCAATATTGATTCATGCTTTTCTTTCAAAGTCAGCTTTGATTCTTAGGATGGGTTTTAAAGTTGATACTTTGTACTATGTGGGAGCTCAATAAACTTGGCAGTCTTCCCCGATATTGGTCCATGTTTTTCTTTTAAAGTTATAAATCTGAACAGGATTAT
Organism: Glycine tomentella; assembly: GCA_007407185.1. NCBI lineage: Eukaryota > Viridiplantae > Streptophyta > Magnoliopsida > Fabales > Fabaceae > Glycine > Glycine tomentella. The sequence continues at coordinate 33,209 of PYAF01000486.1, read as the reverse complement.
CGTATATCTTTACTTTTGAGACACTATTGATCTCACTTTTGGAATTTACTTAATCTTTTTTTAAACCTGTATTTAATTTAATATGTATGTCTATATTTTCTGATATTCTGAGTTACTTCCTGTGCACAGATTGTGCTGGGAGAAATTTGGGTGGACTGGCCAGAAAGCAGATGAATTGATCTTACCAGTCTTAAAGGAGTATAACAAGCGTGAGGTTATTTTGTTTTATTGATCTGCTTCCCGTTTTTACTGACTGATTTTTATTGTATTAAAAGTTCAAATTAATATGATCACTAAGCAAGCTTTCTAATTGTTGTTGATTGTCTAGTGTCTTCTCAATTCTTATTATTATGAATATCCTGATACCAGTTTAATCTTTTAATGTAGACTCAATTGCGGTTGGAAGCATTTTACAGTTTTAATGAAAGATTTGCAAAAATTCGTAGTAAAAGAATTAAGAAAGCTGTAAAAGGAATCACTGGTAAGCAGCCTTCAGATTTGATAGATGATTCTGCAGAAGAGTTGTCCAAGAGTAGGAAGACTGGGGGAGAACCTGAGGCTAGCACATTGAAGACTTCAAGGGGAAAAGAGGGAAATCTTGAGGGAAGAAGGAAATCAAAAATGAAACAGTCAAGGAAGAATGATATTGTTGCTAAGGAACAGTCAAAGAAGAAGAAAGTCAATGATGATCCCTCTTCAGCACCTGGTACATCTGAGATTGAGAATTTACAGTCAAGTATGCAGATAGAAGAAGAGCCACGTGATGGTAAAGCATTGATTCGGAATAGAAGTGGCAGAGAAAGAGGTAGAGCTATGGGAATAAAAAGAGGAAGGGATAAGGAAAGTCTCAATTTTCAATCTTGTGTAACTGAAGCCTCATCTGGTAGCAGTGACATTGATGATAATGGGCCAAGAGTGCATGTGGATAGAGTTCCAAAAGATGTGAGAAGGGTGAACCTTCATTCCGATTTTTCTGATTTATGAAATGAAAAATATATAGGCTCTGTTTGGATAAGTTTTTCTACAAGTACTTATAGGAGAAAAATATAACATAATTGAGCTTTGCCATAATCTATAATAAACTTATACACCTTAACTTATGTGAGAAGCTCAATTCATTTTACCTTATTTTATTCTCTACAAGTACTTATAGAGAAATATATCCAAACAGGGCCATACAGTGTTCATTAAGTTGTTTCTTTGTTGGTAACCTTCCTTAATTCTTAATCACTAATAAAGAAGTAATAATCAAATAGCTTTGATTTGGTGGTTTCAATCATTTTAATTTCATGAAATGTTTCAGTTAAAAGGTCCATAATTCTGTTAGGTGGTAAATCAAGATAAAAAAGAAAGGAACCCTACATTCTGATGAACTAGATTTACACCTGTTGTTACTTGTCAGAATTTAATCTTAATTTGGTTGCTTATATTATAAGTGTTTCCTTAAGGTAATGAGAATGAGAAATTTTCTCTAGTAAAACAGAAGCATCATCTTTAATCTGTTAAAAAACAGAGAGAATGAAAAAATTTCTCTGGTAGGTTGATAACATGTGAAGATAATTGAATGTGATCTCATTTGCCTAAAAATCTGAAAAAGAATAAGAATGTTTCACTTACACTTTGTGTACTTTACAGTCAATGCGATCTTGGAAACCTGTCAACTATTCTTTCAAAGAGCCTGAAGATGAAGATTCTGATGATTCATTTTATAGGAGCAATCAGACTGGTCCAATAGAAGAAAATTTATCTCATATTCTTGGTGCTTGTGAGGATGGTGCAACAGATTTCAGCATGGGGAAAGAATGCAGTGCAATGAGTTTTCCTCCGAAGGAGAACTTTCCTACAGACTCTCTTGAGTCAGATGGTTGGTTTCACACAGATGTCGGTGAAACTAGTCATCCTGGTACTGGCAATCAGGACTCTTCTGTTGACTACCGTAAAATGCGAGGTGGATTCTGTTTAGATGATGGTGAGACAGGTGTCAAGCAGGATACAATTGACGATGTGAATACTGCTACAGTCGATTATAATGCAGACTTTCCACACGGTTCTGATTATTTGGATGAAACTAACCGTGATAAAAGTAGTTCAGATATATTATTTTCTGGCACTGAAAAGCCTGAAAATGGGATACAAGGTGGAGGGCCATTCAATGTAGAGCCAAATGACCTTGTAAATGCTAGTAGTTATGATCATTCTGATATAGTGGCCTTGAGAAGGGAGAATGCTCGTAACAATAGTGGAGCCTCCACTGGAGCTTTTAGTGCCATGCCGTTTTTGAAGAAAAGAAAGAAAAACTGAAACTTTTCTAACTTCGGATGTCAGGCTTGTGCACATATTTGTCAATCCTCCAAAATGTGTATATTTTACTTATGTGTTTTCTTGTTCCATTTGAATAGATTTTTTGGAGAAACGTTGATGCTTCTTATTCCACATGTATGTTTATTGATGATGACTCTAATGACAATCAAATATTAATACCATAAACTATCAATAATATTAGACAGTGGTGGAAAATGAAAATATATGATGTGCTGTTATGGATGAGCTGTAACTGACTGACCATCAAGGGTAGGTAATACACACTCTCCCTGTTCGTGCTTGCTTGTTCACCTAATCACCTGCATATACGTACTACATGTTGAGTTCTTGGATGATAAATCCTGAAGCGACATTGGTTGTGGTGATACCACATATAAGAAGCATTTCAGAAGGCGAGTAATTTGGTCATGACAGCTGCTTGTGTAGAACGCTTCCCTCGTGCAATACCCAAGACTTATTAGTTACGGAGGCAAAGATAATACAATAATTATACTAATTAAATGAGAATCCAACTTATGAAGAAGAGAAATTAAATCTAGTACTTTTGCGTAGACATGTACGGAGATGAATAATTGTAATGTGCTCGGACATTTTTGGTCAATTCATGAGAAAAATAATTGGTTATTTTTGTCAACTTCAAAACATAATCGGTCAGTTTCCTCCGGGTATTTTCATAGTGAGTCATCTGATCCTGTGCTCTCATAAGATGAAACTTTAATTGCCTTAGTGCTTCCACCAAAACCTTAATTCCATGTCCCTTAGATCCTGGGCTACAATTTCCACAAAGACCTCTCCTAGTATAATCCTTGCTAAGGATGAGGGTGATCTATCATACACAATCTGAGAGGGAGTGTTGTGGGCAACACTCTGGAAGCTAGTATTGTACTAGTATTCGGCCCATGAGATGAATTTTGCCCATGTTCTAGGTTGTTCTGAACTAAAACATCAAAGATAAGTTTCTATTGTTCTTTTTAATACCTCAGTTTGTCTATCGAACTCCCAAGTGATAATAAGCAATATTCATGTGTAGTTTCGTACCTTGCAGCTTAAACATTTTTTTTTGTCAAAAGTGACTGATGAAAGTAGGGTCACAATCGTCGCTATCAATTGAGGTAGGTATCCCATGAAGTTGCGCTATATCCCAGACAAAAACTTCTATTATGATTGAGCCGAATGTGGATGTTTAAGCAAAATGAAGTGTCCATATTTGCTCAACTTGTCAACTACCACTAGGATTTCATCAAACCCTTTTGATTTTGGCAGTCCTACTATAAAATCCATATTGATGTCTTCCCAAATAGCATTTGGGATAGGCAATGGTTGGAGTAACCTGGCTAGACTGGCAGCTTGATACTTGCTGTGATGGAAAACATGATAGGCAACTACAAGTTCTGTCACTGACCTTTTCATTCTTGTCCAAAACAGTGATTGAGCCAACTTGCGATAATTTTGATATATCCATGAGTGCTGGAAAACATGATAGGCAACTACAAGTTCTGTCACTGACCTTTTCATTCTTGTCCAAAACAGTGATTGAGCCAACTTGCGATAATTTTGATATATCCATGAGTGCCCACCCATGGGGGAGAGTGAAAATCCTGAAGAAAATTGGGAATCCATGTTGAGGAAGGTGCTAGCTAGCACAAACCTTCTCTTATAGTATATCCTTTTGCATTTTAGGGTGTATTAGGAGTGAGTTAGGATCCTATTTTAATTCCTCAATCATTTTGGTAAATGTAGGATCATTCCTGACTTCTTCATCAATAATTGATGTGTTGCCAATAGGTCTTAGAAATTAGACGCAATTCCTTATCCTCATTTTGCCTTGACAATGCATACGCCAATCTATTTGAAGCCCCCACTTTATGGACAATCCCAAAATCATAACCAAGCAGTTTGGCCAACAAATTTTGTTGATTTTGTGTCGTGAACCTTTGTTCTAATAGGTATCTTAAGCTCTTTTGGTCAGTAAAAACCATGAATCTTTGACCCAAAAGGTAAGGCCTACAATGTTGAATAGCTAAGACTAAAGCCATCAATTCCTTCTCGTACACTGATTTTGTGAGTGACGAGTTTGCCAAGGCTTTGCTAAAAAATGCTATAGGCATTTTAACTTGCGTCAGTATTCCTATTATTCCCTTCCTCGAAGCATCACACTCGATAGAAAAGGGTTTTCCAAAATCTAGTATGGCCAATATCGTGGCTGTTGTTATAGCTTTCAGCAATATTTTAAATACCTCAGAGTTGTCTTCCTTCCATTAAATGTTACCTTGTTTTAATGGAATCTCCAACTTTGTAGATAATGTATCCTAAGTAACTCATCTGTTTTTCCAAAACTACATTTCCTTTGGTTTGCAAAGGATTGATGTTGTCTCAAGGTCTTCAAAACTTTCCTTAGGTGCTGCATATGTTCTTCCTAGGACTTGCTATAAACAAATATGTCGTAAAAAAAAAAAAAACTAAAACATCCCTTCTTAGAAAAGGATTTTGTAACATCCCCAAAATTTAAAAAATGTGATGATAATTGGATAGAAGTATGTTTAGAGAAAAATAACTATCTCACTATTTCCATAAAGTAGAAATTACTAGAAAACCCTTAAGATGAAAATTTCAAAAATGCCCTTGGACATTTTTGAAAATGACCAAAATACCCCTAGGTTGAATGTCATAATTACCAAAATGCTCCTAGGCAAAAAATGCTCAAATAACTTTAGGAATTTTGTAGAAACTTGATGAAATTATATAATACACTTAGCTGACTAAGAATCAACAAATTTTGTGACACAAAACTGTAGAATAAAATTTCTACAAATTTTATAAGATGACAACTTTGAGGCTTTATTCAAGAAAACTCAAGCATCAGAAAAATATGGAACAATGACACATAAAATCTATAGAATTTTCTCTTAATTATAGGATGAATAGACCTATTTAATAAAATGGTTTAGTAATTTTGATGGTCAGAAGAAGTATAGACCAATCAAAATCAAGATAAAGATGTATTGCCCTGTATAAGACTGCTTGAGATTAATTTAAACTATCATTGAGATAAATTCTTAGGAACATCTAGAGATCTATTATTTCCAATTATCCTTAGATAAAAGAATTCAAATTAAATTGGATTTCTTTTTAAAGAAAATACCATATTGAAATTAGATTTTTATTCATCATCAAAAATGACCACATGTAGCATGAAAGGAAGAAAAATTTGTATTCCCTTCCATTTGAGCTGGTCATTCACGTGGAGAAGCATGGAGAATGAGGAAGCTTCTTGAATGTAGCCACTTGAAAGTTAAGCCATAGGATGAAAACAAGTGGCAAGACACTTATATGACATGGATGCAAGGTATGGGATGGATGTAAGGTAACATAAAAATCAAGTCCAACGGTCAAAAGTTACATATGTGAGATAGTAGTGTACCCTTAAAATTTTAAAGAGATCCAACGGTTAACAAATCCAGAATTAGAATTTTACTACAACAGGTTTGGGATAAACTCAAGAATGAAAGAAAAAGCATAAAAATCTTCTTTGGCAAGCTACTCCACGAAAATGCAAGAGAAATGGAGAAACTTCAAGAGCTTGGACACTTGGATGATGGAGAATTAAGAGCCTTTATGATTTGGACAAGTGTAGGGACACTTGTAAAGGGGTGGACAAGTGGAAAGATAAGCCATTATGGTGTAGGAGATATTTTTCCATAAAGTGAATCCTAAACCACTATATAAAG
>PYAF01000485.1:340691-358034 GCA_007407185.1 Glycine tomentella | reverse complement strand
GTAACTTAATTTATTTATTCCATAATCTCAAAAAACTCCTAAAATGATATCCATCATTTTTCTCTAATTTTCTAAGGATGAGAATAACTTAGATTGAATTTTATTTCAAAGGGTATGTTAAATTCTAAAATTCTAACTATATAAGGAATAAGAATTTCCTTTAATTTATACTCAATAAGTAAAATATTGGGGTGTTACACTTTGTACCCTTGAGAAGTTACATGCAGTTCTTCCAACCACAAAGGTTAGAGTTTCACTAATAACAAATTGTTCTTACAAGCTTATTACACAACCACTCTTAATCACATCTAGATTAAGAACAAGACTTCTAACACACTTAGAATCTCTGTGATCAAGACATAGAGAACACTTATTCCTACTCTTTCCTCTAGGAACACCTATCCTAGAAAAGCCTTAAGAAACCTATTACTATTAATACACAAAAAGAAACTCAAAAGAATTTACAAAAAAGTGTAAAGAAAGAAACCACCTGATGATCCAGTAATGATGTATGGAAATGATTTACCAGATTTGAATTATAAGGTGGAAGAAGCTACTTCAGAACTTTCTTTTCACAACTTCTTTTGAAAGCTTGCCCAAGCAGAAACCCTCCTTTGAAATCTTTGAATCTTGAGGATTTGTGGGACTTAACAGAGTTTAGCATTTGGAATTTTTTCTTACTTCAGAAAGCTAATGAAAATACTTTGTAATGTCATTGTTCTATTTCAAAATACCCAACTTTATATAAAACTGTTGTAACTATCAGTAATTGATTAATTCACTAATGCAATCGATTAAATTTACTTATGTAATCGATTATATAGTCATTTAATCAATTAAAGTGTTCTTGAACTTTTTGGAAAAGATTTATGAGCAATGTAATCGATTAATTCGTAATGTAATCAATTATCATAAGAAGTTTATGTTTCAAATACGCACCAAGTAATCGATTATCACAAGAAGACTTTTCTGTAACTTTGTAAAGTCTAATTTATACCATACTCTTGTTAGATACATGGAGAGCTTGAAGAGAATCAAGATGCTGAGGATCTGAATCTTTGATGAGGTTTAACTTTTACATGTCATCAAATTGAAGGCATATGTAATTCTTAGATGGATAAGAGTTCATCCTTTAATCCTTTACATTGCATAAACATCATTCATTGACTTGCATTCATGGTTTTACAAAAGGCATAAGTTCAATGAAAAAGATTTAAAGTATTCATGATTGCATTGAAAAAGCCAACGTGTTCAAAGCTTGTTTTGGAAAAAAAATTTCGTACAACTTTAATCGATTACCAACTACTGGTAATCTATTACTTAAGCTTTGAAGAACACATTAATGGATTCATCGGCGGATCTATATGGTGGCGAGGGTGGGCAAATGCACCCCCTCATTGCAATAAAATCATTAGTATTTGTCCTAAAATATTATATTTTGCACCCTCTAATTTTATGTATTTGAACCTCCTTACCAATTCACATGTAAGAGTAAGTAAATACACCATCTTATTTTAATAAAATGCAAAAAAATATTATATTTTGCACTCCATAATTTTATATTTTGAACCCCCTAATTTTATGTATTTGAACCTCCTTACTAGTTCACATGTAAGACTAAGTAAATGCACTCTCTTATTTTAATAAAATACAAATATTTATCTTAAAACTTTATATTTTGTACCTCTTATCTTCGTGTTTGAATCTAACTATCCCATATGATAATGATAATTATCAATTTTTACTTTTTAAATAAATTGCCCCCACTTATCCAGGGTCCTAGATCCGCCACTGAATGGATTACAACGATATGATAATCAATTACTCTTCACAAATCACAGTTGAAGTCTTCCTGTGATAATCGATTAAGATTTGTGGTAATCGATTACTTGGCGCGTTTTGGAAAACAAGACTTTCTGTTTTAATCGATTACATGGTGATTTAATTGATTACTTTGCTCATATATCTTTTCCAGAAAATTCAAGAACATTTTAATCGATTACATGTGTGGTTTTAATCGATTACATTGACGATTTAATTGATTACATTCAGTTACAACAGTTTATTATAAATAGCTGTTAGGTCTTTTGAAACTAAGACAGGTCATTATGTAACACCCCAAAATTTCATAACTATAGTCAAATATTTATGCAAGTCTTAGGTTATAGGAGAATTAATGGTCTATGTTCAAATTATTTGGGTGAAAGGTTTATTAGAGGCATTGCAAAAATGTTTGGGGAAAAATGACCATATTGCCCTTTCAGTAGATTAGAAATGACAGAAATACCGTTGAGGTGAAAATGACGAAAATGCCCCTAGATATTTTAGTTAGATATTTTAAGATAGAAATTACATAAATGCCCTTGAATATTTTGGAAATGACAAGAATACCCTTAGATATTTTGGCTAGATATTTTATGGTGGAAATGACAAATATACCCTTAGGATGAATGATGAAATTACCATAATGCCATTCAGGCAAAAAATGACCAGATATCTTTAGAGATTTTGTGAGAACCTGATGAAATTACAGAATACTCTTAGATAGCAGATTATTAAGATATTTTGTGACAAAAAGCCTTAGAATAGAATTTCTATAAATTTTATTAGATGACAACTCTAAAATTATATTTAGGAGGATTGAGGTGGCAGAAAATTATGGAAAAATGAGAAATAGAATCTGTGGAATTTTCTCTCAATTGTAGGATGTCCAGATTTACCCAATAAATGATTTAGTAATTTTGATGGTCAGAAGGAGACTAGACCAATTAGAATTAAGATAATGACAATCTTGTGCTTGAGGTTTGTATAGCACTTTGTAGAGATTGGTCATGAGTTCTTTGTAATGTAACTAAAGATAATTTTTGGAGATCTCTAAAATTATATTATTTCATATTATTTAGGTGAAAGAATTCAAATTAAAATTAACTTTCTCACAAGGAATTACCATGTGAAAAACCTTAATTGGAATTAGGTTTTTCTTAAGCATCCAATGGTATAAAAGGAAGGAAATTTATATCCACACCCCTAGGTTTAAAGTTAACGAAAATGGTGTAGAATAGGCAAGAAGATTCATGAAAGCCACTTGTAGAGGTAAGCCATGTGATGAATACAAGTGTTAGGACACTTGTATGGGATGGATGCAAAGAAAGCAAAAATCTTATCTTGTCTCCTTTGCCAGAACACGTGGACAGCTCTAGTAGTATACCTTTAAGGAGAACGGTTAACGAATCCAGAATTAGAATTTTACCAAAACAGGTTTTGGGATAAACTCAAGAATGAAAGAAAAGCATAAAAATCTTCCTTGGCAAGCTACTCCACGAAAATACAAGAAGGAAGGAGAACCTTCAAGAGCTTGGACACTTGGATGGTGGAGAATTAAAAGCCTTCACGATTTAGCCAAGTGTAAAGTAAGGTAATGATGGCTTAGGAGATTTTTTAGTTTCCAACTACTATATAAAGGGATGCGGCTTTACATGGAATTCATTTCTCAAGACACTTCCTACACCTCTCTCTCTCAAGTGAAACCCTCCCTTGTATCCCTTCCATTTCATTTTCATCCTTCTCTTTTCTAAGCCTAAATCAAGTAGAAGAAAAACCCCACTTCCTTGAAGAATTTCGTAGAAGATAGAAAGCTTTAGGAAGAAGTTTGTCAAAGCTTGGTAAGAAGAGGAAGACAAGCTTCATAGGAGACTATAAGGTACGTATAGGGAAGTTTTATGGTAAAGATAATTTAAGTGTTACTTGTGTTGAATATGTATAGGGAGGTTTATGCTAAATATAGTTTAAGTGTTGCTTTATTTAAAGTATCCCTTCTATTTCTATGAAATAAAGCTTGCCCACCATGTGTTTGATAAAATGTTTCAAAGAAATGAAATATGTTTAAGTGTGCTTGGTGTGAATAAATAGTCGGGATTCTTGTGTTGTTGAGTGTTTTATGAATTTTTACGACTTTCATGAGTTCTTAAGAATCTTTGAACACGTTTATCTTATTGACCTCTATACTAGATTCATGTTGAAAGTTTAAGCATATGAGATCTAAATTGAAGATTAATAGTAAGACTAAATATGAGATAAAAAAGAATCATTCATGCATGTTTCATATGCATATGCCTGGCGGAGGCTAGTCCGTGTTATTTATCTCAAGAGGAGGTGTGTCAGATAGTTAGAGGAACTGAGTACGAGCATTCAGACAATGAGGAGTCTGAGCTGGGGGGTGCTTCGGCAGTGGGGAACTCACGCCACCCATGATGATCACATGTAGTGTGGGTGACTTTCCTGTGCACCACTATGACACCCTGACTGATCGTGCAAGTTTTGGACCAGTGATTGGGGCTATCTTGACTATGGTACCAAATGATGAGAATTTGAGAGAATCATGCATCATATAAAGAAGATAAGCATGCATCATATTTTGATGATGTTATGATGACTTTCTGTATATTCTTTGATGACTTTTTGTATATATTTTGTGACTTGAATTATGTTTATCATAAACTTACCCTGTACTTTGTGTCTGTGGTTGACACCTGCTATGACCTCAAATTTTATTTGAGCGAGCAGAGGAACAGTAAAAGACTAGCAAGCTGATGGATTTTGTGGAAGATGTTTTGTGGCAGATACTTTGTTATGTTTGTAATATTTTAGTTATGTGAACTATGTACTGGAATTTATATCTGTATGTATTATATCAGACTTATCTGTATGTAGTATATTGGACTTTTAAACAAAGTTTGAGATTTTATTTGCAAACTAAAAAGAGTTTTCAGTAAAATATGAAGATGAATTTCTGTGCAAAGTATTTAGTTATTTGTACTATGTAAAAAGAATTAACAACAGCCTATATTTTATTGAGCATCAAACTTTCAAGTATTACTCAATGAAGAAAATCTTTTGTATTCTTTCGAAATTTTGAAGATTATTTCAGTAATGAAAATTTTGAATTGATATTTTTAAATAAGTTGAAAAAGAATTTTCACTAAAAAGCAATAAAATACAAGATGATAAATCGAGGCGTTACACATTACATTACGAATTCTCATAGTTTTGAAAAGCCTTCTGAAGTGAGAGGAGATACTCTGAGTAACAAAGCTCTTGTCCACAAATTCGAATATTCATGTTTCATTGAAAGGTTTTCTCTTGGACAAGATTATAAGAAGCTCTTAGAGAGTTTGGTTTGAAACGTATTTGCTTTCAACCTTGATCAAGATTGGTAATCATATGCATTCATATACTGTGGATCATCAGGTTATTTCTCTCCGTTAGTTTTTGTGTGTAATTTGTTTTTACATTTCAATTTGTAAGTTGCTATTTCAAAAAGGTTCTTTAAGCTTTTCTAGAATAGAGTTCTCTAAAGGGAAGAGTAGAGAAGGGTTCTCTATGTCTTGATCATTAGAAGTTTAATAGGGTTTTAGATTTCAGTTCTTTATCTAGGGTTGATAAAGAGTGACCTTTTGTAAGCTTGTAAAGAACAAATTTTGTTAAAAGTGGAACTCTAGCCAAGGTTTGGTTAGAAGAAACTGGATGTAGCTTCTCTTGTTGAGGGGTGAACTAGCATAGCTCTTTGTGTTAACTACTTTCTCTCAATCTCATCTTTTTATCATTGATTGCTAGTCTTTTGGATAATCATTTGAATATCAACAAATAAAAATTTTCTGCTATTGCTTTCTGTGAAGGGTGAGTCTTGATTGACTAAAAATTTATTATTCAAAAGGGTGTCATTGTGATACGATCCTAAATCTGCTACTTGTTTTAAAGAAATTTTAAAGATCCCTTTTTAACCAATTCACCCCCCTTCTTGGTTAATTCTGTGTGTTCATATTATTTTCAATTGGCATAAAGAGTAGGTTCTTAAGTATTATTCAAGATCACTATCTTTAATAAAAGAAAATGAATACCACATAGATTACCTACAAAGAGGGTGCCTTCCTTATTCATCCTCTGATGTTTGAAGGATAGCATTTCAGTTTTTGAAAAATAGAATGCGGATATTCATCCAATCAAATGACCCTGATGTATCAAATGCAATAGAAAAAGGTCCTTTGGTTCCTATGAAAATTGTTGGTAATAATATGATTCCCAAAGAATGGGATGAGATGACAGATGTAGAAAATAGAGTTGTTCAATATGATTTTAAAGCTAAAAACATGATTACTTTTGCAATTTCTTCTGATAAATTCTTTAAAACTGTTAGGTGTAGAAGCACAAAGGAGATGTGGGAGATGTTGGAAGTCACTCATGAAGGGATAGATGAAGTCAGAAGATCAAGGAAGCATGCCTTGATTCATGAGTATGAAATGTTCAAGATGAACACCACGAAAAACATATCTTAGCTCCAAACAAGATTCACTCACATTGCAAATCATCTTCTTGGTCTTGGGAAGATGTTTGATGCTGAAGAGTTAAACATCAAAATCTTGAAGTGTCTAACAAGACCATGGCAACCAAAGGTGACAACAATCAAGGAATCAAAAGATATATCCAAGATGTCCATGACTGCATTATTTGGTAAGATTCTTGATTATGAATTTGAATTGTCTCAATTAACACATGATGAAAATGCAGATAAAAAGCAAAATAGTATAGCTTTGAAAGCTGCAACTTCTAATGTGGAAAAAGAAGAAGACTCAAGTGAAGAAGATGGTGATGAGAATCTGAACCTAATAGTAAAAAGATTCAGCAAGTTCTTGAAGAACAAAAAGAACAAGAAACTCTCAAAGTTCAACAAAAGAAATGACAATAACAATAGTAACACAAACTTCTCTTGCTTCGAATGTGGTAAGGCAGGCCATTTTAAATTTGAATGTCCTATATTTTTAAAGAAGTTGTTAGGTGAAAAGAAATCAAAGAAAGCCTGCAATGAATAGGAAGGCAATGCCTCAACAACCTTTGAATCATCAAGTGAGAATGAGGAAGCAAATATATGTCTAACAACAATAGTTGATGAAGATGAAGAACTCTCAAGTGCTGAATCAGAAGTAAACTCTGAACTTGATCAACTTATTGATGCTTCCCATGATATGCATGAAGAGGCTCAAAAGCTTGCAAAATCCAACAATAAGTTGAAATGTAACCTTAAATGGCATACCACTAAACTTGCTGAACAGCAAGCTGAACTTTGTAAGTTGAAAGATGAAAATGAGAAACTTCTTTCAAGATACAAAGCCAATGGGTGTGTGTGTGCTTCTTCTTCTTCTTCAAATGTAGATAAATACAAGATTTTACATGAACAATTTGATGATTTCTAAAGGAATCAAGGTGAAAAGTATATGTTATTACTTTCTGAAAATTCTTATTTGGTTGATCTTTTTTAAAAAATTTATAGATGAAATGCACTTTTGATCAAATGCTAAGTGTACAAAAATATGCTGGAGGTACTTCTAGTTTGGGTTACAAACATGAAGCAAAATCTTTTGGAAAAATCAAGTTTGTAACTTGCAATTACTGCACGAAGAAAGGTCATACATCTCATAGGTGCTATGCTAGAAGGTTTTATGTGCCTAATGGAAATTGCATTTGGGTTCCAAAGAAAAGGAGAAAAACAGCTAACCCTTATAGACCAAACTGTTGATTTGAGGGGGAGCTACTTGGAGCTTGAAGCAATTTGAAGACTTGGAAGTGTTTTGACTTTCAACATGCTTGAAGGCTTAAAGAGAAGCTTGTGATTAATTGTAAAAGGAAAGAAAGAATTCTGATGATTCATGTAACTGCATTCATACCATTCATAAGCATCTTAGCATCACATCACAAAGGTATTAAGTAATTGTTTTGAAACTTAAAAAAAGCTAAGTTTTTTTTTTGAGAAATAGCCCTAAACTGGTTTAATCGATTAATATACACAAAGAATCGATTATATTGTTCTTCAAGCTTTCTGGAAAAATATCAAGAACAAATTAATCGATTACACCATCGGGTTAATCGATTATTTCAACTTAGCATATTGATAATCTGCCTTAGTAACTGGTTTAATCGATTACCACCGATCCGCAATCGATTACACTTCATACTTAGAAAAAGCGATCACACTACCTTAATCGATTACCATCCATTGTAATCAATTACTTAGTTCATTTCATGTTTTGCACTTAGTCTGTCTTAATCGATTACCATTTGTTGTAATCGATTACATTACTCAAACATGATTTTTAGAATGTCTGTCTTAATTGATTACCGATTATTGTAATCGATTACTTAGTACAAACTGATTTTAGAAGGCTTCTGGAGTAATCGATTACACGTCGGGATAATCGATTAAATGACCCATTGCTGTAACCCAGAACTTGCTATGAACACTTTAATCGATTACAGGAGCGTGTGTAATCGATTACAAATGCTAAACAATCGATTACTGGAGCACTTTTAATCGATTACGACAGTTACAGTTTTTAGTATAAATAGAACCCATGCCTTTCTGATTTGAATAACTTGAGTTTTCGACTTCTGAGCATTATATAGACATTTTAAGCTTTCACAAAGTGAATTTTCTGGGTTCTTAAGTTCTTGCTTCCATCATAACCATTATGGGTCTTTAGGATTTAATGAAGTAAGACAATTCTTCATAAAGCTTAAGGAAAGGCTTGTTCTGCATATTGTGTTTACATTCAACATGGTATTTCATCCTTATGCATATCATATTTGGATCATCAGGTGATTTCTTTCCTTACTCTTTGTGGTTGTAAACTTTCTGTTGAATCTTTGTTTTTGAAGTTCTATTGTAAGTGGGTTTCTTGTAAGATTAGAGATAGTGTTTCTCTAAGGATAGCTGAGTAGTGTTCTCAGTGTGGGTTTTGGCTTCTAAGGGTCTAATAGTGTTTTAGACTTCTGAACTTTATCTAGGGTTGATAAAGAGAAGCTTGTATTTTCTTGTAAGAATATTATTTGCAATAGTGGAACTCTACTCTAATGTTGAGTAGAAGAAAACTAGATGTAGCCTCATAGTGTTTGAAGTGAACTAGTATAATTCTTGTGTGTTCTTTTATATTTTACATGTTTCTTGTGTAAATTCTGATTTACAATTTGATTCTTGAAGCATTACAACTCTTGGGTTGATCTTGGATAAAGGTTCTTGGTTGTATTTGTGATAAAGATCCAAAAGGGCCAAAAACTCTGATTTTATCATCAAAAAGTTTTAAATTACCAAGGCTAACCAATTCACCCCCCTCTTGGTTAAGTGTGAAGTGTTCCCATATTTTACACAAACCTGAATTGGGTACCTTTCTTTGGCACTTAATTTGATTTCTGTAGGTTCGTCTTAGAGAAAAATAATCATTATGGTACTTAGATAGAAAAAGATGAAGGATTTGTCACTTTTGAAGATAACAATGAAGGAAAAAGGTGAATCACTTGACAGAGATTGATCAGTCAATCAACTACTCAAAAGAAAATGGATTGGACACAAGCATATAGAGATTAGACATCATTTCGTCAAAGATCACATCAAGAAGGGTAATTGTTCAATTGAGTTTGCTGATCATTCATTGGCTGGTACATCTAACAAACCCTTATCTTGAAATTGATTCTATGATCTTAGGAACATGCTAGGTATTCTTGATGATCTAATATATGCTAGCATGCTTACAATGTGCTTGACTACATTATATACCATTTAAATTGGCCATTCATCACATATGCTTAAAATTTGAAATCCTGATGAAAAACATCGTTCAATCTGCATAATTGTCTGCTTTAATTGATTACTATGAGTCTTAATCGATAATTTGAGGTTTATAGATAATCTTAGAGCCAAAACTTCATTGGAGTAATCGATTATAGTGCAAATTAATTGATTATTTGGTACTTTCAGTGCTTTTCAAAATGAAAACCTTCTTGGAGTAATCGATTATTGTGACGAATTAATCAATCACTTATGGTTTTTAATGCATCCAAAATCAAAAACTCTCTGGAGTAATTGATTACAATGTGATATTAATCGATTACTTAAGGATGAGGACTATTTCAAAGTCTTTGCTTTCATGTCTCTTGTTCTGCACCTTTTATTAATGAATAAAATTCCCTTTTATGGTGTTTATATCTTCCTTTCCTTATCTCATATATCACTTGATTATTTTTTACTTTGATAAGTCAAAAGAGGGAGAAAAATAAGAACACATTAACATATTGAGGGGAGAAAAATGAACATATGGAACAAATATATGATGTGTAGGTGCAATTAAATACTTATTTGATTTACTTTGAATTCTTAACTCTGCATTGTTTATTGCTCTTATCTGAATTTAATATCAAACTACCTAAGATAGGGGGAGCAATATAATGAATATACATTGTTTATGCAAAGTATACTTGACATTTGTTCTTGGCAAAGAGGCTAATCTTTTTTCAGATATCAAGTATAAAGCTCCTAGAAATCATCCCTTAAAAAGAACATTATAGGTTCAACATGTTCAACTGAAGTTTGGCATGATCAAAGTTCAAAAGGGGGAGATTATTAGATACAAGGGGAGCTTGAAAAGAATCAAGATGCTGAGGATTTGAATCTTGGATAAGTTTTAACTTTGACATGCCATTCAATTGAAGGCATATGTAATTCTTAGATGGATAAGAGATCATCCTTTGATCCTTTGCATTGCATAAACATCATTCATTGGCTTGCATTCATGGTTTTACAAAAGATATACGTTCTATAAAAAAGATTTAAAGTATTCATGATTGCATTGAAAAAGTCAAAGTGTTCAAAGCTTGTTTTGGAAAAACAATTTCGTATTGCTTTAATCGATTACCAGCTAATGGTACTCTATTACTTAAGCCTTGAAAAAAAACATTAATCGATTACAATGATATGGTACTAGATTACTCTTCACAAATCATAGATGAAGTCTTCCTGTGATAATCAATTACGATTTGTGGTAATCGATTACTTGGCGCATTTTGGAAAACAATATTTTTTCTGTGTTAATCGATTACATGGTGATTTAATTGATTACTTTGCTCATATATCTTTTCCAGAAAGTTCAACAACATTTTAATCGATTGAATTTTTTTTAATTGATTACATGGGTGGTTTTAATCGATTACATTGACTATTTAATCGATTACATTCAGTTACAATAGTTTATTACAAATAACTGCTAGGTCTTTTGAAACTAAGACAAATCATTAAATTATGAATTTTCATAGTTTTCAAAAGCCTTCTGAAGTGAGAAGAGATACTCTGAGTAACAAAGCTCTTGTCCACAAATTCCAATATTCATGTTTCATTGAAAGGTTTTCTCTTGGACAAGATTGTAAGAAGTTCTTGGAGCGTTTGGTTTGACACTTATTTGCTTTCAACCTTGATCAAGATTGGTAATCATATGCATTCATATACTGTGGATCATCAAGTTCTTTCTCTCCATTAGTTTATGTGTGTAATTTGTTTTTACATTTCAGTTTGTAAGTTGCTATTTCAAAAAGGTTCTTTAAGCTTTTCTAGAGTAGAGTTCTCTAGAGGTAAGAGTAGAGAAGGGTTCTCTATGTCTTGATCATTAGAAGTCTAATAGGGTTTTAGATTTCAGTTCTTTATCTAGGGTTGATAAAGAGTGATCTTTTGTAAGCTTGTAAAGAACATATTTTGTTAATAGTGGAACTCTAGCCAAGGTTTGGTTAGAAGAAATTGGATGTAGCTTCTCTTGTTGAGGGGTGAACTAGTATAGCTCTTTGTGTTAATTACTTTCTCTCAATCTTATCTTTCTGTCATTGATTGTTAGTCTTTTGAATAATCATTTGAATATCAATAGATAAACTTTTTCTACTATTGCTTTTTGTGAAGGGTGTGTCTTGATTGACTGAAAATTTGTTATTCAAAAGGGTATCCTTGTGAAACGATCCTAAATCCGCTGCTTGTTTTAAAGAAATTCTAAAGATCCGGTTTTAAACAATTCACACCCCCTCTTGGTTAATTGTGTGTGTTCTTATTGTTTTCAACTCTTATAATTGATTAAAGTGTTCCTTAAAGCTTAAGTAATAGATTACCATTTGCTAGTAATCAATTAAAGCATAGAAAAATTGTTTTTCCAAAAGCTTAAACTTTGAACACTTTGGCTTTTATGCAACCACGAAAACTTTATGATTCAGAAAAGTTTTTTCACAAAACTTATGCTTTTATGAAAACATGGATGCAAAAACATGTATTAGCTTTTATGCAAAGGATCATAGGTAGTCTCCCTTAGACATACACAAATTACAACTATCAATCAATTGATTTGGCATGTAAAAAAACCTAAATACTCTGCTGCCTAAGAGACTTAGCTTCTTGATTCTCTTGAGCTCCCCCTGACTCTAACAATCTCCCCCCTTTTGGCTTTGATTATGTCAAACTTTAATTGAATATGTTAAACCTTAGTGTTCTTCTTATGGGAGAATTTCCAGGAGCTTTTACTTGAACCCTGAAAAATAATAAGCCTCTAGCCAAGACCAGGTGTTAAGTATTCTTTGCATAAACTCAAAACATCGTAAGCATATGTATTGCTCCCCCTTTTTTATGTAATTTTATATCATATTAGATGTAAGAACAATGCTTATGTTCAGTTAAATCAGTGCATAAATTTATCATTTATCATTTAGATTATCATTATTCTCCCCTTATATTCTTTTATTAACCCTTCATATGTTCATGTTCATTTTATTTTTCTCCCTCTTTTGACTTATCAAAGTCAAAATATACCAGTTATAATGAAATAAGCAAAGGAAGATAAACATGAACCAAATTTTATTCATTAATAGAAAGTGTAGAACATGAAGGTAAATATTAATGATAGTTGTTGAACATGAGAGAATAAACACAACATAACCAGAAGCAAAACAAGACAGCCACCAAGTTAAGGATTATCAAAGTCTCTAAGACTCATCTTAGTCTCTATATTCTCTAATCTAGTGGTGATGTCTTCCAAAGAGGAATGAACATTAGCTGAATGTTCATGATGTAGAGTTATCATAGCATCCATCTTTTGAATCACGAGAGATTCAAAAGGACTCCACTTCTACTCAGCGGGTACTGATGGAGGTCCATTGCAAGCTAAAGACCAAGAAGGAAAGTTTGAAGAACTTCTTTTGGTGAGCTTTAAAGGACCAATGACAAGAGTTAGGACTCAAGCACTTTAAGACCACATCCAAGCTAACTTGGACAAGTATGAAGAAGCACACCAGCTTGGAAAAGACACAAAATAGTCTGTGGTAATCGATTACCATCTATTTGTAATCGATTACCAAGGCACTTTGTAAAATAGTTGTTGTCTATTTTAATCGATTACCAAACATCTGTAATCGATTACATAAACATCAGAATGTATAAAAACTCTATTTTAATCAATTACAATGACGAATTAATCGATTACTTTAGCATAGAACTTCACCTACATGTGTTAGACAGCCAAAAGTCACTTTAGGAGAAGCTTGCACTTCAAGCTTCATTTAGGCTTCATTTCAATTTACATTTTCCTTACATTTAGTGGCATTTTCTTGTAATTTCGTGGCCTATATAAGCTGGTCCAAAACTGAATGTAACTAACTTTTGGTTCATTAATACAATTATGAAAATTGTTTTGAGAGTTTCTCTCTTGTTCTTGTGTAAGAACTTCTTGAGTCTTATCAATGGCTTCTCAATGCTATTGTGGTGATTCTTCCTAGGCTTATTGGAAAGATTTTCCATGGTGCCATCCATCTTCATCCTTAACCTTTCTTCCATCTTCCATTGTTGAATTAAAAAACTTAAAAATAGCCCCAAATTCTTGTGAAAGTGCAGAAGTTAAAGTTCTTGAAGATTGGGTTTCATTGCAAGGTAGATTTGGGGAACTAATGGCTATAGGTTCAACTATACATGAGAGATACATCATAGCCATACATCAGGTCCAGCTTCAGCATCTTCCTCATCAGCTTCTTGTTCCTCATTAGCATCTCCTTGAGGAGGAGCTTGAGCTCCAGCCATTGTCCATCCATTTGGAGTTCTTATCAAACCTAGCTTGGTGAGATGCTTTGTAGAGATAAGATTGGTGATGTTGGTAGTGTTTCCACAATCTCATTTGATACATCAATCCCAAAGTAATCAATAAACCTTGAGACCAAAACAGCATAACAGAATTGCTAGCTGAACAACCTTTTAGACTTCATCATAGTCTCCTAAAGGACTAGAACCTAATTAATTTGAATTCCAGACTTCATTCCATACACTAGTTGTAGATCATCATCGGTGATCTGTGCATGATTTGTTGACCTTAGTGTAAGGATGTAGGTAATGATGTAGTGAAGAAGTCTATCTTCACCAATCATGTTACCAACCCCCAATATGTTCCTTATTTGAGCCTGTGGATTCAGCAACATACCCTTGTATGTATCCATCTTTGAATACCCTCCAACTTCTTCAAATCTTCTAACACCATCATAGGAGATGCCAACCACAACATTCCACACTGTGTCGTCCATCTCCATGGCAACTCCATTAACTTTGGAGTAGAGAACTCCATCCATGCTTCCTTGGCACAAGTATAAAATACTTTTACCAATTCAGGGTAAAAGGCACCCTTCATCTCCAACAGCTTGGTTAGCCCTTGAGCTTGCAACATTGCAAGGAATGTGAATCCCTCATCTATAAACCAATCAAGCTCAAGATATTTAGGAAATATCACAAGCTTGGTTTCATTAAACTGCATGTAGTTATTCCTCTCAACTTCAGTAGAGAACTAGGTATCTAACTTGTTTTCAGCAGCTCTAGAGGTTTGCTCAACCTTCCTTTTGCTGGTTCTGATTTTCTTGGAGGCAGTTGGGTGAGACATGGTGATGTTTAGAAGAAAGAGATGGACAGAGGTTTGGTTATCTCATTTTTGCTAAGGGAGAGAGTGATGTTCAGATGTGAGATTTTTAAGCTTTGAAAAACTAAATTTATAGAGATTTTTCTTCAAGTTTGAAATTTGAATTTTAAAAACTTGATAACAACTATCTCAAATTCCAAGAGTGTCTAGATACATTGAACCAGATTTTGAATTTGAATTAGAGATAAGGTGTCAGTTATTATTCATTGAAAATTGTGCAAATTTGTAGAAACACCATAAGTAATCGATTCCAGAAACCTCGTAATCGATTATTCCAGGGCAAAATATGCCTTTAAGCTTGGTGTAATTGATCAATACGAAGGGGTAATCAATTACTCCAGAGAGTTTTGAATTTTGAAACAACCCTTAAGCATTAAGTAATCGATTACTCTAGAGAGTTTTTGAATTTAAATTGCATTTAGACACCAAGTAGTCAATTAATACGAAAGGTAATCAATTACTCCAGATATTTTCTAACTAAAAATAGTAACTAAGCACCAAATAATCTATTAATACACATAGTAATCGATTAAAATAGAAAATTATGCAGCATGAATAGTGCCATTCATCAGAATTCATATTTTTGCCAAATGTGATGCATAATGGATTTTGAGTTGAATTTTATGTAGTCAGACACATCCTAAGCATGCTATCAGATATTAGATTCATCAAGAATTCCTAGCATGTTCCTAAGATCATAAAATCTATCTCTAGCAAGGGGTTTAGTAAAAATATCAGTCAATTGATTATTTGTATCAATAAACTTAATTGAGCAATTACCCTTTTGAATGTGTTCTCTGAGAAAGTGATGTATGATTTCTATATGCTTTGTCCTTGAGTACATTATTGGATTCTTTGATAGGTTGATCGCTCTTGTGTTGTCACATAGCAAAGGAATTTCTTTTAATTCAACACCAAAGTCTTGTCATTATTGCTTTAGCCACAAGCTTTGAGCGCAACAACTTCCAACAACAATGTACTCAACCTCAGTTGTTGATAGAGCAACACATGATTGTTTCTTGAAATGCCATGAGATCAGTGAACTTCCCAACAAATGGCATGTCCCACTAGTTCTTTTCCTGTCTAATTTGCAGCCTGTAAAATCAGAGTCTGAGTATCCAATTAAATTTAGTAATGCAACTTTGGGATACCATAAACTAACTCTTAGAGTTGATTTAAGGTATTTGATGATTCTGTTGACTGCTGTGAGGTGTGATTCTTTAGGATTAGCTTGATATCTTGCACATAAGCACACACTCAACATTATATCTGGATGGCTTGCAGTCAAGTACAATAGTGATCCAATCATTCCTCTTTATTTTGACTCATCAACCTTCTTGCCTTTTTCATATGAATCAAGGTAAGTTGTGGTTGCCATAGGAGTTGCAGCATCCTTGCTTTTCTCCATGTCAAATTTCTTGATCAATTCATTGTATTACTTTGTTCGGCTAAGAAATGTCCCATTCTCCATTCGCTTTACTTGAAGTCCAATAAAGAATGTTAATTCTCTCATCATAGACATTTCAAATTCATTCTGCATAGAGATTGAGAATTCCTTGCACAAGGAATTGTTAGTTAAACCAAAAACAATATCACCAACATATATTTGAACCAGCAAAATATCATTGGAAGATTTCTTGATGAACAATGTGTTATCCACTTGTTCTCTTATGAATGATTAACTAAGTAAAAAGCTGCTCAATCTTTCATACCAGGACCTAGGAGCTTGCTTTAAGCCATAGAGAGCTTTCTTTAGTTTAAAAACATGATTTGGATGTTTAAAATCAACAAAACCAGGAGGTTGATCAACATAGATTTCCTCCTCTGTATAACCATTAAGAAAAGCACTCTTTACATCCATTTGGAATAGTTTGAAATCCATTAAACATGCAAATGCAAGTAGTAACCTAATGGCTTCCAACCTTGCTACTGGAGCATAGGTTTCTTCATAGTTAATGCCTTCCTCTTAGTTGTAACCCTTTTCAACCAATCTAGCTTTTTTTCTGACTATGATGCCACTTTCATCAAGTTTGTTCCTAAAAACTCACTTGGTGCCAATTGGTTTGTGAGAAGGTCTAGGAACAAGTTCTCATACTTCATTTCTCTTCAACTGATTAAGTTCATCATGCATGGCAAGCATCCAATGTTCATCAAGTAATACTTGATCAATGTTCTTAGGTTCAATTTGAGAAACAAAAGCCATATCACAACATAAATTCCTGAGAGGCGATCTAGTAGATACTCCCTTAGTTACTTCACCAATTATGTTGTCAAGGGATAAATCTCTTGTTCTTCTCCAGTCCTTAGGCTTTTGAGTAGGTGTTGACTGATCAATCTCTTCATTTGTGTAACGCCCCAATTTTCTAATCAGGGTCATTACCAAACATATACCACAATCAAATAGATAATCAATCAGAGTTTAAGCAGTTTGGAAGCAAAAACTAAAAGTGACATCATCACATGTCGTCTGTATAGCACTGTACACTATAATATGGTGAATATACATCAAGGTTCCTCGGTACAATACAAAACTGTACAACTATCC
>PYAF01000485.1:303893-324123 GCA_007407185.1 Glycine tomentella | reverse complement strand
TTTGTTTAGACAGATGTGCGAGTGTACAGATGCATCCAGAAAGGACATTGGTGGATGCCATATGTTGCTTCAGGCGTGGGCGTGGCTGAGATTCCCACCAATTGCTCCATGTATTCCGCAGCCTAGTGACCCACGAGCGCATTTTGGCCACCGGTATGTGTGACTACATGTTCATTTTATAACAACTTAAACAATTAAGTCGTACATTGTTTAATGTTAGTTGTTTTGTTAACAGGTTTAACGGCCTACCCCGGCTTAGCCCACACGAGTTGGTGTACTACAGGATGGCCTTCGAATCCCTCAGCCGGGATGACGTATGTATAGTGATAGTTTAGTAATTGCATGTTTGCATTTGTGGTTTATGTCATAACATAAAACAACCTAAATTTTTTTTATGCAGGTGGTCTGGGAACCATATGGAGATTAACATTTCGTTGGTGCATCTGACCATGAGCGATTGTTATGGATGGCATCGACGCCTATTATATGTTTCCACACAGTTGAAGCTGCCCAGCCCGATAGATGCATGCGGCAATTTGGGAGGGATCAACCAATCCCACATCTTGCCATGAAGCTGAAGGGTGTGCACGACTTTTCACTTCGTGGAAAACGAGAAGAAAACTGGGTGCGTAAGCTCAGACCGTTTCTGAATCGTTGGCGGCAAAGGGAGCAGCACATCGACCTCCCCCCCCCCCCCAATCCAGGGCCAAATGTCACCAAACCATGAGTACATGGTATGGTACAGAGAAAATGGGAAGCGGTTTATCACAAAGGAGGGTGCGAAGATGGGTCGTAGTGCAAGTTTCGTTTTCATTAATTTTTTTTATTTACATTAATTATCATAATTGACATAGTTGACAGTGATGTTTATATATTTGAATTTGAATTTATAGGTTGATGGGATAGAGATGCTCTACTTCGCCACACATAGGCAGAATAGGGCGACGTTCGACTTTGATTGGGCGCATCAGGAGTTGGGTCGCTTAATGTCTGTCTTCAGACAAAGTTGTCAGGTGATGGAGTCTAGACCACAAGCTCCAGAGATGCAGCTTGAGGAGGAGCCACAATTGTCTCTTCAAGTTGGTCGTCGCAAAAAGGAGGGACGTGGTCTGGAGAGTCGACAGAGACCTATTCAGCAGGTGCCTGAGCCCATTGTTGGTCCCGGGCCTGCCGCTCCTGGTTCTTATAGGCCTCCAGTTGTGTCGTCGACATATGGGAGTCAGGTGTTCTATCATGATCCTACTGAGCATAGTGCCTCCTACTATTTTGCGGATGTGCCTACACCGGCGGACGCATACGGTGCAGATGTCGACTTTGGGGATGTGCCCGCTGGTTGGATGCATACGAATGTGGAACAGATGCTCATGGATTTTGATATGGCACATAAAATTTCAATTGGCCCAGCACTCGACATATTGTCACTGCACCTTAACATTCTGCAAACATCATCATCATTTGTGAGTGCCACAGAAGTAAAAAAATAGTGCTGACCTGCATGCAGAGACGGTTGTCGATAGTAGATGTTGTCGACAACATGGTCATCAGGAAGAATTAGGGTTTGTTGCATCCTACTCTCAGGGTTTGAAACGAACAGTCATCAGGAACTCGCATAGGAATTGGAGTTGCACATAGGAAAGAAACCCATGTTTCGTCGTGCATCGTTGATCCATTCGGATAAATGAACTTGAATTACCAATGTTCTGACTGCTGGTTTCTCCTAAGAATGCCATCGTATGCACATTGAATTTTGAGTGTCGAGAATGCGAGTTATATAGGGCTCAATGGCGCCCAACTTGGGCGTGTTCAGTCACGCCCAAGCTGGGCGTGGTGAATGACGCGTATTTGTTGGGCATGTTCAGTCACGCCCAAGTTAGGCGTGTTGAATGACGCCCAACTTAGGCGTCTTCAACGACGCCCAAGTTGTGCGTATGATGTCAGACATTCTTTGACTGCATGTAATCAACATATTGTTACATGAAATGCATACATTATCAGAAAACCAAAAAATCAAACATGATTAGTATTAAAACGTTATAAAGAAAAAGTTAATACAAAACTAATATAACATATCAAATAACGTTGTACATTATCAAACACTAGTAAAAAAAATACATACAACCACTCAGAAAATCATGAAGTCCCCCACGACTAGGACAAACTCTCCGGCTGTGCCCAACTTGCTTACAAATGCCACACCTCATACGTCTCTGGGATGTTTCAACTTCGTCCATCTCGTTACGTATTCTAGTGGACCTAGGACGACCTTTGGCTCGCAGCATCGAGCTGTCAGGTATGATGACTGGACCTTCGCCCGGTGGAATGTCCCGTTCATTACCTATTGGCTGCCATGGCACTGAATATGCCTGCACCAACTTGCTTACAAGGAAGACATCGTCCACGTACTGAAAAGGATTTTGGCGCACATGTAAAGCAGCAGCTGCGGCATGACTGCATGGGTATTTGAAAGCCTTGAACTTCCCACATTGACAAACCCGATCAGCCAAGGACACTGAATATGACTTCTCGCACCCATCATCCACCTGAAATAATGTTCGAGCAACGTTATATCTACATACATGGTGCCCTGAAGCCAATGACTGATTACGCCTCATTGCTTCAACCACATTTTTGCAATATTGTTGTGAATGCTGAAGTTGTTCGGCTGCCGCCTCACCTCTGTCTACGAAATACTGAACCATTCGGGTGTACGTGTGTTTCACAAGAGCCGTGATAGGCATATTCCTGACTCCCTTCAGCACCCTGTTCACTGATTCAGCCAAATTTGTTGTCATGTGGCCGTATCTTCTCCCCTCTACATCATATGCACGTGTCCATTTCTCCTTGGGGATGGAATCGATCCATTCGGCAACCTCAGATTGGTATCACGAAATCATGCAAATCCGATGTCAAAGTCGACCGTAGATGGTGGATAACCTGCAACATAAAAAAATACATCAACATAATTCTGTTTATATATTTATCTAAACCAAATGTATGATAAATATCAACGTTTTGCATCACCTAAATTCATGAAGGCCTTCTTCAGTCTTGCATCCTTGAATCTTTGATTAAAATTGCTGACAATGTGTCGCAGGCAAAACACATGATGCGCAAAAGGTGGTTGCCAACCAGCATGACTTTGAACAGCAGATATGATGCTACGGTGACGATCCGAAATAAGGCATATATTTTGCATGCGAGTAACGTGGAAGCGAATGTTAGAAAGAAAGTAATTCCAAGCTTCCAGCCTCTCCCCCTCAACAACGGCAAATGCCAAAGGAACACATTCATTATTCCCATCCTGAGTTGTGGCAACCAATAATTTTCCTTTATACTTTCCATATAAATGAGTCCCATCAACTTGGATGATGGGTTTGCAATGGTTAAATGCCTCACAACACTGTCCAAATGTCCAAAAAATGCAATGAAACAAGCGCTTTGCTCGTACCAGTCGATTTGCAACGAAGTAATCATTTGTCTGAATATCAAAATAAGAACCTGGTGCAAAACGAAGCATGTAGTTACACCACCTGGGCAAGAATGCATAAGATTCTACCCAGTCCCCATAAACCATTGCCATTTCTTTATGCTTCGCATACCAGGCCTTTCGATAAGAAACTTTAAATCCGAATGTGTTGGTAATCCTCTCCTGAACCAATGAGATTGACATCGATGGTTCCTCCTTAATCATTCCTAAAAAAAAATTTAACAATCACATCAACAACATGCTTTGAAAACAAATGTCTTCGAAATGCATCACAGTAAATTAAAACATACCAACAACCAGTGAAGCAATTACGTCAGCATCAAGCTGTCTGTGACCCTGTGAAATATGATCATTCAAGCAATTGTGTTTTCCACCCCCATTTTGAAACAACCCACTTCTCACGAAAAACTGGTTTAATAACCCTAACCCTCCAAGAGCAACCATCAGTATGCGCAACACACTTCATGGAAAACTTGTCAGGCTTGCTCTCTACCACAATTGCTTCTTGATGCTCCTTCATAAAGTTATGCTTCACCGCTAATTGTGCTTCCTTTTTCGAGTCAAATTCTTGTTTGACAAACAAATCATCCCTTAGTTGCCACAGACCCTACACTGATCCTGAACCCGAACCAGAACCAGAACCGCTAAAAGAGTCTTGTTCGGGTGGGTAACTCCAATCAATATATGTATAATGAGGAATTCCTTGCCAGAAAGGAATCGCATCAGCAGCTGCACATTGAACGTCAGTTTAATTAACGATATCAGCTAAAAACAACTAGACAACCCTAACCCGTCACCCAAATACCCAAACCCTAAACCCCAATCAAACCCTAAACCTCAACAGCAACCCATAAACCCCAACCAAACCCTAAACCCAACACAACACACTAAACCCCAACCAAACCATCTAAACCTGCACACTTTCGGTTAAACAGGATACACTTATTTAACCTAACAAAATAACATCATTTAATGGACATTAAAAAGCATATTAATAAACAATATAAAACAAATTAAATGACAAAACATTCTAATTCACATCGTTAGCTAATTTACCTTGTTCTGGTTGACTCGAACCACCCTCCGCATGATGACGAGTTTCAGATGGCCCGACATTAACATCTTCCTGATGCACACCAGCATCCTCATCCTCATCCGACGCACTAGCATCCTCCTCAAGAAGTCGATCTTCCATTGCGATATTTTCATCATCGTCATCCTCATCCATGACCCAAGTTGGGTCATGTGAATCCTCCTGAGACATGTTTACCTCTCCACCAACAAATGGTGCCCCTCCAGCAGCATACAATGGCCCTCCAGCAGCATATGATGATGTACGATGTGGAACTGCCTGGATGGGTAAAGCAACATCCTCAACTTCTGTAATATCCACGTACAACTCCAAAAAATCTTTCCTTCCCTGGTTGCAAAATTCTTCTAGTACCAACTCCACGTCTTCATCATCCATTATTTGAAACCCCATGAACTTCTCGTGTTGCCATAATCTTCCGGTCAGTAAAGTGATTGACTGGTTGATATTCAGACGTAATTTTTGTCGTATCATTTCATGCAATTCACTCAGGGTTGACGTACGTTGCACAGAGGTTCCTCGTGTTTCCCCTTCAAAAATGACACCCTGTTGGCCTTGATATTTTCTTCCATTCCAATATAAGACAACGCGAACAGAATTACCACTTGAACTCATGTTTCTCGTCACTCACAACACCTTCAAAAATCTATGAAAAAACGAAAAAACACCAGAATGATGGCAGTTTAGCAAAGGCAGAGAACACTGGAAGCCAATATATGAAGGAACTGGGGTCGGGGGGGGGGGGCCTTATTTATAGAATTGGGGCAGCTGTAACATGCCTGGATTAGGCATGTTACACAGCCCCATTTCTGTAAATATTTGTGAAACAGCCCCTTATTCGTAAATATTTATTAAAAAATATTATATTAGTTCTTTTGCCACTTGCCAAGAGACTCATTTCCATTATTTAAAACAAAACATTTACAGCCTAAAGCTCTAAGGTGTAAAATGTTTGGTTTTCTTCCTTTGTATAGTTCATAAGGAGTTTTCTTTAAAATAAGCCTTATGAGTAATCTATTTAATGTGTAACAAACAGTACTCACTGCATCAGCCCAAAAATGTTTTGGCAAATTTGTCTCATTAAGAAGAATTCTTGCTCCTTCTTCAAGGGATCTATTTTTCCTCTCCACAACATCATTTTGTTGAGGTGTTCTTGGAGCTGAAAAATTGTGGTTGATTCCATTTTCTTCACATAACTTTTCAAAATGCTCATTTTGGAATTCACCACCACGATCACTTCTTATTGAGATAATTTTGCACCCTTTTTCATTTTGAACAAGCTTGACTAATTTTCTGAAAGCATTGAAGGCATCACTCTTGGATTTTAAAAACAAAGTCCATGAGAATCTTGAGTAGTCATCAACTATTACAAGCCCATAGTAATCGCCTCCTAAGATCATAGTTATTGAAGGTCTAAACAAACCCATGTGAAGGAATTCAAGAGGTCTTGAGGTGGAAACAAAGTTTTTATTTTGAAAAGAGATCTTTGTTTGTTTCCCCTGTTGACAAGCATCACAAATTTTGTCATTTTCAAGCTTAAGTTTAGGTAAATCAATGAATAAATATTTTCTAATAAATTTGTTCACGTGATGCATGTTAATGTGACTAGCTCTTTTATGCCACAACCATGATTCATCAACCTTACTTACTAGGAAGTTGACATTATGAATGAATGCATGTTCTATAGCAAGCAAGTAGATGTTTCCTTTTCTTTTTCTTACATGAATAACCTCACCAGATTGACCATCACATATCAAGCAACAATTATCATTAAAGGATACCTTTAATCCTTTATCACACAACTGACTTATACTCAGAAGATTGTGCTAAAAGCCTTCCACATAAAGTACATGTCTGATCTTGGTTTTAAAGTTGTCACCAATATTGCCTTCTCATATTATCTTTCCTTTATTGTTGTCTCCATAAGTGACAAATCCTTCATCCTTTAAAATCAGATTTGTAAGCATGGACTTGTCACCCGTCATGTGTCTAGAGCATCCACTGTCTAAGTACCATAATGATGCTTTAGCTCTAAGATACATCTGCAATAATCAAATCAAGTTGCAAAGAAAGGTACCCAATTAAGGTTGGGTCCATAAGGGTTAGCTATTTTTCTCTTTTTCTTTGGAACCTATATGTAGTCTCCATTAGGCACATAGAACCTTCTAGCATAACACTTACGAGATGTGTGACCTTCCTTCATAAGTAATGACATATAACAAATTTTGGATCATCTTTCAAAATGAGTCATTTGGATATGCTTTGTTTTTGAAAATCTTTTTTGATTCATTTGTTTTAGAGGTACAAACTTGATTTTTTGAAAAGGTTTTGTTTGATGTTTGTAACCCAATCCAGATGTTTTTCCAACATAGTTTTGCGCACTTAACAATTGATCTAAACTGCATTTTCCTCTATAAAGCCTTTTTAAAAGATCTACTAATTAAGAATTTTCTGAAAGCAAATACATATATTTTTTCAGATTGACTCTTCTTGAAATCATCAAATTTTTTTTGTAAAGCTTTGTTTTCATTTACTTTTGAAGAGGAAGAAGCACACACACATCCATGAGCTTTGTAGCTTGAAACAAGTTTCTCATTCTCTTCTTTCAAGTTACAAAGTTTAGCTTGCATTGAAGCAAGATTAGTGGTATGTCATCTAAGGTTACCTTTTAGCTTATTGTTGGAGATTGCAGGTTTTTGAGCCTCCTCATGCATTTCATAGAAAGCATCAACAAGTTGATCAGGATCAGGATTTACTTTTGATTTAGCACATGAGTCATCTTCATCAATTATTGAAGTTAGGCAGACATTTGCTTCTTCATTTTCACTTGATGATTCAAAAGTTGTTGAGACCTCTTCTTCCCATGCAATGTAGGCTTTCGTTGATTTTCCCTCTTTCTTTGCTTTCTTCTCTCCTAATTGCTTCTTCAAAAATATCACATTCAGATTTAATGTGGCCTTGCTTACCACATTCAAAGCAGTTGTAGTCGGTGTTGTTGTTGTTGTCACTCCTTTTGTTGAACTTGGTGAACTTTCTGTTCTTGTTTTTCTTCGTGAATTTGCTAAACCTTTTTACTATTAGGTACAGATTCTCATCACCTTATTCTCCACTTGAGTCATAATCTTTTTCCACATTTGAGGATGCAGCTTTCAAGGCGATACTCTTTTGTTTCTTGTCTACATCTTCTGCATGTGTTAATTGAGACATTTCTAACTCATACTCAAGTAACTTACCAAGTAGTGCAGCCATAAACATCTTTGATAGATCTTTAGATTCCTTGATCATTGTCACCTTTGGTTGCCATGGTCTTGTTAAGCATTTCAAGATCTTGATGTTTAATTCCTCAGCATCAAATGTCTTTCCAAGACCAAGAAGATGATTAACAATGTGTGTGAATTTGGTTTGGAGTTGAGATATGTTTTCAATTGAGTTCATCTTGAAGGTCATGCTTCCTTGATATTATAACTTCATTTGTCCCTTCATGAGTAATTTCTAACATTTCCCACATCTCTTTAGTACTTTTGCACCTAACAGTCCTGAAAAATTAATCAGACGATAATGCAGACGTTATCTTATTCTTTGATTTGAAATCATATTGAACTACCCTCTTTTTTACATCTGTCATTTCATCCCATTCTTTGGGAATCATTTCATTACCAACAATTTTGAATGGAACCAAAGGACCTTTTTCTATTGCATTCCATGCACCAGGGTCATTTGATTGAATGAATATTTGCCTTTTGTTTTTCTAAAAACTAAAATGCTCTCCTTCAAACATGGAAGGACGATTGAGGGAGGCACCCTCCTTGAAGGTAATTTGTGTGGTATTCATTTTCTTTGAAAAAAGATAGTGATCTTGAATAACACTTAAGAACCAGCTCTTGATACCAATTGAAAACAATATGAACAACACACAAGAACCAAGAGGGGGTGAATTGGTTGATCTTGGTCTTTTAAAAATTCTTTAAACAATCAGAATAATCAAGATCGTATCACAAACAGTCCAAGAAATCTCCAACCAATCAAACATCATTGCTAAAAAATGCAATCAACAAAAAGGACTTTTATTGTTGAATAAGAAATGTTGCACCAATGAATGACATTATAACAGCAAGAAAAGATTAGAAAGAAGTAGTCAATACAAGGATTTATACTAGTTCAATTTTCTCACATTTGCGAAGTTACATCCAATTCTTCCAACCACAAAGGTTAGAGTTCCACTAATAACAAATTGTTCTTACAAGCTTATTACACAACCACTCTTAATCACACCTACATTAAGAATGAGACTTCTAACACACTTAGAATCTATGTGATCAAGATAGAGAGAACACTTATCCTTACTCTTTCCTCTAGGAACACCTATCCTAGAAAAGCCTTAAGAAACCTATTGCTATTAATACACAAAAGAAAGTCAAAATAATTTACAACAAAGTGTAAAGAAAGAAACCACCTGATGATCTAGTAATGATGTATCCAAATGATTTACCAGACTTGAATTAAAAGGTGGAAGAAACTACTTCAGAACTTTCTTTTCACAACCTTTTTTGAAAGCTTGCGCAAAAAGAAACCCTCCTTTGAAATCTTTGAATCTTGAGGATTTGTGGGACTTAACCGAGTTTAGCACTTGGAATCTTTTATTACTTCAGAAATCTAATGAAAATACTTTGTAATTTCGTTGTTCTATTTCAAAATACCCAACAACTATTTATAGAAAAACTTTTGTAACTGTTATTAATCTGTTAATTCACTAAGGTAATCGATTAAATTCACTTATGTAATCGATTATATAGTCATTTAATCGATTAAAGTGTTCTTGAACCTTCTGGAAAAGATTTATGAGCAATGTAATCGATTAATTTGTAATGTAATCAATTATCGTAGGAAGTCTATGTTTCAAATACGCACCAAGTAATCGATTATAGCAATATTGTAATCGATTATCACAGAAAGACTTTTCTGACTTTGTGAAGTGTAATCAATTACCATACTCTTGTAATCAATTATAAAGTTCCTTAAAGCTTAAGTAATAGATTACCATTTGTTGGTAATCGATTAAAGAAGAGAAAAATTGTTTTTTTCAAAAACTTAAACTTTGAACACTTTGGCTTTTATGCAACCATGAAAACTTTATGATTCAGAAAATTTTTTTCACAAAATTATGCTTTTATGAAAAAAATGGATGCAAAAACATGCTTTTATACAAAGGATCATAGGTAGTCTCTCTTAGACATACACAAATTACAACTACCAATCAATTGATTTGGTATGTAAAAAAGCCTAAATACTTTGATGCCTAAGAGACTTAGCTTCTTAAGCCTCTTGAGCTCCCCCTGGCTCTAACAGAACACCCCTGATGGGTGGACCATGGCTGGAGCTCAATCTCCTACAAGAGTTGCTGATGAGGACCAAGAAGCCGATGAGGAAGAAGATGTTGAAGCTGCACTTGCTGAGCAGCAGTGGAGTCCTTTTGAGACTCTTATGATTCAAAATATTGATGCTTTGATTGCTTTGCATCATGAACATGCAACTGATGTTCATTCCTCCCTAGAAGACATAACCACTAGACTAGGCAACATTGAGACTAGGATGAGTCTCAAGGACTTGATGAATAGATTAGCTTAGTGGTTGTCTTTTTCAATTTATGGTTGTGTTGTCTTTGATTTCTCTTATTCTATTATGCCCTTTGATGAATTGCCTTGATGTATGCTCCTCTATCATTAAATAAATGAAATTGTGTTTTTTGCTTTATCTTAATCTATTATGTCCTAGCTAATGCTATATTTTTCCTTTGATAAGCCAAAAGGGAACTTGATCTTGATTAAATTGAACTTTAAACATTGAACACAGAGAAAAATAAAATGCTGAAACATTGCCTATTTAAAAAAGTTTTATGCAAAGGATACTTGACACTTGATCTTGGCTAGCAAGCTGAGTTTCTTTCAGGTATCAAAGAATAGCTCATGAAAACACTCTCTTGAAGACCATCCAAGTATAAAAAATGTTCACTTGAAGTTTGGCATGATCAAAGCCAAAAAAGGGGAGATTATTAGACTCAGGGGGAGCAAGAAATGATTCATAAAGCTGAGGATCTTAGACATTAATGTTTAGGCTTTTTACATGTCAATTCAATTGAATGGCATTTGTAATTTGTGTATGTCTATGTTGATGCCTCCTATGATCCATTGCATAAATCTCATTCATGCTTTTGCATTCATGTTTTCACAAAGCAAAAGTTTCATAAAAAGCTTTTTTGAAACTCAAGGTTTTCATGAGTGCCTAAAAGGTTAAGTGTTCCATGTTTCAAGTTTTGGGAAAAATGTTTTCTCACTGGTTTAATCGATTACTAGCAAGTGGTAATCTATTACTTGAAAACAGAGAGCAATTTTAATCAATTACGAGAGTATGGTAATCGATTACACAGTTCAAAATCACATAATGAACTTCCTGTGATAATCGATTACAACATTATGATAATCAATTACTTGGTCCTATTTTTCATTAGAGCTTTTTATTAATCGATTACATTGCATTTTAATCGATTACATTGTTCATAAGTTTTTCCAGAAAGCCTGGAAAACACTTTAATCAATTACTTAAGTGATTTAATCGATTACTCGCAGTTATAACTATTTTCTCTATAAATAGTTGATGCTTGTTTGACTTAAAAACAACAAATTTTATAACCAATTCTTTAGAGAGAAAAGATACTACGAGCATTTCAGTGTATGACCCACAAATCCTTTGTTTCAACAATCATTAAGAAACCTTATGAGGATTTCCTTTTAGGCACTTGCTAAAGAAAAGTTTTTGAGAGAATGTTTTGAGATTTCCATTCAACCTTGGTTCAAGATTCTTAATCATCTGCATACATCTACATTTGATCGTAGGTTGTATCTTTCCTTATTACTTTGGTGTATTTCTTTTAAAAAAATTAGTTTGTAACTTATGCAATAGATTCTTAGAGTTTGTCTACAATAGGTTTTTCTAGAGGGAGATTAGAGAAAGGTTGTTTCTCTTGATCGCAAAGGGTCTATAGGTGTTAGATGCTAATGAGGACTAAGAATTTCGAGGACCCATGACAAGGGCAAGATCAAAGGAAGCACAAGAAGCATTAGATCATGAAGTGAACTACTTCCTTTCTCAAGCATTGGGTCAACATATCAACCTTGCCTTGAGTCCAAAGACCAACCCGGAAGAAGAGTTTAGATTGCTCCAATTGATTCAAATGAGTGAAGAGTTCAAAGACTAATGAGTGAAGAACCTACATACCTCCAATGTTTTGAACATAACTTGATTTTTTTATATCTATTTTAGGCGTTCTTTGATGGGTTTGAAAGGTCTAAAGATTCCCTACAAATTGTATTTCTAGTCTCAAGTCCAAATTCTGCATCTATGATGATGAAAATGGGACATAAAGTTAAGCACGAATTACATTTTTTTTGTATAAGGAATATGTGACTAAAGTCCCACATTGGAGAGAAAAAGGAGAGAGACACCATTTGTTAGCTATAAATAGGCATTAATTTGTCTTATGTACTCACCTTTGAATTGAATAAAAACCTTTACACTTTTAAAGTGTGTGAGAGGAAGTTCCTCTTGGGTTCTTAATTGGACCAAACATTGGTTCTTATCAAAGGTTTCTATAATCTTTGTGACGAATCCCCACGGGATTTATCACTTTTCATAAGGTGTGGCGTCTTCTTCCATTTCTTGTCTTCCCCACCTTTTTATTTTTATTCTATTTTCTTTAACATCTTGTTCATGTTAAATTCGTTATTTTTGCTCTGCACTTTTCTTCATATTGTCTTTATCTTTATTTATTTTCGTCAAACACTTGGCGTGCACCTTTTTCTTATGTTTTAACAAGAAGCCTTTTCAAGGACGATCCGTAAAAACAATGAACTCTATATTGGTTCATATCAGATGTGTTGTTCTTAATCTGGGTTTGATTAAGAGCGATTTTAAAACTTGTAAGAACAGATTGCATATAGTAAGATCCTAGCTTGTTGATTAAGAAACTCGATGTAGCTTCTCTTGGATTGAGAAGTGAACTAGTATAAATTTTGTGTTGCTTACTTCTTCTTTAATCTTTTCTTTGGGTTATTGATTGTCATTCATTGGTTCAACTCTTTCATAAACAACAAAAACAATCTTGTTGTAATTGTGTTTCATAAAGATTAGAGCTTAATTGATCAAAGGCAAATTTTTATTGGGATAGAAGAACCAATTCACCCCCCTCTTGGTTTGTGTGCTATTCATATCAATTTCAGAGTGAGGCTTAACCACTGTAGTCTTCATCTTGTTAGTGGTTTCATAAAATTACATGTGGGGGTGGAGGAGGAATTAATTAATAGATTAAACACATGATCCTCATCATCTGGCCTCCAAATAATTTTCCCTTGTTGAAGGTCAATCAAAACTCCTCCTATATAGAGGAAGGGTCTTCCTAAAATAATTAGAATTTGTCCATCCTCCTTTATGTCCAAGATCACAAAATCAGCTAGAAAAATGAAATTTTCAAATTTAACCAGCAAAGTCTCCACTATTCCTCTCAAATAAGTAAGAGATTTGTCTACAAGGTGAATTGTGATGTTAGTTGGTTGAGGTTCTTGTAATACCAACTTCCTATAAATAGAATACGACATCAGATTAATGCTTGCACCCATATCACATAAGGCTCTATTAATTTTTATTCTACCAATAGTACAAGGGATCGAAAAACTCCATGGATCTGTGAGGTTAAGAGGAAATTTCTTTAAAACTATAGAAGAGTATTCTTTATTGAGGCCAATTGTGGCAAAATTTGTCAACTTTCATTTGTTTGAAACAATTTCTTTTAAATATTTAGCAAACTTTCATTTGTTTTTCGATCCCTTGTACTATCTACCAATAGTACAAGGGACCGAAAAACTCCCTAGATCTGTGAAAGTAATATTAATATGCAATTTTTTAAGCATCTGAACAAATCTAGTAAACTGCCCATCCTCACTCTTGTCTTTCAATCTTTGAAGGAAATGAACATTTACCTAAGGAGGTGTTAGTACCTCCTTCTCACGCTTTTTGTTTGCTTCTTGTCTCTCTTCAATAAGAGCCTATATTTTCTTGCGGTGGAGTGGCTTTCTCTTTCTTCTTTAACTCTTTTAAGGTTGTCCACTCTTGGTACTCACAACACTCAGGTATTGAAGGAAGGGTGCCCGGTTGTCTTTGTGAAATAAAAGAATGAAAAGTGGTCATTTAGGACTCCATTTGCTTCATTCTCTTATCATTTTGAGCCATATACTAAAGCACAAATTCTTGGAAGGTGGATTGTCTATCATCTTGTCTAGGCCCCTTATTTTCATGGGTGGAGGCCTATACATCCCTTGATTTTGATTATGCCTAAAGCCTTGTCCTTGATTGTAATTGTTAGGGTACTAGTTATATGAATTATTACTTCCCCAAGCAAAGTTGATCTCATCCATGGCTGCAACTGATGCATTCTCCCGACCTATGTACAATCCCACATTTCTCACAGGTTCGAAAAGGAGGTGCATTGATGGGCATTTGAGTTTGGGCTCTCATGAGTGTCTCAATCTTCAATGTCAAAGCTTGCATCTATTTTCCTAACTCAGTTTGGGATTCATCTTTCTCTATTTGGTCGACGCCCCTCTTTATGATTCTCCTATCCCCAGAAGTGTTGTAGTGGTTGGAGAACATGTCTTCAATGATTTTAATGGCATCAATAGGGGGTTTTAACATGAGGTTACCCCCCCCCCCCCAACAAGAAGCATCAAAGCTTGTCCTATTGTGTGAGGAAACTCCACCACATAAGATATGAACTAGTCTTTGTTGAGTAATGTCGTGGTGTGGACAGCTTCTGATCATTTCTTGCAACCTTTCCCAGGCTTCAATAAGACTCTCTTGTGTTGGATATAGGGGGAGTATCATGAAGAGTGAAAGACTTTGATTTAGAAATGGGTTTTAAGCATTCAACATACTTGAAGTGCTTCAAAGTTTTGTAAATGATTCAAGTGTAAGAGAAAGACAATCTGATTGATCCTTTCATTGCATTCATTCATTCATTATTAAGCTTAAATGGTTTTCATTAAGACATCAAAGCTTTTATATTTTTGGTTAAGTTTTGAATCTGATTAAAAGGTTTTTTGGAAAAATGATTTCCTACTGTTTTAATTGATTAATTAATGGTATAATCGATTATTTTGTTCTTCGTTCAATCTGGAAAAACCTTCATGAACAACTTAATCGATTACCTATCAGATTCATTGATTATTTGGCCTTTGATTGAAGTTGAACTGCTATGTTAAATGTTTTAATCAATTACATAGTTGAAAATATACTTTGAACCTTGCTGTGATAATCGACTACCATTATCAGTAATCGATTACATAGGCCATTTGGTAAAAGCCTACTTTCTAACTTAATCGATTACCAAAACTTTTAATCGATTACACGGTTCATTTTGTGAAATTAAGTTTTCTGTCTGAATCGATTACAACTCAGTTTAATTGATTATTTTGTTCGTTGTTGAAACCCAAAAAGCTTCTTTAACATTTTAATCGATTAAGTGATAATTTAATCGATTACAAAAGAATTTTAGTCGATTATCTGGCGCGTTTAATCGATTACAGTTAGTTACAAAATCTGTTATAAATAATTTTGAAGGCTTGGCTTGCTTTCTAACTTGACCACTCTATATTTCTGAGTATACACAAGCCTTCTAAGCCTTTCAAAGTTATTTTCTTAGTGCAATTACTTCTTGCTTCATTCAAAACATCAATGGGTCTTTGAATGATTCTTGAGCAAGAAACTCTTCAAGGTTAAGGAAAAGCATGGTCTGATTTTGTTTGCTATTCAACCTGATTTGGTAACTCATGTACATTACATTCATTGGATCATCAGGTTGTCTCTCTCCTTAATCTTTGTTTGTAAATTCGTTTTTAAATTTATGTTGTAATTTGCTATTGTAAGTGGGTTCTTCTTGCTTAGTTCTAGAAAAGGGTTCTCTAGCTAAAGAATGGAGTAGTGTTCTCTGATTCTTGCTCTTTTGAAGTCTAATAGGGTTTTAGATTTCTATTCTTTATCTAGTGTTGATAAAGGGATGGTTTTGTAAAAGCTTGTAAGAACAAGATTTATAATAGTGGAACTCTAATTCAGTGTGAATTAGAAGGAATTGGATGTAGCTTCTGTTGTGAAGTGAACTAGTATAAATTGCTTGTGTTTTTGTTTCTCTTTCTCTATTACTCATCTTGGTCATTGATTCTTTGATTCATATCCATTGTCCAACAAGTTCTGTTTTGATCTATTGATTTCTTGGGGCTGAGTTATTTGATTGAGTATAAAGATTTCTTGGTTTGTAAGTGATAAAGATCCTGAACTCTAATTTGAATTAATTTTAAAATACCAAGGTTTTAACCAATTCACCCCCCCTCTTGGTTATGGTGAGTATTCCTATTATTTTCAATTGGCATCACGAACAGGTTCTTGAGAGTTATTCAAGATCACTATTTTTTATTCAAAAAGAAAAATGAATACCTCACAATTACCTCCAAGGAAGGTGCTTCTCTCAATCTTCCTCCAATGTTTGAAGGAGAGCACTTCAGTTTTTGCAAAAATAGAATGAAAATCTTTATTCAATCAAATGACCCAGGTGCTTGGAATGCTATAAAAAAAGGGTCCTGTGATTCCTAATAAAACTGTTGGCAATGAAGTGATTCCCAAAGAATGTGATGAAATGACAGATGCTGAACAAAAAGTTGTCCAATATGATTTTAAAGCTAAAAATATGATTACCTCTGCACTTTGTTCTGATGAATTTTTTAGAACAGTGAGATGCACAAGTGCAAAAGAAATGTGGGAGATGCTGAAAATAACTCATGAAGGAATTGAAGAAGTTAGAAGATCAAAAAAGCATGCCTTGATCCATGAGTATGAGATGTTCAAGATGAACACCACAGAAAGCATTTCTCAGCAACAAACAAGATTCACTCATATAGTCAATCATCTTCTGGGTCTTGGGAAGATTATTGATGTTGAAGAACTAAACATCAAGATCTTGAAGTGTCTTACAAGACCTTGGCAACCAAAGGTGACAACAATCAAGGAATCAAAAGATCTATCAAAGATGTCCATGGTTGCAATATTTGGTAAGTTACTTGAATATGAGCTTGAAATGTCTCAACTAACTTATGCTGAAGATGTAGAAAAGAAAAATGAAAGTATTGCATTAAAAGCTACATCATCTAAATCTGAAAAAGTGGAAGATTCAAGTGAAGAGGATGAAGAGGACAACATGAACTTAGTTGTCAAGAAGTTCAACAAGTTCTTGAGGAAAAACAAGAACAAAAAGTTCACAAAGAAGAAGAAGAACAACAACAACAACAACAAAAGGATTGACAACAATTTTACTTGTTTTGAATGTGGAAAACCTGGCCACATCAAATCAGAATGTTCAATCTTTTTGAAAAAGCAACAAGGTAACAACAAGGTGAGGAAGGAAGGAAAATCCAAAAGAGCCTACATAGCTTGGGAAGATAATGAGTCAACAACTTCAGAGTCTTCAACTAAAAATGAAGAAGCAAACATGTGTCTCACTTCCACAATCAATGAAGAAGATGACGATCTATCGATTGATGGAAATGAGGTAAATTCTGAACTTGAACAAGCTATTAATGCTTTCAAGAAATGCATGAAGAAGCCCAAAAGCTTGCAAAATCCAATGCTCAAAGGAAATCTTAGATGACATGTTTCAAAAATTACTGAATTGCAAACTTGAAAGAAGAAAATGAAAAACTTGTTTCAAGTTACAAAATGAATGGATGTGTATGTGCTTCTTCTTCTACTAATATTGACAAATACAATTTGCAGCAAAAGGATTTTGATGATTACAAAAGAAGTCAAGGAGAAAAATACATGTTACTCTTATCCAAAAATAGTGATTTAATTGATCTTTTGAGAAAGCTTTACAAAGGAAAATGCAACTTGGCTGAAATGTTAAGTGTGCAAAAGTATGCTGGAGATACTTCTGGAGATACTTCTGGTTTGGGGTACAAACAAGGCTCAAAATCTTTTGGAAAAATTGTATTTGTGCCTCTAAAATAGAAGAATCTAAAGAAGTTCAAAAACTCAAAGATCAATCAAAATGCTTCTTGAGAAAATCATCAAAATCTGTAACATGCAACTATTGTATGGAAAAAGGACATACATCTTACAAATGCTATGCTAGGAGATTCTATGTGCCTAATGGAGATTGCATTTGGGTTCAAAAGAAAAAGAAAGCTGTTAACCCCTATGGACCTAATCTCAATTGGGTACCTTCCTTTATATATTGATTTGATTTTTGCAGGTATGTCTAAGAGCTAGATCCTCATTATGGTATCTTGATAGTGGATGCTCTAGACATATGACGGGTGACATGTCTATGCTTACAAATCTAACTCTTAAAGATGGAGGATTTGTCACTTATGGAGATAATAACAAAGGAAACATCATTGGAGAAGGCAACATAGGCGATAGCTTCAAAACCAAAATAAAAAATGTTCTTTATGTGGAAGGGTTGAAGCATAATCTCTTAAGTATAAGCCAACTCTGTGATAAAGGATTTAAAGTCTCATTCAATGAGAATTACTGCATGATTTGTGATGGGCAAAGCGGTAAAGTGATTCACATAGGTAAAAGGAAAGGTAACATTTATTTACTTTCAATTGATCATACATTTTTTCACAACACTTCATGTCTAATAAGCAAGATTGATGAATCTTGGCTGTGGCATAGAAGGCAAGTCACTTTAACATGCATCATATGAACAAGCTAATTAAAAAGGATATAGTAATTTGTTTGCCCAAACTCAAGTTTGATAAGGACAAACTTTGTGATGCTTGTCAAAAGGGGAAACAAACCAAAAATTCTTTTCAGAGCAAAAACATTGTTTCCACCTCTAGACCCCTTGAATTACTTCATATTGACTTGTTTGGTCATTCTAGAACTATGAGTTTAGGAGGCAATTATATGGGCTTGTCATTCTAGATGATTACTCTAAATTTACTTTGACCCTATTTTTGAAATCCAAAAGTGATGCTTTCCATGCTTTTAGAAAAATGGCCAAGCTTGCTCAAAATGAAAAAGGTAGCAAATTATCTCAATAAGAAGTGATCATGGTGGAGAATTCCATAATGAACATTTTGAAAAATTCTGTGAAGAAAATGGAATTAACCACAATTTTTCAGCTCCAAGAAAACCTCAACAAAATGGTGTTGGTGAGAGGAAAAACAAATCTCTTGAAGAAGGAGCTAGAACTCTTCTTAATGAGACAAATTTGCCAAAATATTTTTGGGCTTATGCTATAAGTATTGTTTGCTACACTTTGAATAGATTACTCATAAGGCCTATTTTAAAGAAAACTCCTTATGAGTTATACAAAGGAAGAAAACTAAACATTTCTCATTTGAGAGCTTTTTGCTACAGGTGTTTTGTTTTAAACAATGGCAAAGAATCACTTGGAAAATTTGATGCTAAAGCTAATGAAGCAATTTTCCTTGGATATTCATTACATAGTAAAGCATATAGAGTTTTCAATAAAAGAACAATGTGCATGGAAGAATTTGTACATATGATAAGTGATGACTCTAATCCCTCAAAAGAGGAAAAGAAGTGTGATGTAGATGCAGGTCCTATGGTGGAATTTATCCAGCTTAATGATTCCATAAATAAGGAAAAAGAAGAACCCAGTGCTGAAATGAAACCATCAACACCTGTTCAAGAGCCAAAAGATTGGAGAACAACAAGAGATCTCTCACTTGATAACATCATAGGTGAAGTTTCAAAGGGAGTATCTACTAGATCTTCATTAAGAAATCTATGTTGTAATATGGCTTTTGTTTCTCAAATTGAACCTAAGGATATTGATCAAGCCTTAAGTGATGAACATTGGATGCATGCCATGCATGATGAGTTAAATCAATTCAAGAGAAATGAAGTTTGGGAACTTGTTCCTAGACCATCCTCTCTCAAACCCATTGGAACAAAATGGATTTTTAGAAATAAACTTGATGAGAGTGGAACCATAGTCAGAAATAAAGCTAGATTGGTTGCAAAAGGTTACAACCAAGAAGAAGGCATTGACTATGAGCAAACCTATGCTCCAGTTGCAAGATTGGAAGCCATTAGGTTATTGCTTGCATATGCATGTTTAATGGATTTTAAACTTTTTCAAAATGGATGTCAAAAGTGTCTTTTTAAATGGATACATTGAGGAGGATATATATGTTGAACAACCTCCTGGTTTTACTGATTTTAAACATCCAAACTATGTTTTTAAACTTAAAAAGGCTCTTTATGGTTTAAAACAAGCTCCTAGATTTTTGTATGAAAGACTAAGCAAA
Source organism: Glycine tomentella (assembly GCA_007407185.1). Taxonomy (NCBI): domain Eukaryota; kingdom Viridiplantae; phylum Streptophyta; class Magnoliopsida; order Fabales; family Fabaceae; genus Glycine; species Glycine tomentella. Next base: position 304,166 of record PYAF01000485.1, on the reverse strand, counting down.
TTTCTGCTTGAACAATCTTTCACAAGAGGTCATGTTGACAAAACCTTGTTCATCAAAAGGCATAAGAATGATATCTGTAATACCTTGAATTTTAATCACGTGTTTAAGCTTAGATTAAGCATGAATCTAAGTTTATGGGTTAAGGGAATGTGATCATGCTTAAGAGTCCTTTGGAAGAGGCTTAAAATGCAAGTTTTGGGTTTTCTGGCATATGGCGCGACCCACTTGGGATGTCACGCGAGTCGCGTGATATGGCCGAGAGGGTGGCGCGAG
>PYAF01000485.1:285419-303793 GCA_007407185.1 Glycine tomentella | reverse complement strand
GGGTTATTTGTACAGTTTTGTATTGTACAGTGAAACTATGATGTATATTCACCATATTCTGATGTACAGTGTTATGATAGTGACTTTGATGCTGTCACTTCTAGTGTATGCTTCCAAACTGCTTAAACTCTGATTGATTAACTGCTTGTTTCTGAGGTGTGGTTAGTAATGTCCCTGATTAGTAAATTGGGGCGTTACAATATCTTATTGGTTCAAGTATATGTTGATGATATAATTTTTGGTTCAACTAACCATTTGTTGTGCAAGGAATTTTCTACAGCTATGCAGAAAGAATTTGAAATGTCAATGATGGGAGAATTAACATTCTTTCTTGGACTTCAAGTGAGGCAAATGAAGAATGGGACATTTCTCAATCAATCCAAGTATTTCCTTGAAGTGATCAAAAAGTTTGAAATGAAGAAAAGTAAAGATGCTGCAACTCCAATGGCAACATCAACCTATCTTGATTCAGATGAAAATGGAAAGAAGGTTGATGAGTCAAAATTTAGAGAAATGATTGGATCATTGTTGTATTTGACAACTAGTAGACCAGACATAATGCTAAGTGTGTGCTTGTGTGCAAGATATCAAGCAAATTCCAAAGAGTCACTTCTAACAGCAGTCAAAAGGATCCTCAAATATCTCAAGGCAACACCAAAAGTTGGTCTTTGGTATCCTAAAGGTGCATCAATTAATATTATTGGTTACTCTGATTTTGACTTTGCAGGATGTAAGTTAGATAGAAAAAGCACTAGTGAAACTTGACATCTACTTGGAAGTTCATTAATCTCATGGCATTGCAAGAAACAATCTTGTATTGCTTTGTCAACTATTGAAGCTGAATATATCTCAGCTGGAAGTTGTTGTGCACAAAGTCTATGGTTGAAGCAACAATTACAAGATTTTGGAGTTGACTTGAAAGAAATACCATTGCTATGTGACAAGACAATTGCTATCAACATTTCAAAGAATCCAATAATGCATTCAAGGACCAAACATATTGAGATAAGGCATCATTTTCTCAGAGATCATGTTCAGAAAGGTAATATCAAAACTGATTTCATTAACACTTATAATCAACTGGCTGATATCTTTACTAAACCATTGGCTAGAGATAGATTCTATGCTTTTAGAAATATGTTAGGAATCTTGAATGAATCTAATCTCTGTTAGCTTGAATGTTGTATGCCTTTTCATGTAAAATGATTTGTCATTTGAATCCATCATCACAAATGCTTAAAATTTCCAAGTTGTGCTGCATAAATTCTGTTTTATCTGATATTTGCTCTGTAATAATCGATTAAGTATCGCATTAATCGATTAAAATCACTTAAATCATGATTTAGAAGGAAATCTGAGCTTATGTAATCGATTACACAAATCAAATAATCGATTATTCTTCTCAGAAACACATTACCAGAAAATTGAATCTTTCTGTGATAATCGATTAAGCATCGAATTAATCGATTACACTGATCAAAAATCCTTTTACAAAGTGAAAATTCATTGGAATAATTGATTACAGTGAATGGTAATCAATTAAATTACTAAGAATCAGTTTTTCAAATTTCAAAACCTTCTAGAATAATCGATTACATGTTGAATTAATCAATTACACAAGTCTCAACATGTTTCTGAATTTCAATCTTCTCTGTGATAATCGATTAAATCATAAAATAATTTATTACACTTTTTCTTCTACATGTGAATATTACAGAAATAATCAATTACGTTACGAATTAATCGATTACTGTATCTGCAGAAAGTGATTTTGCTTACGAATTAATCGATTACACAAGGAAATAATCGATTATTCATGGAGTTACTGCAAAATCTGATAGATTTTCTTGGAAGTTGTCAACGCCCAACTCCTACCTAATTCAAATTTGAATCCTCTACAGTGGTTTAATTCGTATTAACTGCTCCTTAATTCAAAATTCAAATACTTAGAGCCTAAAAATTTCTATAAATACAACCTATTGTTGAAGGAAGAAATCACACTTATTCTCTTCCTAATCTTTCAAACACTACTGTGTTTTTCTTCTATTTGAGTTTAGTAACTCTGCCCAAAAGATGTCTGCCTCTAAGAGAGTTAAGACCTCTAAGAGAAAGGCTGGAGAAACCTCTAACCCAGTTATTAGTAGGTTGGATCATTGGTTCCCTGCAGAAACGAACAGAATGAAATATCTCCAATTCAATGCCACCAAATTGGTGTGTCCCCCCAAACACCTAGAATTAGATTGGTTCATCAGGGAAGGTTTCTAATTCCTTGCTTTTCTTGAAGCTCAGGGATTGAGGAAGTTTGTGGAGATGAAGGTACACTCTACCCTGAATTGGTCAAGGTGTTTTACAACATAGATGTTTCTAATGAAGTGGTGGAAAACACCAACTCAAGCAACAGTCTCATCAAGGAGAAACATCTAACCAAACTAGGGATGATTAAGACACCTCAAGGATGGCAAATGGCTGACCAACAAGTTGTTCCTACTGCTACTGCTGGAGTTGAAGAGGATGATGAAGAAGATGCTGAAGAAAGAGGCCCCACTCAACCTGCCTATAGTTCATTTGAATCCTTAATGATTTAAAAGATGGATGGCATGTTGTCTCTTCATCATGAACATAGGGCTGAGACCCATTCAGCCTTAGAGGAAATTTAGTCTAGGCTACAAAGTATTGAAGCAACATTAATGTTTGAAGGATCTGAACCTTTCTAGTTTATTTTATAAGCCTTGTATTTCCTCTTTTATCTTTTATATTTTCTGTTTTTGTTTTTTTAAGCAATGTACTAAGTTCCTTCATTAATTAATGAACTTGTTTCAATTTCTCCTACTTGTTATCCGTTGTGTTGTTTAATTTTTTACTTTGATAAGCCAAATAGGGGGAGAAATGGTTGATTGATTGTGTGCTCTGCATTGTACTATGTTCTACCCTGTTTTTTTGCACATTTTTGGCACAAATCAAAAATTGAATGGATTGTTAAATTAAGGGGGAGTTAAGTAACCAAATTAACAAATTAAGTCAAATATACAAGTTAATGAATGATGAATAAAGCAAGTAGATATCTTAACACTTGTTCTTGGCAAAAAGACTGTGATTATTTTCAGGTTTGAAAAAGCTCAAGTCTTCTATTTTGATTCCCTCAAAGAACTTCAAGTCCAACAAATGATCAATCAAGAATTTGGCATGTTCAAAGCCAAAAAGGGGGAGATTGTTGGATATAGGGGAGTATCATGAAGAGTGAAAGACTTCAAAAATGGGTTTTGAGCTTTCAACATGCTTGAAGTGCTTTGAAGTTTTGAAAATGATTCAAGTGTAAGAGAAAGACAATCTGATCGATCCTTGCATTGCATTCATTCATTCATTATTAAGCTTAAATGGTTTTCATTAAGACATCAAAGCTTTTATCTTTTTGGTTAAGGTTTGAATCTGATTAAAAGGTTTTTGGAAAAATGTTTTCTTACTATTTTAATCAATTACTTAATGACATAATCCATTATTTTGTTCTTTGATCAATCTGGAAAAACCTTTATGAAAAACTTAATCGATTACCTATCGGTTTAATTGATTATTTGACCGTTGATTGAAAGTAAACAACTTTGTTAAATGTTTTAATAGATTACTTACTTAGTGTAATCGATTACATAGTTGAAAATATATTTTGAGCCTTGTTGTGATAATCAAATACCATTATCAGTAATCGATTACATAGGCCATTTGGTAAAAGCCTGCTTTCTGACTTAATTGATTACTAAAACTTGTAATCGATTACACAGTTCATTTTGTGAAATTAAGCTTTCTGTCTTAATTGATTACAGCTCGGTTTAATCGATTATTTTGCTCATTGTTGAAACCCAAAAAGCTTCTTTAACATTTTAATCGATTAAGTGATAATTTAATCAATTGCATAAGAATTTTAGTCGATTATCTAGCGCGTTTAATCGATCACAGTTAGTTACAAAATCTGTTATAAATAAGTTTGAAGGCTTGACTTGTTTTCTAACTTGACCACTTCGTATTTCTGAGTATACACAAGCCTTCTAAGCCTTTCAAAGTGATTTTCTTAGTGTAATTACTTCTTGCTTCATTCAAAACATCAATAGGTCTTTGAATGATTCTTGTGCAAGAAACTTTTCAAGGTTAAGGAAAAGCATGGTCTGATTTTGTTTGCTATTCAACCTGATTTGGTAACTCATGTGCATTACATTCATTTGATCATCAGGTTGTCTCTCTCCTTAATCTTTGTTTGTAAATTTGTTTTTGAATTTATGTTGTAATCTTCTATTGTAAGTGGGTTCTTCTTGCTTGGTTTTAGATAAGGGTTCTCTAGCTAAAGAACAGAGTAGTGTTCTCTGGTTCTTGCTCTTTTGAAGTCTAATAGGGTTTTAGATTTCTATTATTTATCTAGTGTTGATAAAGGGAGGGTTTTGTAAAAGCTTGTAAGAACAAGATTTATAATAGTGGAACTCTAATTTAGTGTGAATTAGAAGAAACTGGATGTAGCCTTTGTTGTGAAGTGAACCAGTATAAATTGCTTGTGTTTTTGTTTCTCTTTCTCTATTACTCATCTTGGTCATTGATTCTTTGATTCATATCTATTGTCCAACAAGTTCTGTTTTGATCTATTGATTTCTTGGGGCTAAGTTATTTGATTGAGTATAAAGATTTCTTGGTTTTGAAAGTGATAAAGATCTTGAACACTGATTTGAATTAATTTTAAAATACCAAGGTTTTAACCAATTCACCCCCCCTCTTGGTTATTGTAAGTATTCCTATTATTTTCATCTTGCTCCCTTTACACTAAGTTCCCAATGTCCCTGATATAGTGATTTATCTTCATGGGAGAGATTTACTTCCATAGAAAAGCATTTGTGCATTTGTTCCATGTAGAGATGTTGTTTTCCGGTAAAGATCTTAGCCAATCTCATGCCTTCCTATTAAGAGAGAAAGGGAAAGCATAGAGTCTGACATATTCTACCGGTACACGGTTCTATCTCACCGTGTTGGTCAGCTTGATGAACTTTTTATGGTGCTACATAGGATCTGTTAGTATGTAGGTGTCCTAGAGACAATCTGATTTATCAGTTGAACACCTTGTACTATTTATTATTTCATGATTAATAAGAGAAAACTTTGTAACGACTGTCTCATCGCTACAACATCACAAACTCTAGATCATGCAATTTCAATTTTAATATGAAAAATCCATTAATTTGATTATGAAAATGGTAGTAAACTTTTTTCGAGATAATACAATTATTATACACACGATACAATTACATAATTGAATACACATGTATGCATATATTGAACCAGTACATATCATTTACATATCAACACTTAATTTGATTTTACATATATTTACACCTAGAATCTTACATGACGAACAAAAAGAATCGAAGAATTAACTAAGAAAGAGTTGATTAACAAAACACAACTCTTTCCAAAAAAGAATTCCAACGTCATCATGTCGACTTGGTGGCTCCAACAAAAAGAATCTCCCTCCAAGGTCACCTACTACTGCTCATTTGCTTCGACAAACGAAAGTTCATGATCATCACAGGTACCAACCACACGGTACAACAAATGCAAGGTGAGTTTATTATATAAAACCAACAAACATCAGATAGCAACAATTGGGAAGAAAACAACATTACCCACCACAATCATTAACAAAAATCCATGATTTCAATACACGCTCAACAAACTATTCATCCAATGCATTTCACAACTCAAACCATCATACATAGAATGATGCATGCACCTAACTCATCTATCAGCATACAATGTGGTACCATCTCCCAAAAATAGCCTCTCATAGGAAAAATGATTCACTGCCTATCAGGTCACCCTGTCGTGCACTGGCCATTCCCCCACCTGGTGATCAGCCAACATCGCTAGGGAATTCCAAACCTTATGACCCCTTAGTACCTGCAACTCAGCCCACTGAAACTCACAGGTACGTGCATGCCTTCATTCTATTTCCACACATACAAATGAAGTATGAAACATGGGCATCATTAATGCATGACTCGGCTTGGAACAAATCCTTCCTCGCAAGGGTAACCCGTCATGCACCCCCCATGTACATACATAACACATTAATGTGGGCTCACTGATGCACTGACCGTGGCTAGGAATCCATCCTCGCAAGGGTAACCAACCGGTCATTGCATCCCACGTGTAAATACATAGCCTACAACCATGGGCACCATCAATGTATGACCTAGCTAGGAACAAATCCTTCCTCGCAAGGGTAACCCGTCATACACCCCCCATGGATATCCATGCATTTCCACACACAATGACATTGTTCACATCAACATTATCTCTCATCAATGACATTATCAACCTCAACATCATATCATCTCAATATCATCATCATGCATATCAATATTATCTCATTTGAACATCATCAATTACATCAATGGCATCTCAATTTCAATATCATCAACGACATCACACGCAGTTACATTTTCACATCTATACATAATACATATGCCTGAGATTCACATTCCCCAGGTCTTAAGATAATCCAAATTTCATACATTCACAATTCATCATATCACAAGACTGATATTTTTAGGAAAATTCTAAATTAAAGAGGAGAACTACAACACATAAAACACACTCTTGTGCCCATTTAAAAATTTAGTAAAGAATTAAATAGAAGAACGCATTATAAAATTTTGGACAGAATCTCCTCTGTAATTAAGACTTTTCCCAAAAATCCAATCATCACAATAATAATATCAATCATAGTTTTATCCATCAACAAGCCAATTTATCGCATCTCATTAGTTAAAAATAGTTTTTTTCTTGAAATCAAGCACACATAGGAACAAACACATATCAATCATAAATACATCGCATCCCATTAGTTAAAAACTTAGTTTTTCTTGAAAACCAGCACACAGCAGGGACAGACATTTATCTTCATAGTTGGACTCCCTGGCCCCCAACTATGGTATCAAAACTATAACTAAATAATAAACTCCCCTTACCTATCTATATCCCTCTGTTAGCTCCTTGAAACGTCGTTTTGGGATCCTTCAAGTTCACGTGCTTTGGCCCAAATGTGGAGCTCTATATACCAAATCGAATACAATTTAATATAGATTTCCAAGGTAAGATCAATATTAACATTTGGGGTCAAATACCCACTCAAATTCAAAAAGGGGCTAAAAGGGTGTTTTAGGAGTCCACATCAAAAGACATCATTTTGAAATTCCGATCACACCAATGTGACCAGGGTTCAACAAGGATCACAGAAATGACATCAATTTCATAAAAAGGATACTTTTACAAAATCTCATTTTCAAAAGATTTTCAAAGGAAGTATAGAAAGAGCCAATAACGTTACCCGAATCACAAGAGACATCAAGAGAGACTTAAACTAGCTAGAAGAAGACAAAGGAAACTAAGATTACCTCAAGGAAACCAAGAAAGGAGGATTGGGAGCTTCTTTCTCTACTGAAACTTCGAGAAGAGTTTTGAAGATTCCACTCCGATTAAAGGGTTCTTCTCCGTGCCAGGGTCTCGTGGCAAGCAACGACGGCCCGTGGTTGTCTCCGGTGGCTGTGGGTGGTGTAGGAGGATGGTGGCAGAGCTTGGAGCTGTTTGGAGGAGGAAGAACCTCCATTTTTGTGACTTGGAAGCTTAAAAACGTATTCAGCACCGCCTCCACTTGCCCAGGCGAGCAAAAATGCCTGTAAAACTCTCCTGGGCGAGCTGACCCAATTCTAGAATTTTTCTGCTTCAGTAAAAAATTAATTTCTCATGTTACAGAGATTATTTTGACAATCCCAATGGTCAAAAGTTACAGATATGGATTAGAAACCTACCTTTATAATTTTAAGATGATCCAACGATTAACCAATCCAGAATGATTATTTTACCAAAATAGGTTTTGGGTCAAACTTGAAATAACACCATTTCAACGCAGCTGAAGCAAATTCCCTATAACTTGACATCTACACCAAGAAATTGTGCATGGATAATTCACATAATATTTCAATTAATCTAAACTAATCAAATAGTCAAATAACATAATAAGTACATCCAACATCTATTTTCGGTTATCGAAATTTCAGGGTATTACAAACTTTATCTTTATCATATTTATGTCCCACCTATATTTATAGCAATATGCGTTGAAAGATAAAGGCCCTAGGAATAGAACAAATGTACACTTGAGGATCTATGATAGGGACCATGATCATGAGGATTCGAGTACACTTCATGTCTATTGCCTAAAGCTTGTTCCTAGTCTTGAATCATCATGAAAGGGCATTGGTGATCTTAATAAGACTAGTACGACATCTTCTACTTGTATAGAGATACAAGGTAGGACATCATGTAATGCAGGCATGGTAATGCCTTAGCTGATGTCGTGGGTGGATCTATTGGGGAACAGATGGCACTGAACTGACCTGCCGAGAGATTTCACAAGGATTCTTTAAAATATCATTGGATTTGTAAAGTGTCTCATCATTTGGTAGTGTGGATCGTCCTAAACTTAAGGATGTCATCGAATACTGTGTCCTAGGGTTATACTTTGACTGTACGACTCTATCTGCCTGAAAATGGGGAGAATAGTGTACTCTTAGGTATAACCTGAATACATGAGTATAGATGGACATGTCGAAAGGACTCAGAATCCTTTACGAGGGATTAGTCGTTCACAAGATCGGTAGGGCTTGGATGACTTCTAGTTGACTCGGGAATCTGTGCATAGTAAGAGATTATGAGGAGTCATGATCTGTCTTAGAGTCAATAAAAGAAGATTCCTAGTTCCTGTGAAAAAGTTATATTTAGTCAATAAAGAGAGATGATACTTTATCCTTGCTCTCGAATAAATGTGAATGACGATGTGAGGGATGATGGAGACACGATATTCAAATTAGAAAGGTAGATCACTTGATCAACTCAATTAGTTATGGGGCCACAAAGCATTGCTAGTGTCTTATGTGGTCATTAAATGAATTGGGCCCGTTAAAAGAGTTTAATTGGTCCAAGTTTATTTATGTCAGTGACTAATTGGGCCTAATGGATCACACACAAAGGTTATTCTTTGTTGCAAGTTATAGCGAGTTTGGCCCAATAATTAGTTATTGGACTTTATCAAGACTATGAGTTAAATTAGGTTAAAGTTGGACTTCAAGCCCACTTGAATCATGCGTCCTATTTGGGGCATTAGTGGTGAAATTGGTTTCTCTACCAACTGGCCCAAATGTGTTGACAGGCCCGATGGGCCTTGGACCATGAATCCTAGTAAGTTAAGGAGTTGACTTTACCAAAATAAGTTTTGGGCAAATTTGAAATTTGAATTTTGAAATTTTGAATTTTGAATTCAAATTCAAATCACAAACTGGGATAAGATTGAATTTATATTTAAGTTTAAATTTCAAATTTGAAATTTGAAATTAAATTTTAAATTTTATGAGGTTAGGTTGTTGAGGATAATTTAAACTATCTAAATGAATTATCCAATAAAGATTAGAGGAAGATTCTCCCAACAACATTGGTTGTTAAGGATAATTCATATTATCTAAATGAATTATCCAATAAATATTGGATGAAGATTCTCTCAACAACATTGTCATTTGAATTCTGAATTCAAATGAATTATTGTTGCAACAAACTTTGGAGGGAGGAAAGGGAGAAAGGGTGGCGGTTTTTGGAGAGAATCTTGCCAGATTCTTTTTCAAAATTTTCCCAACAACTTGGGCTAATTTGGAGTGAGAGGATCATGCAATGCAACAACCTCATCTAACCTTAAATAGACGCTTATGTGGGGAGAATTTAAGAGTAGAAATTTTTGCCCCCTCCTCTCTTGGTTCTGACCAAGTTCTAGTTTATCCTCTCCCTCATCTTCTCTCCTATTTTGCTGCACCTTCACCTGATATCTAGGCACCATTATAGTCTTGAGAAAAGGAACCAAATACTTGAAAGCCTCACACCTTGCATGTGCTTGGCAAGCCATCAAGAAGAAGGAGGAATCAAGGAGAAGAAATTCTCACTTGCAAGAAGGAGATAATTGTGTGGATCACCATTGGAGGGCGTCATCTTCTTTGAGCCTTCAAGTGATAAAGGTATTTCTAAAACCCCAACGTGTTTCAATGAGTAATTCCTAAGCACACATACATGAGGTGCATAGATTGTCTATGTTTCAGCATCGAAAAAATTTTGTTTTTACCCTTATGTGAGCACACCGTGGTTGGACCAAGGTGCTGCATTTTTCGAACTTTCAGGATCTTCATAGACAGCACCATTAAATAGGTTGTTCTCCAACATATGTAGGAATCCATGCTTAAAGTCAAATGTGACTCCCTCAAGTAGATAAGGAAGTCTGATGGTATTGGGTTCCCCTAAAGTAGGAGTGAGGTAATCCATAAAGGTTTGAGTTGGATCAACTACCATTGGGACCTGGTGTGTATGCATTAAAGAAAAACCAAGGAGATCAAGTACAATGAGAATAAAAAAAATAAAAAAACAAATTGTAGGAAAAAAATATGAACACAAACTGTTTGGTTTAAAAAAATTAAACTACTCAGGAACTCCGCAACTAGTCCCTGGAAACAACGCTAGAAAATCAATGCATAAAATTTGTATGCACAAGGGAAAGTGTTAAAAAAGGACTTAAGTTCATATATCATACCCAAAGGACCAATTCTATTCCCCAATAGATAAAATTATTAAACTAAATAAATGGAAAAGATATTAAAAAGAAATAGAATTATTTTGTGATTTTTGTTTTTTAAAAAAAGCAAGTTAAACAAGATAAACAAGGCATTTTTGAGTGATATTAAAGGCAACCAAGGATTATGATTCACCAGTTCCAATTTCCCCAAACCTTCTTCTAAAGAAATTTCTACCCCAAGTTTAATACTAATTCCCAAAGTCATTTAAAGACTGTGATCCAGGTCAAAGATGTTTTTGCCTTAAATCGGTACTCCAATGTTCATGAATATATCAATTTAAGACAAATGATAAAATAAAGCCTAGGATGATTAATTTAAAGATAAACTAATCTATTAGAAATTATCCAAACAATTTGATCGTGCAGTTTGGTATAAAACATTCACTACCTAGTTCTACCAAATACATGCGAATGATCACCATTGTATATTCAATTAAGTTAAGATTGATCAAGTCTTAATTGACAATAAAAACAAGGTAGAGAATTAATTAACATAAAACATCGAGGAATTTCATTAAGAACAATGGAAGTAGTACAATTAAACAATTACATCATAACCCCTGAACTAGAGGAGACTAGTCGCTCATGGTTGAAGCAAAACTAGAAAACCTAGAAGAAATTAGTATACACATACTAGTAGAGAAGGAACAATGATCACAATCCATCCTCACAGTGTTGCCCATGCCTCAGAAACGGTCAAAAAAATCTCAAAGCTCTCAAAAAGGTAAAAAAAAAATAGTTAATGAATTACAAAGGTATTAAAATACAAACCCCTATTTCTTATTTATAGACTCCGAAAGATAATTTCCTTAATTAAGCTTATTACAACCATGGTGATCTTGGCATTGAAGCTTAAGACGTCCTAACTTTGCCATATGAGTTGACCACGACCTTGCTGATGCTGACCACTGTAACACCTCAAATTTTTAACTAAAAATATTGCTTAAAAACGTTTAATTTAACTTATTTTGGAAATATACATCACTTTTTTTACCGCTACTTATAATTAATAAAAACATCTTCCTATACTTTTTTTTAAAACAAAACGCGATAGTCAGAAAATACTAAATAGTGGCATCGAATAAAAATAAATGCAAATGTAGAGTAATTTAGTTTTCATCAACATCAACATCAATATCAACAACACCTTTAACCTAAGCTAATTGGGGTCAGTCATAGATGAACCCAATAATAAATCGTAAATGAGATAGAAAGAGAAAGAGAGAGGGGAAGAAAAAAATGGAAATAAGACAAAAGAGAGAAAAAGGGGTGAAAGGAAGAAGGGAGAAAAGAAGAGAAAAATAACTAAAATAAAGGAATGACTGGAACATAGAACTACTAATGGGTTTAACCCTCCACCAAGCTTATAGTTTTTCTCCACTCCGTCCTAAGACATATTGTCCGCCAATATATATCTCACTCCATTAGGTCTTGTTTAACTACATTTCCCCAGGTAAGTTTCGGTTGACCTCTACCTCTCTTTGTGTCGAACTCTTGGTAACAAACTCTTGTTCTTACGGGAGCATCCAGTGGTAGTCTCATAACATGCCTAAACCACCTTCTATGCTTCCTCATCTTTTCACATGCCAGTACAACTGATACCTATCTTCAAATATCCTCATTTCTTATCTTATCCATCTTCGTATATCCACACATTCACCTTAACATCCTCATTTCTGGTACCCCTATTTTATGCTCATGTTGCCTATTGTTGGCCAGCATTCCGCTCCATATAGCATTGCCTGTCTTGTAGCTGTTCTATAGAATTTTTCTTTCAGCTTAAGGGAAATTTCGCAGTCACACAAAAACCCCAATGCACTCCGCCATTTCATCCACCCTACTCTAATTCTATGATTTACATCTTCATCAATATCACTACCTTTTTGCAACATTGATCCCAAGTATCTAAAAACATCTTTCTTGGGTACATCTTGACCAAGTAGATGCACTGTGTCTTGATCACTATCTCTTACTCTCAAAAACTCACACTTCATATACTCTGTCTTGCTCTTCTTTATCGTGAATCCTTTAGACTCCGAAGTGATTCTCCAAAATTCCAATTTCCTATTAACACCATCTTTGGTCTCATCAATAAGCACAATATCATTTGCAAAAAGCTTACACCACAACACTTCCTCTTGAATATCTTTCGTTAGTTCATCCATCACTAAGGCAAAGAGATAAGGATTAAGAGCTAAACCTTGGTGAACACCTACCGTGATAGGGAAATACCTTGATGTTCCATTACAAGCCTTCACACATGTGGTAGCCTCGTCATACATATCCTTGATTGCATTAACATACTTTAATGCTACCTTTTTCTTCTCAAGAGTCCACCATAAGACTTCTCTTGAGACTCTATCATATGCTTTCTCAAGATCTATGAACACCATATGTAAGTCTTTCTTCTTTTCCTTATACCTTTTCATTTATTATCTCATCAAGAAGATAGCTTCCATGGTACATCTTCCTGGCATAAATCCAAATTGATTTACGGAAACCTTGGTCTCCCTCTTTAGACGATGTTTGATAACTCTCTCCCACAACTTCATAGTATGGCTCATGAGCTTGATGCCTCTATAATTTGAACAATTTTGGATATCTCCCTTGTTTTTGTAAATAGGCACAAGCATACTTTTCCTCCAAGCATCCGGTATCTTATTTGTTTGAAGAATCCTATTAAAAAGATTGGTCAACCATTTTATTGCCACATCTCCCAAGCCTCTTCACACTTCAATAGGGACGTAATCAGGTCCCAAAGCTTTATTATTCTTCATCCTCTTTAAAGCCTCCTTAACTTCATATGTATTAATTCTGCGCACAAATCTTCTATTCAGATCATCAAAAACTTCCTCCAAATCTACCTCACTCTTATCGCCATTCTCATTAAAAAGGTTGTTAAAGTAGTTTAGCCATCTTTCGCTTACATCTTCATCCCTTACTAAAAGTTTTTGATTTTCATCCTTGATAAATCTAACTTGGGTGAGGTCTTTACTCTTCTTATCCCTCATTTTTGCAAGTTTGTAAATACCTTTCTCCCCATCCTTGCTCCCAAGATTTTTATTCAAATCGTCAAAAACTTTGCCTCTAGCTTCCCGCACTACTTTCTTTGCATTTTTCGTCGCTACTTTAAACTTTTGCAAATTCTCATCATTGGGACACTTATGCAAAGATCTAAAATATTCCTTCTTCTGTTTAATAGCCTCTTGCACCTCTCCATTCCACCACCATGTTTCCTTTGTAAGAACTTTGTTTCCTTTACTTTCACCTAGTGAAAATAATAGGAATACTTCACAACAACCAAGAGGGGGGGTGAATTGGTTGAACCTTGATATTTTAAAAAATAAATTCAAATCAGAGTTTCAGGATCTTTATCACTTTCAAAACCAAGCAACCTTTTATTCAATCTAATAGCTCAGCCCCAAGAAAAACAATTTCACAAAACAAAACTTGTTGAACAATGAATATGACTCAAAGAATTAAAGATCAATGAATAAGTTGAGAATAGAGATATAGAAATAAGAACACAAGCAATTTATACTGGTTCACTTCAAAACATGAAGCTAAATCCAGTTTCTTCTAATTCATACTGAATTAGAGTTCCACTATTATAAAATATTCTTACAAGCTTTTACAAGAACCTCCCCTTTATCAACCCTAGATAAAGAATAGAAATCTAAAACCCTATTAGACTTCTAAGGAGAAAGATTTAGAGAACATTACTTTGATCTTTAAGCTAGAGAACCCTTCTCTAGTCCCAAGCAAGAAGAACCCAATTACAATAGTCAAATCAAAAAGAAAATACAAAATAGAATTACAACCAGATTAAGGTGAGAAACAACCTAATGATCCAAAGATGCAATGCAAAAAGAAGTTACCAGATCAGGTTGAATGATTACACATCAAAAAGCACAACTTTCCTTAATCTTGAAAGGTTTCAAGCTCCAATATTGAATCACACACTCATGATCAAGGCACAAAGGAGCAAGAAACAATTGAACACTTAGAAAACACTTAAGAATGCTCACAAGTCTGTTTAGGCTCAGAAAATTCGTATGGGTAATGTTCCACAACGAGATGAGCCTTGGTTCTATTTATAACAAATTTTTGTAACTGTCAGTAATCGATTAAACGCTCCATATAATCGATTATTTTACTCATGTAATCGATTAAATCAAGATATTAATTGATTAAACCGTTCATAAGCAATTCAGGATTTTCTCAACGAGCCAAATAATCGATTATTCCGTCCTATAATTGATTAATATAGGAAGTTTCAAAATATCAAAATGTACTATGTAATCGATTATGAACTCTGGTAATCGATTAAGACAGGAGCTTGTAGCATTCCAAATACACTGTGTAATCGATTACGAAATGTGGTAATCAATTATTTAATACAAACTTAAGGTTTTCAAACACATAATGTAATCGATACTGGAAATGGTAATCAATTAAAGCAGGAAGGTGGCTTTTCCAATTAAGCCTGTGTAATCGATTACAATACCATGGTAATCGATTCTTCCAGCAAGACTTAAAATCATATATAGGTTTGTAATCAATTACTACCCATTAATAATCGATTAAAATGTTCAACAAGGTAGTTTATATAAAACAAAGGTCAAATAATCAATTATTCCGATAGGTAATCGATTACATTGTTCTTGAAAGCTTTTCCAGAATAGTCTACGAAGAAAATAATCGATTATACCTTTAAGGTAATCGATTAAATCAGTAAGAAATGTATTTTTCCAAAAACCTTTGAATCAAATTAAAAAATAAGTCAATTAACTAAAGCCTTGTGTTTTTTATTAATCAAATTAATTGGATTATGGAATGACATGAATGCAATGCACTTGGATCACCAGAATTGCTTTTCTCTTACACATTCCACACTAATTAATCTTCAAGGCATCCATTGCATGTTGAAAGCTCAAAACCAATGCTTGATTCTTTGCATTCTTTAAGTAGCTCCCCTTGAATCCAACAATCTCCTTCTTTTTGGCTTTAAACATGCCAAATCTTTAATTGATTAACAGTTAGGCTTGAAGTTAATTGTTGAACCAATTTGGAAAAAGCTTGAGCTTTGCAAACCTGAAAATTTTCAATTCCTTTGCCAAGAACAAGTGTTAAAAGCATCTGTGATTCATGAGACATTCATTTACAAGTATTACAGACTTAATAGATTCATTTTAAACACTTAGCTCCCCCTTAATTCCATAATCCATTCAAATCAAATTTTGGGCAAAATTTGAAACGAAAAATAGGGGTAAACAGAGTAGTATGCAGAGCTTGTCCAAATCAATTATTTCTCCCCCTATTTGGCTTGTTAAAGGCAAAAATTTAAAGTGCACAGCGGATAATTGTAGGAGAAACGGAATGGAAATTTTTATATAGATAGGGAAGCCATTACATACTAAAATTGAAACATAAAAATAACAAAGAAAAAACAGAGCATTAAAATTTAAACAATCATAGGCCTAGAAGTCTACAGATGCATCATCTTTGATATTGGCCTCTATGGTATCTAGCCTATCTCTAATTTCACCTAAGGCTACATTAGTTTCAGCCTTAAACTCTTGTTGCATATGGAGTAGGTTGTCCATCTTCTGCAATATAAGTGATTCAAACTGTGAATACAAGGGCTGATTGGGACCCACTCCTTCATCCTCAGAATCTGCCAGTTGATCACTAATAGCAGCAGCAGGAGGAGGCATTTGTGGTTGGCCTGCCATCACCCATCCTTGTGGTGTCTTCTGCATTCCAAGCTTTGTGAGGTGTTTTTCTTTGATAAGGTTGTTACTGGAATTAGTATGGTCCACAACCTCATTTGTCACATCAATGTTGAAGTGATCAATGAACCTAGATACCAATACAGGATAGGGAAAAGGATAGTTGACCAGCCTTTTAGATTTTAGCATAATTTCCTCAAATATACGAACCCAATTCATGGGAATATAGTTCTTTAGACCATACACCAGTTGTAGGTCTTCATCAGTGGCTTGGGCATAATTAGTGGCCCTAGGGGTTATCACATAGGTAATGATATAATGGAGCAACCTATCCTCAGTGGTCATTGGTCCAGTACCCAGCCTATTCCTAACTTGCATATGTGGGTCATGAAGCATTTCCCTATAGGTATCTAATTTGTTATAACCCTTTGGATCCTCATCAAATTTTCTAGCACCCTCACATATGACCCCAGCAATTGATTCCCAGACTTCATGGGTAATCTCCATAGTGACACCCTTAACCTTAGAAATCATGGTCCCATTCATGGAGCCCTTGGCACAGGTATAGAATACCTTTACCAAATCAAGGTAAAAAGTACCCTTCATTTCTAGGAATCTCCTAAGACCTTGGGCCTCTAGGTAAGTAGGGAATTGAAATCCTTCCCTTATAAACCAGTTTAGGTCTAAGTATTTGGGTGAAGACACTGGTTTTGTGGCATTGAACTGAAGATAGTTCATTTTGTCAGACTCATTTGAGAACCATAGGTCTAACCTATTTGGGGGGAGGAGGAGGAGGATTAGAAGATGATTCTCCTACCATTCTTTTGGAAGATCTAGCACGTTTAGGGGTAGGGTTAGACATTTTAGAGAGGTTCCAGACACAAGGACAGCAAGACTCAGAAATAAAGCAGAGAGAGAAGAGATTAATGGTGTAAAGCATTTCAATGATGCAAGGCACTATTTATAAGCTAATTTGATGCTCCTAACGTCCTTAATTTTTTAAAAATATAGCTGTTGGAGGTAGTTAAGGCACTGCAGTGATCAAAGATACCAATTGGATTTGATTGGGCAATTACATTTCCAAAGAAAAACTATCAGAAACGCACCAACAGACTAAATAATCGATTAAATGATAATTGTAATCGATTATTTTGCACATTTAGAACACTGAAATAACACGTGGTAATCGATTATCCCATAAGATAA
Source organism: Glycine tomentella (assembly GCA_007407185.1). Taxonomy (NCBI): domain Eukaryota; kingdom Viridiplantae; phylum Streptophyta; class Magnoliopsida; order Fabales; family Fabaceae; genus Glycine; species Glycine tomentella. The sequence goes on along the minus strand of PYAF01000485.1, from coordinate 286,156 downwards.
TCGATTATTTCACAAGCATCCAGAGGTTGAAGATGAAGTGTAATCGATTATATGATCATGTAATCAATTATAACAGAGATTTTAGAAATCAACCAAGTTTTAGAGCTTATGTAATCGATTAATCCGACTGGTAGTGTCACAAAACTTGTAGTGTCACAAAAAAAATATACAGATACAACCCATAATAGCGTAATAATAAACAAAATACATTTTTCATCCTTGCTCCAACAAAATACATGTCTGTGGAGAAAATATATCCCAAAATACATCAAAACAATAAAGAAACTAGGACCAAGGTAGACCACTTATCACACTAGAAGTACAGAACTAACTAAGATGTGTCCTTAGAAGAAATGTCACATTCCTACTCAGATGTCGGTTCTTATTGTCTCAGTAGTTCCCGGTACTCCTCCATCTCCTTGAACGACGTGTCTGAATGGTCATTTCGGTCCTTTGTAACCTCCACTAGGTGTACTCGATGCATGGGCCATACTGATAACATGTTGTCGAGACGCATCAAAAACAATTTTACTAAGCTAATTCTGTAGCACAAAGCTAACCTAGGTCGACTCAGAGACACAATCAATATGGTTCAAGCTTCAATTTACGAATGATAGTGAGGGGGGAATTTTATCAAACAGTTTGTGCGCGTAAGTAAAATTTGCAAAAACGTAAACTAAAATTAAAGAACAGTGCAGAAATTAACAAGATTATCAACAAGTGAGTAAAACAGATTA
>PYAF01000485.1:260542-275859 GCA_007407185.1 Glycine tomentella | reverse complement strand
AGCAATTGATTAGTTGAACCAAAAATTATATCATCAACATACACTTGAACTAATAAGATATCATTGTTTTGCCTTTTGATGAACAAGGTTTTATCAACATGTCCTCTTGTGAAAGATTGTTCAAGCAGAAATTTACTTAATCTCTCATACCAAGACCTTGGAGCTTGTTTTAAACCATAAAGAGCTTTCTTAAGTTTGAAAACATGGTTTGGATATTTAAAATCTACAAAACCAGGAGGTTTCTCCACATAGATTTCCTCCTCAATATATCCATTTAAGAAAACACTTTTAACATCCATTTGAAAAAGTTTAAAATCCATTAAACATGCATATGCAAGTAATAATCTAATGGCTTCCAATCTTGCAACTGGTGCATAGGTTTCCTCATAGTCAATGCCTTCTTCTTAGTTGTAACCTTTTCCAACCAATCTATCTTTGTTTCTGACTATGATTCCACTCTCATCAAGTTTGTTTCTAAAAACCCATTTAGTGCCAATAGGTTTGAGAGAAGAAGGTCTAGGAACAAGTTTTCAAACTTCATTTCTCTTAAATTGATTCAATTCATCATGCATGGCATGTATCCAATGTTTATCAATTAAGGCTTGATCAATGTTCTTAGGTTCTATTTGTAAAACAAAAGCCATATTACAGCAGAGATTTTTCAATGATGATCTAGTAGATACTCCCTTTGAAACTTCACCAATGATATTGTCAAGGGAGAGATCTCTTATAGTTCTCCAATCTTTTGGCTCTTGGACTGGTATTGATTGTTTAGCTTCAGCAATTGGTTCTTCTTTTTCTTTATCCATTGAGTCATTAAGCTGAATGAACTCCTCCAAAGGACCTGCATCAATATCACACTTCTTTTCCTCCTTGGAGGGATTAGATTCATGACAAATAAAATGTATTGATTCTTCCATGCACAAGGTTCTCTTATTGAAAACTCTATATGCTTTGCTATGTAATGAATATGCAAGGAAGATGGCTTCATCAGCTTTAGCATCAAATTTTTCAAGTGATTCTTTACCATTATTTAAAACAAAGCACTTGCAGCCAAATACTCTTAAATGAGAAATATTTGGTTTTCTACCTTTGTATAGTTCATAAAGGGTTTTCTTTAAAATAGGTCTTATTAGCAATCTATTCAAAGTGTAACAAACTGCACTTACAACATCAGCCCAAAAATGTTTAGGCAAATTTGTCTCATTAAGAAGAGTTCTTGCACCTTCTTCAAGGCATCTATTTTTCCTCTCCACAACACCATTTTGTTGGGGTGTTCTTGGAGCTGAAAAATTGTGTTTAATTCCATTTTCTTCACAGAATTTTTCAAAATGTTCATTTTGGAATTCTCCACCATGATCACTTCTTATTGAGATAATTTCGCTCCCTTTTTCATTTTGAGCAAGTTTGGCCAATTTTCTAAAAGCATTAAAAGCATCACTCTTGGATTTCAAAAACAAAGTCCATGTGAACCTAGAGTAATCATCAACAATGACAAGTCCATAGTAATTACCTCCTAAACTCATAGTTCTAGAAGGACCAAACAAATCTATGTGAAGTAATTCAAGAGGTCTTGAGGTAGAAACAACATTTTTACTTTGAAAAGAATTTTTTGTTTGTTTCCCCTTTTGACAAGCATCACATAATTTGTCCTTTTCAAACTTGAGTTTGAGTAAGCCAATGACTAAATCCTTTTTAATTAGCTTGTTCATATGATGCATGTTAATGTGACTTGCCTTCTATGCCATAGCCAAGATTCATCAATTTTACCTATTAGGCAAGAAGTGTTGTGAAAGAATGCATGATCTATGGAGAGTAAATAGATATTACATTTTCTCTTACCTATATGAATCACCTCACCATTTTGTCCATCACATATCATGCAACAACTGTCATTAAATGATACTTTGAACCCTTTATCACAAAGTTGGCTTATACTTAGGAGATTGTGCTTTAAACCTTCCACATAAAGAACATTTCTGATCATGGTTTTGAAGTTGTCTCCTATGCTTCCTTTTCCAATTATCTTCCCTTTGTTGTTGTCTCCATATGTGACAAATCCACCATCTTTAAGAGTCAAATTTGTGAGCATTGATATGTCACCAATCATATGTCTAGAGCATCCACTATCAAGATACCATAATTAAGATCTTGCTCTTAGACATACCTACAAAATTCAAATCAATTTATAAAGGAATGTACCCAATTGAGATTGGGTCCATAGAGGTTAGCTACTTTCTTCTTCTTTTGCACCCAAATACATTTTCCATTAGGTACATAGAATCTCCTCGCATAGCATTTATAAGATGTATGTCCTTTCATCATACAATAGTTGTATGTTACAGATTTTGATGAATTCCTTAAGTAAGCATTTTGATTGATCTTTGGATCATAGAAATTCTTTTGATTTTTCTGTTTTGGTGGTACAAATATATTTTTGCCAAAAGACTTTGAGCCTTGTTTGTAACCTAAACCAGAAGTATCTCCAGCATATTTCTGCACACTTATCATTTCAGCTAAGTTGCATTTACCTTTGTAAATCTTTCTTAAAAGATCAATCAAATCACTATACTTAGATAAGAGTAACATGTATTTTTCCCCTTGACTTCTTTTGTAATCATCAAAATCCTTTTGCAACATATTGTATTTGTCAACATTAAATGAAGAGGAAGCACATACATATCCATTCATTTTGTAACTTGAAACAAGTTTTTCGTTTTCTTCTTTCAAGTTACAAATTTCAGTTTGCAATTCTGTAATTTTTGCAACATGTCATCTAAGATTTCCTTTTAGCTTATTATTGGATTTTGCAAGCTTTTGGATCTCTTTATGCATTTCTTTAAAAACATCAATAACTTAATCAAGTTCATAACTTATCTCAGTTCCAGCAATTAAGAGATCATCATCTTCATTAATTATGGAAGTGAGACACACATTTGCTTCTTCATTTTCAGTTAATGATTTAGAAGTTTTTGACTCATTATCTTCCTAAGCTATATAGGCTCTCTTAAGGTTTCCTTCTTTATTTATCTTATTTTCACCTTGTTGCTTTTTCAAAAAGATAGAGCATTAAGATTTAATGTGGCTAGGCTTTCCACATTCAAAGCAAGTGACGTTGTTGTCACTCCTTTTGTTGTTGTTGTTGTTGTTCTTTGTGAACTTTCTGTTCTTGTTTCTTCTCAAGAACTTGCTAAACTTTTTGACAGTTAAATTCATGTTGTCCTCTTCATCTTCTTCACTTGAGTCTTCCACGTTTTCCACCTTTGAGGATGCAACTTTCAAAGCTATGCTTTTGTGTTTCTTTTCTGCATCTTCTGCATTGGTTAGTTGTGACATTTCAAGTTCATACTCAAGAAGCTTACCAAATAGTGCAGCCACAGACATTTTGGATAGATCTTTTGATTCTTTGATTGTTGTCACCTTTGATTGTCATGGTCTTGTGAGATACTTCAAGATTTTGATGTTCAACTCTTCAGCATCAAAGATCTTTCCAAGACCGAGAAGACGATTAACTATGTGAGTGAATCTTGTTAGAAGCTGAGATATGCTTTCAGTGGTGTTCATCTTGAACATTTCATACTCATGGATTAAGGCATGTTTTCTTGATCTTCTTACTTCATCTGTACCTTCATGAGTTATCTCCAGCATTTCCCACATCTCCTTTGCACTTGTGCACCTGACAGTTCTAAAGAATTTATCAGAGGAAAGTGTAGAAGTAATCATATTCTTAGCATTAAAATCATATTGGACAACTCTCTTTTCAGCATCTGTCATTTCATCCCATTCTTTGGGAATCATATCATTACCAACAGTTTTATAGGAATAACAGGGCCTTTTTCTATAGCATTCCAAGCACCTGGGTCATTTGATTGAATAACGATTTTCATTCTATTTTTCCAAAAACTGAACTGCTCTCCTTTAAACATTGGAGGATGGTTGAGGGAGGCACCTTCCTTGTAGGTAATTTGTGTGGTATTCATTTTCTTTTAAAGAAAGATAGTGATCTTGAATAACACTCAAGAACCTGCTCTTGATACCAATTGAAAAAAAAAATAGGAATACCCACAATAACCAAAAGGGGGGTGAATTGGTTTTATCTTAGTATTAAAAAAAATTGTTTATAAAATCAAAGTTAAAGGATCTTCATCACTTTTAAACCAAGAATACTTTTAATCAATCAAATCACTCAGCCTAAGAAACCAATAGCTCAAAACAGAACTTGTTGAGTAATGATAATGATGCCAAGAACAAATGAATAATATAACTAATAAAGATGAAGGAATAGAAAAGAAACTCAAGAATTTATACTGGTGCACTTCTCAATAGAAGCTACATTCAGTTTCTTCTAATCAACACTAGATTAGAGTTCCACTATTATAAATTCCAATTCTTACAAGCTTTACAACAAACTCTCTTTATCAACACTAGATAAAGAATAGAAATCTAAAACCCTATTAGACTTCTAATGAACAAGAACCAGAGAACACTACTCTATTATTCCCTAGAGAACACTACTCTAGCCCAAGCTTCAAAGAACCCTTTTACAATAGCATCAAATAACAAACATTATAAAAACGAATTTACAATCAAAGATAATGGAGAGAAACAACTTGATGATCCAATGAATATGAATGCATGAGTTACCAATCAGAGTTGAATGCAGAAAAAGAATTTCAGAACATGCTCTCCATTAATCCTTTGAAATCTCTTGCCCAAGAAATCATTCAATACCCATGAAGATTAAAGAGTGGGACAAGAGCTTAGTTAACCCAGAAAATCACTTTCTAACTCTTAGAAGGCTTGTGTATATTCAGAAAATTCGAAGTATTCAAGTTAAGTTTCAAGCCAAGTCTCATTTCTATTTATAACAGTTTTTTGTAACAACTTGTAATCGATTACACACGCCAAATAATCGATTAAAATGTCTTATATAATTGATTAAATTGTCACTTAATCGATTAAAGTGTTCAAGGCTCCATTCTGGGTTTCACAACGAACAAAATAATCGATTAACCCGAGCTGTAATAGATTAAATCAAAAAAGTTTTATTTCAGAAACAGTTTGTGTAATCCATTACATTTTATGGTAATCGATTAAAGCAGTGAAGCAAGCTTTTTCAAATAGCTTATGTAATCGATTACGAATAACGGTAATTGATTAACACAACAATGCACAATATCCATTTTACACTATGTAATCGATTACAAGAGTTGTGTAATCGATTAATATGTTCATCAAAGTTTTTCCAGTTTCAAACACGAACCAAATAATCGATTAATCTGTTGTGTAATCGATTAAAACAGTGGAATTACATTTTTCCAAAAACATTACTCAATTAAATCCTTTTTCAAATTGTGAGTAGCTTTGATATTTTAATGAAAACATTTAAGCATGTTAATGATTATGTGCATGCAATGCAAGGATCGAAAGATTGGCTTCTCCTACACTTCATTTGAATTACAATGTTCAAGGCATGTGAAAAGCTCAAAACATTCTTCTAAATTGTAGGCTTCATTCTTCTTGTTGCTCCTCCTATATCCAACAAGCAACAAGTCCCTCATTCAATAAAAGCTTTTCCATATACAGTCTACACCCCATATCATCCTTAGGGATCTCACCATCATTGACAACACCAGCATCCTTTCCATCGGATTCTCTTTTAACCTTACGAGCACTCCTTAGCAAGAGTCCTCCTTCTTAAAGGGTTCAGAAGAATCCCTAGTAGAGCTTTCAATCTAAGTCGCCATCTAGAATTTAGATAAGGCTGTGGAAAAATGATATATATTAATTCGTAGTTAATTTTTTTTATCATACTATACAATGTTAATATAAACTTATAATGTATATATTATTATTTTAAATTTAGTTTCAAAAAATCATAAGATTGACATAGTGGTGTAAGATCCCACTACGTTCGCATGTGAGGAAACAATTTATTTAGCGAAAGAACTCGTGTTCGATTCCCTCTGTGTGCAAAATTATCTTGGGCTAACAACAACAATACACCGCAAGCGAAATTAATCTCTAACCCAATGGGTTTAAACACACATGTGGTCTATGACCCGGGACAAAAAAAAAATCCATTTCAAAATTTATGAGTTTAAATTGTATACACGTACTGATAATATAAAAAATTTAATTTGTCATCTTAAATATTTTTTTTAAGTATTATAAAAATTAATAATTTTACGTATATGTCAATTTATAAATATATAACGATTTAAAAAAACCTTATTAATAAATATATTATAAATTTCTTTTACAGTGAATTACAAAGTCAAAATATATAGATTGGGCGAAAAATATGCTCCCATGAACATGTTCTCCCACTTAATTTTGTCGAGTCCACAACTAAGTAAAATGAGAAAGGAAGAAATCATTCTTGAGTGCATTGATGACTTTGGAGTTTTCTCTACTTTTATTCTCCAAAATGTTGCATTATATCAGCATTCACTCTACCTTTTGATTCACTAAAAGAATGTTGACAAGGGAAAGGACAAATATCCCAATCTTGTCACATGGTCAACTAGGGTTGAAATCTGATGCATATATTAGTAAAATAAAAGAAAATAAAATTGGTGTAAACAAACCATTTTAATGAATAGAAGAATTTGGAAGGGTAGGTTTTACGTATGCAAAAATCAGACTAAATAGTTTGATTTAATAAGAAAATTTATAGTAAATTAGACAAGTCATTGGCATACAAAATTATTGAAATAAAAAATTACTTAAGAGTTGTATGTCAAATTGGTGCCAAAAACTAATTAAATTGAATAATCGTTTATTTAGTTTTCTATTTTTAAATTTTTTTATTCATTAAAGAATATTTTTAATGAAATAAAAGTTTATGTACGGTTTTCTATTTATTCTTTTATTATTGATTTTTAATTTTAAAAATCTTATAATATGCGTTTTTATACTAATTCACTAAAAAAGAAAACTGTCCACATGAAATGTATATCTCGTCATCATTGTTTAACATAATGATTCACTAAACTGTTTACTTAGTTATGAAGACACAGCTTTGTGGATCAGCTTATATGAAACCGATGCTTCATGTATCCAACAATTGATGAGTAGATTCTTTTTTATTTGGTTCGGACATTTTTAAAAATCTTAACCACCCAAAGATGAAAAGCACAAAAGCCTATCAAATAGCCAAAAATAATGAGTAAAAGAGGATGGGAAAGAGATGGTGTTGGCACATGTTAGTGTAAGGTGGTACCTGTACTTACTTTTCATGTTAATTATTATGTGAAAAAGTCGATGCTAATTTATCTTTTTTTTAAGCAACATTGAGTACTGAAATTGCTGATCATTATCGGTGTCAGGACCACTAAAGAAACTGTATTATCTCGATTTCATATATATATATATATATATATATATATATATATATATATATATATATATATTACTACCTAATTGTCATTGTTTTATGAATTTTAATACTCAATTTTTTTTTCAGGATTTTTATTACTCAATTTTTCAATATTTTCAATTTGCATATTTTATTGTCATGTTGATAATAAAATGGTTTTTTAAAAAAATTTGTGAAAATAAAATTTGAGTGATAACATTTACAAAATAATAAAATTAAAATTGTATAGTAAAATATATAATTAAACCTATATGACGATCTAAACTATCACAAGAAAGTTTAGGAATTTTTTTAATTATTAAACAAGAATAACTTTTAAAGAATTTAGTTGATCCTTCCTATGCATTCTCTTGACAACACTTAAGTTTTTTTTTTAGCATTTAACGTATTTTTGAAAGGAAAAAAAAATTAACGTATTACTACAAATATTATAGAGTTAATAACATCAAAAATTGAATTGCCAAAATTTTGAATAAGATTTTTTTTATTCGAACTTATAATAACTCACTAATCTTATTTAAAATCAACCGATTTAGGCCCCCATACATTCCAAATAAGTTTGTATTAAGGTGTATTAAGATTTTTTTTGAGAAAAACCATTATAAAAAGGTTTATTTTAAAAAATAAAATAAAAATACCTATAATAGTTGTTCAACATAAAAGTGCTATAATGTGTATATATTAAAAAAATTAAAAGGTTTATTTTAAACAAATAATAACCTATACGATAATTTAAAATATAACTACACAGGTGGACTTTTATAATAATTCCAATTAGTAACTTCTAAAATATTTTAGTTTTAATTAAAAAATAAAATAAAATAATTGAGATCGATGATTTTCTGCACTGGTTTAACATCGATTTTAATGTGAAATTTGATGATAGATAAATAAACTAGCCTTACTGGTCATTTTACTAGCATTACCCTTATAAGAATGTAAGCACCTATATTAGCTTGTCTCCTAACCAACTCAACACAAATGTTTGGAATGTCAGAAAATAATTTCTCTATAGTCACTTGCAATATAACATAGAAACAGAATCTAAATTTAGTATATGATATAAAATTTAAATCACAAATAAATTTATATACTACAATTTAAGTAATTATTGTGATATTTCAATTGATATTGGTATAAAGTTCAAACAATAAAATTAAAAGAGATAGGATCCGTTTACACCGGTGTAAGAATTGATAGTTTTACACCATTTAATAACTTTTTATTGGATAAGCATTTTACAAAATTCACCATTAGATTGAAAGCTTATATCATGTAGATCACATGTCTCAAATTTCACAAAATTTAAACATCAATAAGAATGTAATCAAATAGTCTAATTTTCACATATTTTAGAAGTATATATACCGTTAATTTATATATATATATATATATATATATATATATATCAATTAGGTTTCAAATGATTTCGGATTAATATGAAATTTGAGACATGTGATTGTTGCGTCACAAAGTGATGCGTAACTCACGACAAGTGTATCGATCGTTCAAGTAATAATTTGATAAGTAGAGTATCGTCTCCACGAGGATTGAGGCACTAATGTAATTGTAATTATTATCTTAAAATTGGAAGGAATAAAAATAGAAAGAGAATTGATTTGTGATTTGTGTTGTATTTTGGAAAATAATTGAAAACAGAATTAAATTTGAATTAAATTGAAAGTTATGCAGAATGAAGAATAATTGCGGTAAAAGCACAAGCACCTTTGATCCCTACTTGATTAATTGAACTGATAATTAATTTCAATTATTATATTACTCAAAGATATACCTTCATTAATTGGTTAAATCCAGATTCCTCGATCTTTTTAACCCTTTAATCCTAATTAAGTGTCCTAATCTCTTAGTAACCTCCTTTCAGATTAAGCTTTAAGCTGGTATATGAAAACTTTGCAATCCTTCATCCCTATCCCTAGGTAATGTCAAACTGTTTCTTATCGCTTTCAGAAACTAAAACCCCAATATCCCTATTGTGAATTAAAGTCCTTAGTACCTCTAATAGAGTGATCAATTCTATCAATGGAATTTAAAATTGAAGAACAAGATAAAGAGAAGCAATCATAACAATATTCATTAATCATCAATCCAATCCACACAAGAGTTCACATTGGCTTTTGACCTTTACCACAATCAAGGAGGAATTAGCTAGACATAATTATGTCTAGCTCAATATAAATATGAGAAAATAGATGAGACAGAATACAAAATAGAAGAATAATCAAACCCCTCAATCTTGGCTTTCTTCTCAATCCTTAATGCATTCTTCAGCCTCCGTGTGTGTATATTTGTGTTTCTGAGTGTCTCTGCATATGAAAAGTCGTGCCTCAAAGGTTCTGTGGCTTCCCTATTTATAGATAGGTTAGCAAAACCCCAAGAGCTTATCTTCTTATCTTATCTTTAAGCTTCTTTTCTTCCTTTTATTGCTCCTAAATAACAAAATAACAATAACTACTAACAATAATTAATGATAAGATAATTTCTATCTATTTAAAGTCTTTATTTGATATTTTATCTTTATTTTCTTAATTATTTTTATCCTAAAATTACTATATCTTATCAACTTATCAAATAACTCCCAGATTTAGACATTGTTGTCCTCAGCAATAAACAAAATTTTATTGTCAAGAAAATGTATTCAACAATCAAGCATTTCATCACATACACAATCTCAGAACTAATGTGTTAAGATAATTGATATCCATATGAAAAAGTTAAGAATACTTGTCAGTCTATCAATCATGAACATAGCCTGTATACTTCTCACCAAGGAATATAATCACTCATCACTCAAGTGTTTTGGGTAAATATATAATCACTCAATTCCTCCAAAGCTATAATATGAACATGAACTTGATTATATTCTCGAATTCCTAAAAATGAGAAACATGAATAGATGCACAATTAATCAAAAGGTCTTTAAAGGGTTGTAATGTGGCCTGGCTTGAGATAGGAATAATTTGGATAGTAGCTGATTTGAGATTGAAGTCTGTTAGTCTTGATCAATTCTTATCTGATCCACTTCCTTCTCTTATTGTCGTACTCAGCCATTTCTTTTTCTTTTCTTTCTTTTCTCTCTCTTTTTTTTTTCATACAGTAGTTGTATTTCTACTTTTTCCAGATTTATATTTCCATTCTTTTCTCTTACTGGATTGAATTCTCAAGCTTTGCTTTGTTCATTTTTTTTTTTAGCTGCATCCAGTACTTTTCTTTTGTTTCTTCTTTCTTGCAACTATTCATCTTTCTATTTCTATTGATCTTGACCTAACTTCTATGTCTCCAATCTCAAATAAGGTAGTCAGGGATAAAGTTTTTAAGGTGAATGAAAGAAAAAGCTTAAGCTCAAATTGGCTAACTATGGATATTATTTTTAAAGGTACGGTCATTTGGCTCTAGCTTAGAAAGAAAGAACATGCCTTTATCATATTAATTATGCAAATATCATTTGAGAAACAAATCAAGCCCTGCAATATTATTAACCATGAGGTCACTCTAAAAAATTGTACTGTATAGGCTCAAACCTTACAAGCTTATAGTATCAGACTAATGTTCCTTTGATTTTCCTAACAAGTATTCTATTCTTTTTTACAATGTATTCAATCACTTCACCACATAGTTCTGATATGTAATATGCAATTCTCTACTCTAACTGTCTCCTACATATTTCCAAAACAATCAACAATATCAAATTTTATCATTGCATCAACAATTCTTAATCTGGGATTTATTCACAACTTAGCATTTTATTCATCTAATCCTAAATTCTGTTAGACATCATTTTCAAAAAAATTAATGCAACTATGCGTTCCCCACTCCCAGATTTTAAACATTACTGTCCCCAGCAATAAATAAAACTTTTTATAAAAGGGAGAAACAAACACATAATTTCATTGATTTTTGTGGGATACATCTATCTAAACAGAATCCATTATTATTTATTTTTTCTATATTTTTATTTATTTTATATATAATAAATTAAACTAATGAAGTATAAATGTAAAAATCCTTGGATTGCCTTCCAAGTAGCGCTTGTTTAACGTCACGAGCCTGACACCGACCTCTTTAATTTTCAGGGGAATCAAGTGGTATGGAAATAGTATTCCTATCCGCTTCCCCTCCATGATAAATTTTAACCTACACCCCTTAATCTTAAAGGGTCTCTTAGCATCTAGAGGGGAAATCTCAACAGTTCCATAGGGAAACAAATTCTTTACCACAAATGGGCCAGACCAATGAGATTTGAGTTTACCTGGAATTAGCTTTAATTGAGAATTGTATAGTAATACATGCTGTCTCGGTGTAAACTTCTTTGGATGACTTTTTCTGTCATGCCATCTTTTTGTCTTATCCTTATAAATTTTGGCATTTTCAGAAGTTCGAAATTTGAACTCATCAAGCTCATTTAATTGCAACAATATTTTATCATTAGCTTTAGAGAGTTCAAAATTCAAAAATTTAGTTGCTCTCATAGCCTTATGCTTTAATTTAACAGGAAGATGATAGGACTTACCATACATCATTTGGAATGGTGGCATACCTACCAGAATCTTGAAGGATGTCCTATATGCCCAGCGTGTATCATCAAGCTTCCTTGCCCAATCTTTCCTAGAATTTCCCATTGTTTTCTCTGGGATCCTCTTCATCTCTCGGGCATGTATCTCCTCTTTGAGCTCTAATTTTGGTGCTTTACCTGTAATATCATCTTCTTGCAAAGTGTGTGTACAAGTATGTGCAAGTTTGCACGTGAATGTCCCTGTGTCTAAGGCTTCAAGTTCCTCGTCTAGTTTTTGATCATCAGTCTTATCTGCATGAAGTACATCTACTCTGAAACAGTCATTTTTGTCAGATGAATTTTTCATTACATCAAAAACATTAAAAGTGACTGATTTATCAAACATTCTAAGCTCTAGTTTTCCTTGAGCTACATCAATTATAGCTCTAGCTGTAGCCAAAAATGGCCTACCTAAGAGAATAGGTATCTCACTTTCCTCCATGTCTAGAACTATGAAATCTGCTAGAAAAATGAGCTTATCAGCCTTAACCAAAATGTCTTCAATGACTCCACTAGGTTTTCTCAATGATCTATCAGCCAATTGAAGAGACACCATGGTAGGTTTAAGTTCAGAAATTCCCAAAGATTTACACAGGGATAAAGGCATTAAATTAATACTTGCCCCAAGATCACATAAAGCCTTACCCACCTTTACATTACCTATTGCGATTGGAATGTTGAAACTCCCTGGATCTTTGAGTTTGTTTGGAACTCGCTTTTGGATAATGGCGCTGCACTCTTTAGTAAGCACAACGGTTTCACATTCCATCAACTTATGCTTTCTAGATAATAAGTCTTTCATAAACTTAGCATAGTTAGGCATGTTAGCAAGAGCTTCAGCAAAAGGTATGTTAACATGTATTTTTCTAAACATTTCTAATAATTTAGCATATTGCTTCTTTTGCTCTTGCTGCTTAAATTTCAGAGGGTAAGGTGGTTTTTCAAAACGTGAAAAATCAAATACCTGTTTAGGTTTTGCAGCTGCTGAATTCTTATCCTTACCTGTTAGTGCCTGATTTTCTGATTCTTGCTCCTCTTTTTGATTGGTTTTATCTTCCTCACCATCCTCTTTCTGCACTTTATTTGTCTTTTCTTGAGGTGTGACTACAGTTTCACTCCTTGTAGTGATTGCATTGACATGCTCCCTTGGATTTACTATGGTGTCACTAGGAAATTGTCCTGGCTGTCTTTTTGCAAGTTGCTTTGATAACTGCCCAATTTGAATTTCAAGGTTGTGAATAGAGGCACCTTGATTCTTGAATTGGGCTCTAGTTTCTTGAATGAATTCGTTGGTGGTCTTGGATAGCTGTATTATAGCTTTCTCCCATTCAGCGGACTCTTTAGGTGGAATAGGTGGAGGTTGCAGATAATTGTTGGACTTGTAATCCAACCCTCCTCCTTGATATTTCCTCTGAAAATTATTCCCCATGGCAAAATTTTGATTTCTTTGGTAGTTTTGCTGGGGTCTCTGGTCATACCACACACCATTCACTTGATCTGGGTCTGCTCCTATCAGTGTTGGACATTCATTGGTCTGATGATTATCTTGACAATATTCACAACTGAATACTGGAGCTCTGCTTGGTGTGGGTTGTGCTGCAGAAAATTGGAGCTTGTCAATTCTCTCATTAAGCTTGGTTAATTGTTGTGACAATAACTTCTGTTCTGCTAGCATAGCATCGCTACTCCCCAATTGAATTGTCTCTCTTTTGGGCTGAATTACAATGCTTTCATTTTCGTTTGTTGCTAAGGAGTCGATCAACTCATAAGTCTGAGTTGTTGTTTTAGATCTGATCGTTCCTCCTGCTGCAACATTAACCATCATCCTTGATTCAGGAGTCATATCGTTGAAGAAAATCCTCACCTTCTTTTCGACTGTCATATCGTATTGAGGGCATTTTCTGATCAACTCCTGAAATCTATTCCAAGCTGCACACAATGTTTCTCTAAGATGTTGAGTGAAATTAGTGATTTCATTCACTAATCTATTGTATTTTTCCATAGAGAAGTGTTGAGCAAAGAACTTTGCAGCTAGTTCATCCCAAGTGGTGATGTTGTTAGGGATTTGTCTGTGTAACCATCTGAGAGCTCTTCCTTTAACTGCAAAAGGAAACAATCTCAGTCTAATTGCATCATCACTTACCCCTTGATGTCTTATGGTGTCACAAATTCGTAAGAATCTGTCCACGAAATCGTGGGGGTCTTCATCGTCTTCACCACCGAATTGGCTTCTCTCCACCAAAGTGATTAATGATGGATGAATATCGAAGTTGTTTGCCTGTATAGGTGGTCGGACGATGCTAGAGTTGGGTCTGGTGAATAATGGAGCAAGGATGTCCTCCATTAATTCATCTCCCGATCTTGGCTGATTATTATTGCCTCCAGCCATCTCTAATTCAACTGCAGGTTGTGAATTAGAGAGTTCTGTTCTCTGTTTTTGCTTGGCTAGCTTCCTGTTTCTTTTTGCAGTCTTCTCTATTTCTAGATCGAACTGTAAATTTTCAGGTTCAACTAAACCTCGCATAAACTAGAGAAACAGATTAGTAAAAACAAATTCCAATTTTAAAAATAAAATTACAATTAGATTGGCGTACTCAATCCCCGAAAACGGCGCCAAAAACTTGTTGCGTCACAAAGTGATGCGTAACTCACGGCAAGTGTACCGATCATTCAAGTAATAATTTGATAAGTAGAGTATCGTCTCCACGAGGATTGAGGCACTAATGTAATTGTAATTATTATCTTAAAATTGGAAGGAATGAAAATAGAAAGAGAATTGATTTGTGATTTGTGTTGTATTTTGGAAAATAATTGAAAACAGAATTAAATTTGAATTAAATTGAAAGTTATGCAAAATGAAGAACAATTGCGGTAAAAGCACAAGCACCTTTGATCCCTACTTGATTAATTGAACTGATAATTAATTTCAATTATTATATTACTCAAAGATATACCTTCATTAATTGGTTAAATCCAGATTCCTCGGTCTTTTTAACCCTTTAATCCTAATTAAGTGTCCTAATCCCTTAGTAACCTCCTTTCAGATTAAGCTTTAAGTTGGTATATGAAAACTTTGCAATCCTTCATCCCTATCCCTAGGTAATGTCAAACTGTTTCTTATCGCTTTCAGAAACTAAAACCCCAATATCCCTATTGTGAATTAAAGTCCTTAGTACCTCTAATAGAGTGATCAATTCTATCAATGGAATTTAAAATTGAAGAACAAGATAAAGAGAAGCAATCATAACAATATTCATTAATCATCAATCCAATCCACACAAGAGTTCACATTGGCTTTTGGCCTTTACCACAATCAAGGAGGAATTAGCTAGACATAATTATGTCTAGCTCAATATAAATATGAGA
>PYAF01000485.1:243871-260442 GCA_007407185.1 Glycine tomentella | reverse complement strand
TCCCTCAATCTTGGCTTTCTTCTCAATCCTTAATGCGTTCTTCAGCCTCCGTGTGTGTATATTTGTGTTTTTGAGTGTCTCTGCATATGAAAAGTCGTGCCTCAAAGGTTCTGTGACTTCCCTATTTATAGATAGGTTAGCAAAACCCCAAGAGCTTATCTTCTTATCTTATCTTTAAGCTTCTTTTCTTTCTTTTATTGCTCCTAAATAACAAAATAACAATAACTACTAACAATAATTAATGATAAGATAATTTCTATCTATTTAAAGTCTTTATTTGATATTTTATCTTTATTTTCTTAATTATTTTTATCCTAAAATTACTATATCTTATCAACTTATCAATGATCTGCATGATATAAGCTTTCAATCTAACGGTGAATTTTGTAAAATACTTATCTAATAAAAAGTTATTAAATGGTGTAAAACTATCAATTCTTACACCGGTGTAAACGGATCTCATCTCAAATTAAAAATTGCAATAAAAGTATTTGGAGTGTGAAGTGTCCATGTTAACACACAATAGGACAACCGTTTAAAAGTGTTCGTGATTCTTAGAATATATAGCTTATAAAAAATTTAGACATGGGGCACTCCTTTTATACGAGGATAGAAGAGGCACCGGATGACTAATAGATCTCTACTTGCATAATTCATACAATATAAGTCATATCCAACTGTTTTGATCAGCGTTTTTCTACTTAGTTGATCTTAGGTTCCAAAATTCTATTCCAAACATTTTTGTAGATCGCAGATTCGATTAATTCACATCAACTTGGTTGATGACTTCCCATCAACTTTATAATAATTTGATATGAACTTGCTAAAATAATTAGTGAATGACCTCAAAATGTGTTACGGAGTGTTGGAGATCTAATATAGATTAGTGATATATAATCAAAATAATATATTCTTTTTGGTTTTAAATATATTAAAAAAATATCAAATATCAACATCAATAACACTTTTAACCCAAGTTAATTGGGGTCGGTGGTAGATGAACTTAATGATAAATATGAGGAAGTTGAAAAAAAAAAAAGAGAGGAAGAAAAAGGAGAAATAAGACAAAAGAAAAGAAAATAAGATAAAAGAAAAGAAGGGTGAAAGAAAGACGGGAAAAATGAAGAGAAAACTAACTAAAAAGAGATCTAGAACATAAAGATAATAATGGGTTTAACCCTCTTCCAATCTTATAGTTTTTCTCCATTTCGTCCTAAGACACATCTTCCGCCAATCTATATCACACTCCATTAAGTCTTGTTTAATTACCTTTCCCCAGGTAAGTTTCCGTCTACCTCTACCTCTCTTTATGTAGATTTCTTGGTAATAGATTCTTGTTCTTAGAGGAGCATCCAGGGGTCCTCTCATTACGTGCCCAAACTACCTCAATTTATGCTTCCTCATATTTTCACTCACTGGTACTACTGCTACCTTTCGTTGAATATCTTTATTGCTTACCTTATCTATCTTCGTTTATCTTACCATGGTGGTCAAAATTGTAGTCTAATTGATTTCTTTATGGCTAGAAGAGATAAAAATTATTGTATCGACTGCAAGGTCTATCCCGGAGAATGTGTCGCTACGCAACATAAGCTGGTAGTGCTAGAGGTTCGATTTAACAAAGTACTTAATATGAGGAAGAAAGCTCAAAATCCAAGCAGGGCCGTTCCTAAAAATTCTTTGGCCCAGGGTGAAGTAAAAAAATGGGCCCCTAACATACAAATTTTTTGAAATACAAATAATATTAAAACTAAGAGATGAAAAAATGGGTCCTTAACACACAAATTTTTTGAAATACAAATAATATTAAAACTAAGGAATGGAAAAATGGGCCTCTAACATACAAAAAATGGACCCCTAATATATAAATTTTTTGAAATACAAATAATATTAAAACTAAGGGATGGAAAAAATGGGCCCTTGACACATAAATTTTTTGAAATACAAATAATAATAAAACTAAGGGATGGAAAAAATGAGCTCTAATACACAAATTTTTTGAAATACAAATAATATTAAAACTAAGAGATGGAAAAAATAGGCCCCTAACACATAAAATGGACCCCTAACACAGATTTTGTTTTTATTTTATTTTTTAAAAAATAAATTTTACTTAAACTAACCGTGCAAAAAATTTTGGGCCCTAGGCGGGCGCCCTGCCCCAGGGCCAACCCTGAACCCAAGGATAAGATGGTGAAAGCTAAAGGAGGAAAAACAAATAGAGTTCAAGGAAAACATATTGCGTAAAGGATCATGGGAGTCTATTTAGGTTGTTCGGGATTAACCTGATTGACTAATATGCCCGCAAGAAGGAACTACAGCCTCGTGGACGGACTAAAGAAGGGAAGTTACAGAACGGGGCAGTGAAGGCTCGAGAAGTAGACAACACCCGGTCCTTTGAGGGATCCCTAAATCCTTAAGTTAAGTCCCAAAATGGATATGGACCCCTCTCCCCTTGAGAATTGGATTTATTTGGTTATTGCGGTCTTCAACAATTTCTGATCTCTAGTAGACCTCTCAGTAGGATTCGAACCCACTAGAACCAGTTACTTGAATGAAACTAGATCTCGTGGAATCATATTGAATATTTGATGATACATTCCGTACCTTGCTAAAAAATCGATCCTTGTTTACCAACCACACATTGTCTAACCAAATCCAATTCTCTCTCGACATGTTTTCGAACTTGAGCACTCCTCTACTATGAAAGCTTCTATCACGAATGGGAATCATGTGATTCTTTCTATCTCCCCTTGCCTTGCTCCATTTTCCTTTTCTGATTGAAAGTCGCAAGCCACTCCACTACTGGTACAGAGGCCAGAAGGTTGCTTCCTCCATATGTTCAGGCAAAGAACATCTAGAAGCTAGCTTTTGTCTTGTAAGCAACCATGCCTAAGATAATATAATAGAATTTAGCTTACCAAAGCAAAGTGGTCTTACTAAAAAAAAGTCAATAAGCAACCAGTTCCGTTCCAAGTATGGAATAAGATGGCTATGTGTGTCCAAAATGTGGGAAGGAGGGTGTTGAGAGAAAGCAAAGGAAACATAGTTCTTACAAAGGAAATATAATGGTGGAATGGAGAAGTGCATAAGACAATTAAACAGAAGAATGGATGCTTTAGATCTTTGCATAAAAGTCTCAATTATGAAAACTTGCAAAAGTTTAGAGTAGCGAGAAGAAATGCAAAGAAAATAGTGTGGAAAGCTAGAGACAAGGTTTTCGAAGATGTGTATAAAAATCTTGGGAACAAGGATGGTGAAAAACGTATTTACAAACTTGCAAAAATGAGGGATAAGAAGCGTAAAGACCTAACCCAAGTTAGATGCATCTAGGATGAAAATAAAAAACTTTTGGTAAGAGATGAAGATGTAAGTGAAAAATGACTAAACTACTTTAACCACCTTTTTAATGAGGATGGCGATAAAAGTGAGGTGGACTTGGAAGACGCTTATGATGATTTGAATAGAAGATTTGTGCGTAGAATTAACCCACATGAAGTTAAGGAGACTTTGAAGATGATGAAGAATAATAAAGTTTTGGGACTCGATGAAGTCACTATTCAAGTGTGGAGAGGCCTAGGAGATGTGGCAATAAAATGGTTGACCAAAATTTTCAATAAGATTCTTCAATCAAATAAGATGTCTGATGCTTTGAGGAAAATTATACTTGTGCCTATTTACATAAACAAGGGAGATATCCATAATTGTTCTAACTATAGAGGCATTAAGCTCATGAGTCATACTATGAAGTTGTGGGACAGAGTTATTGAACATCGCTTGAGGAGGGAGACCAAGGTTTTTGTAAATCAATTTGGATTTATGTCAGGAAGATGTACCATGGAAGCTATTTTCTTGATGCGATAATTAATGGAAAGGTATCAAGAAAAGAAGAAAGACTTACATATGGTGTTCATAGATCTTGAGAAAGCATACGTAGGGTTCCAAGAAAAGTTTTATGGTGGACTATTGAGAAGAAAAAAATACTATTAAAGTATGTTAATGCAATCAAGGATATGTATGATGGGGATACCACATGTGTGAAAGCTTGTAATGGAACATCAAAGGATTTTCCTATCACGGTAGGTGTACTCTAAGGTTCGGTTCTTAGTCCTTATCTTTTTTTCTTAGTGATGGATGAACTATCAAAAAATATTCAAGAGGAAATGTGGTGATGTATGTTGTTTGCAAATGATATTGTGCTTATTGATGAGACCAAAGGTGGACTCTTGAGAAGAAAAATATACTATTAAAGTATGTTAATGCAATCAATGATATGTATGATGGGGATACCACATGTGTAAAAGCTTGTAATGGAACATTAAAGGATTTTTCTATCATGGTAGGTGTACTCAAAGGTTCGGCTCTTAGTCCTTATCTCTTTGCCTTAGTGATGGATGAACTATAAAAAAATATTAAAGAGGAAGTGTCATGATGTATGTTGTTTGCAGATGATATTGTGCTTATTGATGAGACCAAAGATGGTGTTAATAGGAAACTTGAATTGTGGAGAAATTTTTGGAGTCTAAAATATCACGATAATCCAGAGCAAGACTGAGTATATGAATCGTGAGTTTTTGCCGGTAAGAGATGGTGATCAAGACCTTGTGCATCTATTTTGGTCGAGAGGTGTCCGAAAAAGATGTTTTTGGATACTTGAGATCAATTTTGCAAAAAAGTGGAGAGATTGATAAAGATGTAAATCATAAAATCAGAGCATGGTGGATGAAATGACGGAATGCATCTGGGTATAAAAAAATATTTTTTTTCTCAAATATAAGAAAAATTCAACTAACTTTTCCTTATTTAATACTCCTATTTGTAAAATACCATTCATTTAATTGAAATTCTAGTTTTAATGACTATTTCTTATCCTTGATATCAAGTTCTAATGAAGAATAAGTTGAAAAAATATTTTTTAATTAAAATTAATGCAATTAAATGTGATTAACTAACTTTCTTAGTTAGTGTATTATATATATATATATATTTTTTTTTTTTGCATAAAAAAAAATATATAAGTAAGGGATAATCTTTATCTTATGAATTGGTTTCATAAGATTGAGTTAGACTCAACCCACATTCTAAGAGATACAACAATGGTTTCAAAATTCAAATGTCAAACTATTGATCTCTCAAAATGCAAGTCATTAAGTCAAAATTCTTGAATTCATGATTCATCCAACCAACACTACAATTGCACACGAGGAAAAGTAAAATCTAGAGGGGAATAATGGTAGTTCTGCAACATGGACAATGAGAATTATTTTCCAACCATGGTTTCAAGCATCTCTCATGGAACCTATGGGCACAAGGAAGATGGATCAATGTCTCTCCAACTCTGAATGATTCCAAGCACACAACACATTCCTCTTGTTCTGATGCTTTCCAGCTCCATTTGGTCCAAGCGAACCTCCTTGAACCACTTTTCTTTGACCCATATACCTCTGTGTGCAACACTGTTATGCTTGTTCTTTTGCCCTCCACACATTTTGTGTTATTTTGCCTGGCAATTAATTGATCATAAATTTAAAAAACAAAATAGATAAAATATCACTACCTGATGTGGGATTCTTCATCTAGGTGTTATGAACCAACAATTTAAAAAACTTAATATAAAAAGTAACTAGTGTACCCCTCTGTCTAATAATTATTATCATTATATAATAAAGATAATATTACCTTACCAAATAAGATTCATGTATCTAAAGTTCATTAAAATAGTATGTATATGGTGAGAATCTTGAGATAAAAGGGAACTATTCATTTTATTCTATTGTTCATTATTGTCTCCTTATTTTTTATTATATTGAGTGATATTTAACTTGAGCATTGGAGCACTTCCTCCTCTTGACACTCGGACGAAGGTATTGGACACAGATGTGGACACATGGCTCGACATAACAAAGAAGAATTACAACCGTACCTTCAGACATATACAACTTGAGCCTAAAATTGAACTTAATACAATGCATTGGATCATGTATCTTATGTTGAAATTGAACTTTTTAGTCATACTATATGACATAAATCAATAATTTTGAAAACACAAACAATTTGACAAAGACACACAAAGAAGAATTTGTATATCGTAATCGATCCACATATTGTTATATATGACAAGTTTAATACTTTCATAGTGATTATGTTAAGAGTTGTACTGAGAATAATTTCTAATTGATTGATAATTGTAAAAATTTCACACAAATCTCACATATCGATTATATTTTCACCGCTGCTTCACTCAGATAATCAGATCTGTGTAAAAAAATAAAACACTTGTTGGTCTTAATTTGTTATACCTTTTGTTTTCTGACATCCTTTGACCTCTGAACTTGTTATCCAATCTCTGTTTGGCTTCTCTGGCCACTCCTCCCATAGTCTCATCAGGGTGTGCCTGGTATAACATGCTTCTTTGCTATTTCCATTCAAATCCAGGAAGAAAATTAGCACACACCCATCAACAGTGGAGATGAAAAACATGTATAGAAATCAAAAGAGTATTCAATTTAGGGGTATTGGGTAAAAACCAGGAAAGAGGATGAGGAAAGGCGACATTGATCATGGTTACTAGCATAATAACCGAAAGAAGAACGCCTTGTGGATGCATGTGATGCCAAAGAAGTTGAATTTGAATCCAAACATCGATGAAACCTTCTCCTTCTAGCACATTCAACTCCACGAAGCATTCCAGCCATTAATTGTGTTCTTGTCTATGTTACCATAGTTCACAAACTATGAACACGAATACATACATTACCCTTTGATTCTTATGCCATGGACTTGTTCTATATATCATGGTTTGTCCTGTCTCTGCTAGTGCTTTGCTGACAAGTGAATAGAAATAAGAATGATAAGAGTGGAAAGGTGGATCGATTTGGATAGCATAATGTGTTGTTTTTGTCAAAGCCAGAAAAGAGGAATTGGTATGCCATAACTATGCCCATAATGCCATTACTTTATGGGAAAAGTGGGAGGACAAAATTAGGCCACCAGTTTTCACAGATTTTTTTGCTACATTGTTTACCTTAGAAAAGGGTCTGTGATACACACTTGGATTTAAAAAATTACAAAAAAATACTAAAATTCATTAAATAAAAATACAATTTGCATAATCTTATATTTTTACTAAATTTGAGACTAAAATATGTTTTTAATTTTGTACTTTTCATAAAAAAATTAATATTAGTCCTCATACTATAATTTTGATTAATTTAGTATTTAAATTTTAGAAATAAAATGGTGTTTTTCTTTCATCAAAGACAGTTTTTTCTGTGAGATTTGTGTGAGAACGGACAAAATCTACTAATTCAAATAGTAAATTAATCAAAGTTGAAGTTCAATACTAAGTTTCATCGGAATACAAACACTGAAAAATTATTTTAATTAATAATAAAAAGTTTATTTTTTATCAGTATAAAAAGTTTGTTTAAAAAAAATGTGCTATCAACATTTCTCTTTTAACATACAAAGTATCTGTTGCTGATCCGTGCAAGGTTGTCATAATAACGTTCAATCAAACATCTTAAGGGCTGCATTTAGATTCGTTCAACCATTAAAAATCATATATTGGACAGATTAATATGTATCTAGTTTTTTGCCCTCTCAATATCATTTAGGTTGGCTAGTTGTAAAATACATAAAAAAAAATTTCTCTACACCTCGTATCTAGTATTTTATTTTTTGTCTAACAAATTAGGTATTTTAAATGTTTTTTTTATCATATTGGTTTAAATCAACTTGTATTAATTTATTTAGCGGAAAAGGCTTTACCCATCTTCTTTTTTTCTTCTTCATTTATAGAATTTAAACATTAAATTTTCCGTAAGAAAATTAACCAGTTTGTTACTAGTTGGATTGAGTTGTTTGTACTTAATATGCTTCAGTCATAAGATTATTCAATTAAAGTAAATACGATTTTAGTTTCCATAATATAATTAAATTTGATTTTAGTCTTTAAAAAATGAGTAAATTATACTTGCATCCTTGTATTTTTCTCAAATTGCACATGATACTCCTTCCTTTTTATACGTTACTTTTACCCCTTTTGTTAACATCGTTAACTAACGTCAATTGAAATATCTAAGAAGACGAAATTATTCATTAGAGTAAATTACACTTGCATCCTCTGTGTTTTTTTTTTTTTAATTGTACCTGATATCCCTTCCTTGAATCTAACTCTGACGGATGCGTCATGGCTGTTGATCTCACTAGTCCTAATGGTGCTAGTGTTCAGGGAATCAAACGCATAAGTGATGGTGGCCGAAGCTACAACAAGGGACGAGGAGTTAGTGGAGGTGGATATGACCGTAGCGACGCGTCTACAGTCGAGGGAGTAATATAATTAATGTTTTATAACAATTATAATTGTCATCTTAGATTATTTTATACCTCCTAAGAAAAATTAATAAATGGATGAAAGAGAATAAAAATTTTACAAAATTAATTTTATCACCACTAATTTATTTTAAATTTTGTTTCCGATCATTATTATTATAAGATATGAATGGAAAATATAATTAATCTTATATTAAAAAGACAAATGACAATTATTCTTGAACTTATTTTTCTTCTTATGTGATGATTATTACAGGAAGGGAGAAACAGATTACATGTTATCTTTGTATAATCAAATACTAGTTAAGTTATCCGTGTGATGCACGGGATAAATACTTTTTATTTATTAAATCTAAATCCTAATTGTGCAACATCCATCTATTGATTGTGTTTGATCCTTTGGTTGTCTTTTTCTGCACACACATAATTGTTTTACAAAAGTGTGGCTGGCATTTTTTTTGTCATACCTAAATTTTTTAGTATTTTGGAAATGTAGGTAAAGTTTATGATAATGATGACATGTCATCTAAAAAACAATGTAAAGACATTGTGTTTTCTTGAACTTTTTTTTGTGTGGTTAAAGACCACGAGATTTTCTTAATTTATTGGGTCAAACATTAATTTTACTAATTTTACTAGTAGTGTATAATTGTTACTAATGTAAAGACATTGTGTTATACGAGTACTTTTTTAAAGACAAATAGGTCAAACTGCAGGTAGATGGCTAATGGCACACAACTAGGCTGGCACCCCAGCAACCATCTAGCTAAACCAGCAGGCCACGAAATATATTAATAAAAAGGATAAGAGAACAAAACACATGGGGGACCATACCAAACTCATCGAACAATTAAGCGAACCCCTATCTGAATCTAAAATCAGGACGAACATTCCTATCATTTACAAAAAATATCTGAATGAAACACGGGACAACTATCCCACAAAAAAAACCGTATGTGTGAGAAGCATAAGAGGCTAAGGTGCACATTTGTTCTCCTCGCAAAACTTATGATCAATCAAAATAGCCATAGAGACAGTTGGTCTCAATTATCCGAGTATTTATAAGTTTAACTTAAATTTATAAATAAAAATCAAAGAAAATGGTGTATGTCATTTTTATTATTTATATAACTTTTAAAAATAAATTGAAGAGATTAAAAATTAAAATTAAAATATAAAAAAATATTTGAATTAAGATATAACATCTCTATCGATATTGTATGTCAAAATATACAAATCAAATTCAAATTAGAATTGAAAACAATGTATTAATCTTAAAAATGACTTTATTTGAAACAACAAAGATAAATGTGACACGGTGTTTAAAAAATTAAAATTTACACTTTAAAGTAATAGTGCTTAAAAATAATGAAAAAAGTAATAGAAAAATAAAATTATAAAAATATGATATAAAAATTACTCCATTGGACCAAAAGGCATAAACATTAAAAATGGTAGGTTATTTTAGTATTTATGGAAGCATCACCCTAAATAAGAAACAACCCCATTAATGATCCTATAAATAAAACCCTGCCATACCAACCGTATAAAATTATAACAATATATATATATATAATATTTTATATTATTAAATTGATACAATTAATTTTGTATTAATTTTATTGTACAAAATAAATAAATAAATAAAAGTATGTAAAATAATTATAATTTAAATCAAGTCTAACTAACATGTTAAATCAAATTACTTGCAAATTTAAATCGAGTCAATTTTGAAAAAAAAAAATTTATCAAATTCGAGTCGAGTTACAAGTTAAGTCATTTTTTATATGAAGGCAAATGGAATCAAATTTGGTCTAACTTGACTCATTTTTTAGAGTAACAAACACATAGGTAAGTCCCCTAATTAGAATTAAAAAGCAAACTACAGAAAATTTCAAATTTTACCATACTTCGTGACAAACCTCAAGAATAAAGGAAAAACTTAATTATAAATTTTATCATCCAAATTTTTATGATTTTGTAAATTTCATCATCCATTTTTTTTCTTCAAATTTTGTCATTCAATTTTTCATTTTTTTGCACATTTTACCATAATTAATATATTACCAAAAAAATGTTAATGAAAAATAAAATGACTTTATTTTATTACCAGTAATGGTAAAATGTAGCAAAAAAAAATGAATGGTAAATTTTATAAAATGGTGAAAGTTGAACTGTAAAATTAATAAAAAGAAAATTTGAGTAATAAAATTTGTAAAATGATAAAATTTGAATAATAATTTTTTTTAAAAAAATATGCTGTAAAATTCACAAAACTATAAAAGTTGCATGATAAAATTTAGCAGTAAGCCTAAGAGAAAACGGATAAAAAAAAAAAAAAAAAAGTCGTCAGCTAAGAAACAGAGCCGCTTCGCGTGATTCACCTACGATGGCATTGAACGACTTCTTGCTTGCAATGCTTTCACGGTTTTACTCTTCACAGATTATAAAAGTATCTTACACGAAATGTATATATCATTTTTTTATATGATATTTAAGTTAGTTTTTAATTTTTTTTATTAATTGAAAAGTTTATTTGATTGTTAAGTAAATAAGTTTTTTAATAACTTCTAATGTTTTTTTAAAAGTTACTTGAAGTAATATTTTTAAAAATTTTAACTTCTAATTTTTTATTTTTTTTCACTTTTATTCTTAATCTATTTATTCATTATTCTTGATATACTTTTTAAATAAATCATATTTTATTATTTTTATATTATTATATTTTTTGCAATTTTAACAATTAATTTTATCAAATTCTTATAATTTAATAAGTTAATTTTTAAACGTTCCTTCTTACTATCAACTATCTCTTAGTTTTTAAGTTTTGCAACTTTTAGCTAATTTTTAAGTTAAGTTTATCGTATATAACATTAGTGTTTGATTTAGTGATAAAAATTATGGTAAGTACAATCAAAGTCATAGTTAGTTCAATTTATCACTAATCGAAACACTTAATGTGATATTTAAGAAGGGTTAAATACTTTTTTCTTACTTGCAGTTTCATTTTTTTTTTCATTAAATTTTTTTTTTTAATTATTGTAAAATTTATTTATTTTATTTTTCATTCTTAATGCTTTGAAAAATAAAATAAATGTTTTGAACAGTAAAAATTTTAAAAATCATTATCTAAAATACTTTAAAAATAAAAAACACATTTTGTAAGGACTAACATGAAAAAAAATCATAAAAATAAAAATAAAATAAATGATAAGTTACAAAGACGAAAATATATTAAATTTTTTTAAGAATTATAAATCTTCCGAATCATGAATAATAAGAAATAATTAAAATATGTCTGGTTTAAATATTTCTAAGAATATTATAAACTGTTATTCTTAACATAAAAAAATTAGATTCTCACTTCTCTCATGAAAAAATTTCAATGGAAAACTCAACGAAAAAATATTCATATAAGGATAAGATTCTTAAAAATGATTTTTAAAATGTGTACATCATTTCCTCCATGTCGCCATCGTATATAAAACACATTACGTGATTCCAAATTCTTACAAAGGAATAGGATGTTTTAATTTATTCTAAATCTTTATTCTTTAGGAATTAGCACCATCAAAATGAGTATTCTTTAATTTAATATGAAATTAAAGAATATTTTATAAAAAATAAAAAAACTTGACTTTAGGGTCCCTTTTTTCATTCTTTAAATAGATGGGGAGTATTCTCAGTAGGAATGGATGCGTGTATGCCCGCTAATATATGATTTTCTGTTGACTCTTTGGAGGTGTGATCCAATGTATATTTAGTTTTAAAATATATTTTAAGAAAAGTATCTTTTAAAATAAAAAATATATTTAATAAAAATATCATATTTTATTTTGAGTTCATTATTTAAATTTTTAAATAAAAGATACTCACTAAATCTTCATAATTGACGGTAGTAGATGTAAGGATAATTTCGTGGTAAAAATATAAGGAAGGGAGAGATAGGTAATAACTTTGAGTCTCACAACTAACACAAATTTAACATATTAAGTATTAACACCTAACATTTTATTGATAAAAATCATAATTAATTATATTTTGTTACAAAATAATTTATTTATTTAAAAATTCATTAATAATAAAGATAATCTATTTCATTTTTCTTGAGACATTATTGATTACAATTTATAGGTAAGATTTTATCAATTTAAATTTTTCTTTTTTTTTTCTTTGAAGTAATATTTATTTATAAACAGTATCTATATTTATATAAAGGAGAAGGATGAGATAGTTTTGAAATATAAAAGGAGATGGGTAAGAGTTATTGTTGAAGAAAATCAAACTCACGAGGTTATATCTTTTATATATATAAAAATAAGTAAGTCGGACATTTTTGTAAATATCATTTTGGAGCATAGATGGGTAAATTAGTAATTGAAAGGAAATCATTTTAATTAAAATATTTTATTTTAAAGGAGACTACTTTGATATTAATAGATAAATTAATTATTGACATTAATGATATATTAATTATAGGTTTAAATCAATAAGAAAAATTAGCATTTTTACTCATAATTTTTGTATAAGAGAATTTTATTAATATTTTCATTTTTAATGACAACAACCAATAAGAAAATTTTACTCAAAAATTAATTTTTAATCAATTTTTCAATAATAAAAAATTATACACAAGAAAATTTTTTCTTTATATATCTTTATAAAATAAACAAATTCTTCAATAAGAAAAAAATATTTTTTTGTTATATAATTATATTAAATTTATAAAATTATTTCACATTACATAATATCTTATTTGAAGAAGATATTAAGAGTATGTTTGGATGGGGTATTTAAAATGGGGAAAGTAATTTAAATAGGAATTTAAATTTTTTTAAGATAAAATTTAATGTTTGGATATTTTATTTGAAAAATTTTAAAATTCTAGAAATTTAAACGGAAATTTAGTCAAGTAAAATTTAGGAATTCTAATTTCTAAGGAAAAGGTGAGAATTTTAAAATTCTCTCTCATACAACACAAGCATATCTTGCTGCTGGTTCCTCTGGTTGTTGGTTCCTCTCGCTGCTAGTTCCTTTCGCTGTTGGTTACTCTCGCGTGGTTACTCTTGCGTGGTTCCTCTCTCAATCGTTCAGCGAGTCTCTCTCGCTCTCACTCGACCCTCCCTCACTATCACTTTTGCAGATTCATTTTTCTCTTTAGTTTGTTAATTTTCTCACTCGTCCAGTGTGTTTCTCACTCGTTTTTCTCTTTGGATCTGAAATTTGGGTCTAATTTTTGTTGCAAACAGGGGCGTGTTGAAGATTACTGAAAAAGAGTTTTCAGGGCCTCCATTCGAGGTAATTTAATTAACATTTCAACCTAGGGTTTCAATGATTGTTGCAGACAGGGGCGTGTTTTGCTTTTTATTATGTTTTTTGAATGTTGAAGATTACTCATGCATACAAGTATTCTGAAGGTAGTTAGGTTAGGAATGTTAAGTTATGTAGAATCCACATGCAACTAAAATCAAATATTGAAGTGCATAGACATTTTTAGAATGTGCAGAACCATAGTAAACTGATGCTGAAATTTTCGCTTTGGAAAGATAATAACGTGCAAATATCTATATTTGTGTTAATGCAGTAAGGAAAATGAACATCATCCCATTTTTTACAAAGGTCGCCTAAAGTATATAGTTGGAATCTGCCTAGTGAAAGAACCTAGTCTAAACTAGACTTTGATTAAAGTCGGCCCAAGAGATTTTTAGTAAGATTATGTGCATACACTAGCAAAAGCATCAAGACATGAAATCCTATATGTAATGGTCAATATGAATTAAAACAATGCAATTTCTTTGATCAAGAATTTCATATGATATAACTATCTGAGGGTATCCTCATGGAAATGCTATATACCTTTACATACATTTCAAAATAATAATAAAACTAGCTCAAAATTACTTTTCCTATTTTGATCCTTAATATAGAGTACTTGCAAGTGCTGGGAGCTGATCTTAAAGAGTCCAGAGCATTCATAATTGGGGTGTAAAAGTGTTGTACCTCTAGTTTTTAGTGTGGGGTTGAATTTGTGGAAATAATAGTAAAATTTTGGATGATGCTTTTAGTGTGTTGAAATTCACGAGATCCGCCATTGGGGTTTTGGTCCTATGGTGTGGTGAATATAATTAATATGATGTTTTTTCTTCATTGATTATTTATTCTTTGGGTGAATTAGTGATTTCCTTTTCTACTTTTAACTGATCCCAATTATTGTGATTACTTAATGCTCAATGAAATTGTTGGACTGGGGGGAAGAAGGACATAGGACAGAAGCAGAAACTGCCTCCCTGAGGGCAGCGTTTACACATGAAGTTGTTGTTTGGCATAAACTCGACCACCCCAATGTCACAAAGGTTAATTTCAATTCCTTCAACATCAGTTTATGTTATTTTGTTTGCGTTAGTATAGTTATAATTTGTTGGGCTTGTGGTTTCAATGTTGTGTATGCTAGTATTATTTTGGTTTATTTGGGTAGAGGGATCCATCCAAACATAGAACTTTCTTCCATATGAGGTTCCTATGAACTTATGCTATCAGCTAAGAGTGTCATTTTCAATAAAAGACAAATCAGTCCTCCTTTATAAGTATGCCTTTGCATATTATGTCTATGCATATCTGCTTTCAGTTTTAGACTTTCTTTGTGTAGCAATTTGGAAACATATGATACATGAAGGTAGTGAAAATTTTCCAGAATGAGTCAAATTGTGTGTGTGTGTGTGTGTGTGTGTGTATAAAGCAAAAGGCAAAAG
The DNA here is from genome assembly GCA_007407185.1 of Glycine tomentella. Classification (NCBI taxonomy): domain Eukaryota; kingdom Viridiplantae; phylum Streptophyta; class Magnoliopsida; order Fabales; family Fabaceae; genus Glycine; species Glycine tomentella. The sequence goes on along the minus strand of PYAF01000485.1, from coordinate 245,359 downwards.
AAATCTAAAATTGAATGAAGTTCACTTTAATGTGTCAGCCAATGGTGTGTCTCTCGTTAAAAAAAAACAGACATAAGTATATCTTTTCAAAAGTTGGAATCTTAGTTGTTATTGTGATATTAAATTTAAATGTGATTATGTATATCCAAAACAGTTGTAGAAGTTTTGATTAATAATTAAGCATGATTCATTATTTAACTTAAAAGTTAAAACTATCTACAATTACACAAGTCATAACTCAGAAGGTTTATGAAAACTGGTCTACTTTGATCACCAAACTATGATATCATTTGCTTACCATGTTTTGTATCTAGCTTGAATTTAAAAGAAACTGTCTTTAAAAAATGACCGCTAGACATCCCAATTTTCTACATCGCAATTTCAACAAAGAAAGTCAAGCAACCAACATGGTGCTTTCACTACTTTGAGAGGTTACTAGCATTGACATGATTTCCATGTTTCTAACCATCAAGACACATCACATAAGTCAAAGTTTAACAATCACTAAAAGTGTCACTGCATAGTAATTATAAGAGGATAAAAAATAAAATTATTTTGGAGAAACCAGTACTCTATAAGCTTGCATTGTTACACAAATGCTTTAACAAAATTTCTAATTTATCCATTTTTTAGAAGATGATAAAATTGTTCAAGGTCCTGCAAATGCCAAACCAATAGCCATAAAAGCTCAACACCAACACATGAAATTCACATGAGTTTCTCTATTTGAGTTAAGCTAAATCCTTTCACGGTATTATAATTATGGATGTCTTCTTTTCAATCCAATTGACCTCATAATATTTAATTGTGGTTGGCATATTCACCATGTATTTTTTGGATCATTTGGAAAGCAATGGTTTGATTATTATAGGATAAATAAGTTCATATATCATGAATATAAGTCCCTATATTTTTTCTTCTGGTTAATCATGTGTCTAGATTTGAAAACTCTATACCAATCATTACTAATACAATGATTTTTTTGTTAATGTGCAGGGATAGATCGTGAGAATGTCTTTTGGCTTATGTAGGGACTACTTTTTTTTAATTAATCTTTTCAAACTATTTTGATATCTTAGGCTGTATATTGAAATGAGTAATGTTCAAATTATTCTCATTTTTATATTTTTAATGATACTATTGATGATAAAATGTAGATGAAGTATTTTATATATGCTTTCTTTTGTTTTAATGTGTTGGGATATTTTTTTATGCTTTAGTTCAAAATTTATATTTTAAAATATAATTGGACAATAATATATATAGATTTTTAAAGCAATTATTATAAAATAATAATTTTTATTTATATGATCATTTATATATTTAAAATATATTTGGATAAAAAATGAAATATAATAAATTAAAATTATTTAATTCAAACAAAGAATTCAAAGTATAAGAAATTTATATTGTTTATCCAAACAAGAAATTTCAAATTAAAGGAATTTAAATTGGTTTATCCAAACAAAAAATTTTAAAAATCCAAGA
>PYAF01000485.1:232876-243771 GCA_007407185.1 Glycine tomentella | reverse complement strand
GTTCATCACTTAAAAAAATTGTTAAAAAAATAGTTTTGCTATTAAGTATGAATGTTTTGAAGGTCACTAACATTTTTAAAAAATTAATACCATAATAAGTTACTATGAATTTTAATTAAAAAAAATGATTTCATATTTGACTGTTACAAATATGAAGGAAGTATAGTCATTATTGATAATTGACAGTTATAAATGAAAAACACTCATTCTTATAAGATGTATAATAGATATTTAACATTTAAATAAAGTAAAATAATAAATATTAGACGTTTTTGGTTGAAAACTAAAAGTATAGAAGAGAATTATAAAACCAAAAACTAATCATTTGTAAGAAAAATAAATAAGAAACATTTCATATATCAAAATTAAAATTAAATTAAGGTACTTGATGAACGTATTAGATTAAAAGACACTACATAAAAAATTGTCTTTTCTCTGCCCACAACAAATGACACTTTCATTCCGCTCAAGTTTACCGAATAATTTTGGTAGACGTTCATTCTGTAATTCTATCAAGGTAATGGTTTTTATTGAAAAGAAATGCAAAATATTGTTAACAGTTTTTTAAAGTATCTTTATTTAGTTGATGGTATTGTGTGTCATCTTTTATGAGGATTTTTAAATGGAGATGGAAGATGATCCTTTCGTCAATGATGATAATGCATGAATTGTTGATCTCGAAATAATTTGTAGATTCCAAAATAGTAGAATGACACGTGGTCATCTCATAAATATCAGTGTACACGTGGCCACTCTCCATGTCAGCATTGTCTCATTAATAGACGCTTATTCAGCCTCCAGGTGCCAGCCCGGACACAATGTCCGGGTTCCTTGTCAATACCACTACATGAGCACAGACGTCGACCCTCTACATGAGCGCGGATATCAATAATATTCTCTCTCCTCGTTAACTGCCTATCTATATGCAATGATATTCAAATAGGTGTAACCACCTTATCTTATCATATCTCAACAAGTTATCTACTAATTGTTACTTATCTATAAGTAACAATATATTAATAAGGTACACATTATCTTTTATTCAAATTAAGATAATTGCCTGCTATTATCTGTTATTATTATCTTATCAACAGATTATCTATAAGCAATGGCCTAAGGCACACTCCATGCTATAAATACAACTCTCCAGGTTCTCTCTAACTCACTTCCAATCCACTCCGGATTTACTCTACTTACTTCGAACTCAACATTCATTTACACTCTTATCTCTTATACTTGAATGCATTACTCAAGTGTCTCATTCTCTATACTTTAGACCGAGTCTTCACACTTGGTCATCTTTACAAATTTAATGTACTTACTTGAGCGTCAAAGTGTTTTTCCTTTGTTTTGCAGGTCCCTCCTCTAAGCAAAGCCTAACTCTACTCCGGCGTCACAGAATATGGAGTCCACCAAGGCCACATCAAGCCCACCCGTGGAATTTCCAGATTTTGGTAAGAACAGAACTTATTGCTATAAACTTTTCCCTGCATATGCAAGATCATTTTTTTCATATAAATTAATTTTGCTTATTGATTTGATTTTTTTTAAGAGGATTTTGTTGTTGTTTGGTTTTGGTTGTTATTAAATTAAATTATCCTGAAATGCATGACAAAATGAGATTGCCGAATATGTTTTTCAACTGATTTTTATATTGAAATTCTATCTGAATTAATGTGTGGTTGTTGTCATTAAAAAAACAAGGTATATTTGATTAAGGGAATTAAAAAGATTTGGCAATGTTATGATTTATTTGGATGTGACTGGTTGACATTATAGAGTGACAAAGCATAACGCATGCTTCCAATGCTCATTACAACAGTTAGATATTGGCAGGAGTGTCCAACTTTGACGCTTCGTTCACCTAACAAATCTGACTTCACATATACATCCATCCTAGATATTTCAACAATAACAACCTGGACAACACACTTTCAGTTAGGGAGCTTGACATAGCTCCACAATTACTTTTTACAAAGTTATCAGCATTGACATTGGATGTCACTTGTCCACCCTCGGGGGCTCCTCGAGCTCAACATTTCATCTTACTTGTCAAGAACATCAACCTTGACACTAGACATTCATCTGAAAATGAATAGAATACTTCAACACAACCAAGAGGGGGGGTGAATTGGTTGAATCTTGGTAAATTAAAATTTCAAATCAGAGTTTTTCCACAAGATCTTTATCACTTTAAAAATTGTTTCAAAACCAAGAATCAATATTCAATCAAATTCCTTTTCCAAGAAGAATAGAAAACAGAGTATAACTTTCTGTGCAATAAAATTGATTCACAAACAAAGCAATTAAGAAATGAATAGGTGAGAAGAAAGATTAGCCACAGATTTTTATATTGGATCACTTCAAACACTATGAAGCTACACCCAGTTCTTCCACTCAACACTAGAGTAGAGTTCCACTATTGCAAAAATATTCTTACAAGCAATTACAAGTCTCTCTTTATCAACCCTAGATAAAGTTCAGAAGTCTAAAACACTATTAGACCCTTAGAGACCAAAACCCACACTAAGAACACTACTCAGCTGTCCTTAGAGAAACACTATCTCTAACCTTGCAAGAAACCAATTTCAATAGACTAATCTTTACAGAAATTCAAATAACAGATTTACACCTTCAAAGAATAAGGAAAATATCACCTGATAATCCAAGAATTCATGCACATGAATGATTCAACAGGTTGAATGACAGATTACTAACTCAATGCATTCCTTTCCTTATGCTTTGATGAACAATAATGCTTCTCTCTCTTGAATCAAACAATCATATGAATTTGTGAAGCATAAGAGTGTTTAGTAACTCAGAAAATTCACTAATGAAAGCTCAAGAAGGTTTTTGATTGCCCAGAATTAGAAAAATCAAAAGTTACAAACCTCAGAATAATGGATTCTATTTATAACAGCTTTTTAACTGAAAATAATCGATTAAACCCACTCCAGTAATTGATTATTTAGCATATGTAATCGATTAATCCAAGACTGTAATCGATTAAAATGCTCCTAATGAGTTCTGGGTTTGAGCTATGAACAATATAATCGATTATTCCATGAAGTAATCGATTAAACCAGTCAGGCATGATTTTCTAAATGCACTTTGTAATCGATTATCACGATGTGTAATCGATTAAGACAGATAAACTGTGTTTTCCTAAGCATGCATGTAATCGATTATCGATTTCTGTAATCGATTAAGCCAGAGAGTTCCATTTTTCATAAAAGCCTGAGTAATCGATTAATTCGATATGTAATCGATTACAATGATCATGATTTGTTTTCTAAAGGCACGAAGAACAAAATAATCGATGTCATTAGCTTTGTAATCGATTAATGCAGTAAGGATTCATTTTTCCAAAAACTTTGCTAGTTGAAAACCTTACTTATAACCTGCCTTTATTTAATCCTTTTAATCTAACAATCCTAGATGAATGATTCATGCATGATATGCTCAATTGGATTATCAGATCATAAACTTCCTTTTACATTAATCAAATTGGTCTTCAAGCTTTTCTTGGTACTTTGTCCTTGAGCATGTTGAAAGCACAAAACACTTGAGCCTTTGATCTTTGTTCATTGATGCCTGGCTTCACTTGAATCAACATCATCATCAATGCTTATTTACCCTCTTTTTTCACCTATAAATTGGCTCAGAGGCTGGGGGCATATGTACTGTACAAATTAGTAAAATTAAACATGGACATTACTGTGACGTCATTGTGACGTCACTGTACATGTGTTCATCCTCTGTGTCAACCCTGCTACAGTAACCGTGTATATTTCCACCTTAAGTGTCAACCCTAACACAATGAAGATAGCTTGTCCACCCTCCGTGTCAGCCTTGCTATAGGAGTGTAGATGTCCACCCTCTTAGCTTCCAGAAACTCCTGTACCGCAACAGCCTATCTGTTACACATATTCGAAATGGTGCAACCACCTTATCTCCTAATATCTCTCTAATTATCTACAAGATTTTACTTATCTACAAGTAACAACATATCTTCAAGGTACACATTATCTTTTATTCAAATAATATAACCGTATACTATTATTTGTTATTATCTTATCAACAGATCACTAACAAACAAAGGCCCAAAGCCCATACTTCATGCTATAAATACAAGTTCTCTTTAAACCTTTACTCGGGCTAGGATAATCTCACGATCATCCCATACAAGTTAATAATATTAATGCTCATACTCATACATTGTTCACCCATAGTGGACATACCTCCGAGGCACCCTCGGAACCTCATATACACTTTCACACATTCAGTTATTCATCAATAACTGATATACTTACTTGAACGTCGAAGTGTTTTTCCTTTGTTTTGTAGGTCCCTCCCCTAAACAAGGTTGACTCATCATACGACGTGCAGAATTTGGAACCCACCTGGACCTCATCTAGCTCATACGTGGAATTTCCAGATTTTAGTAACAACATTTGGCACCCATCATGGGGCCCCGATAAAACATACCTTGCGACTTCGCACCCAAACAAATCATCTGAACATATTCATGGTCAGTACACGCTCTACATCACATGCGACACTCCTATGGAGGCATCCAACCCTCCGCAGACAACCATGACGAACACCAACACCTTTCAACAACTCCAAAATCGCATGGTGGAGATGGAGCGAAGGTACCAAGAAGAAATCCAGAGGTTGAAAGTTAACCATGATCAACAGGAGACTAGAAGGAGACATCAACCGGGAGACGAACAATCCCCTTTCACGAGGAACGAAACAACTCAAGGCGAATCGCACCCCGACAACATGTCGACCCTCTGAGCGGTCCCAATTCAACACGAGTATACCGTCCAGAAGGCCTGACATCAAGACGACATCCTTTTGTCAACCACATTATGGAAGTCGACCTTCCTTCTGGGTGGAAATTTCTCCATCTAGAAAGGTACGACGGCACCACAGACCCAGATGAACATCTAGACGCCTATCTGACTCAGGCCAACTTCTACACGAACAATGATGCTATACTATGTCGAGTGTTTCCTACCTCCCTGAAAGGAGAAGCCCTGGCATGGTATGGTGGACTCCCCCCAAGGTCCATAAACAGTTTTGACAATCTAGTTGAAAAATTCAGTGTGCAGTACGCAACTAGTTGATCTTGTAGGCTAACCTCAGCAGCATTGGCTACCCTACGCCAAGGAGATGGTGAACCGCTTCGAAGGTTCATGGACCTATTTGGACAAGTTACTTTGCAAATCAGGAACCTTAACCCTGAAGTAGCATTGCACTCAATGATGCTAACATTACAGCCTCGCAAATTCATGGATAGTCTATGCAAGAAACCTCCTTCTAGCATGGATGAAATTCATGAACACGCTAAAGGCTACATACAAATAAAGGAGATGTCTAAGTTCCAGAATGAAATTAGACAAGTGATAGAGTGTTTCTAGTTGAGTATTTTTCTATCCTTCTTAGCTTATTTGACCTCTCTTGGACCTTTATTTTCCTATTCTAATTCAGTTTTTGGCCTAGGCAAGTCAGTGGACTTAATTGCTATTTGTTGCGTATTTTTGGATTTTTGGCTCACTTGACGTATCTGACTTGTGCAGGACCTATAGGGTGCTACCAATCTCCGAATGGAGCATTCTAGGAGTCCCTAGAAAGATAACAAAAAGATCTACAAGTTTGATAGAAATAGCCCGAGGCCAATTTTGTCATTTAGAGGGCCATTTTAAGCTTTGAAGTTAGCACCTCTGCACTTGTAATTTTGGGCTGCGAATTTGCATTTCTTGGTTGTAAATAGCAAATAATTAGATTGTTGGGCTTGTTTGTGGCCCATTATACTTTCAGAACTCAGTCACTACATATATTAGTGACTTTAGTGAAACTTGGGCACCACTCTTTACATTTCAATAAATAAGTTTTATTTTTCTTTCCTTTTGTTTTTAGAATCAAACCCTTGTTCTTCATTTTCTCTCTACTGTTCTTGCTTGTTCTTCATTGTTCTTCATTTTCATTTTTCTGTTCTTCCATTTTCGTGCAACCATTTCATGGGACTTTCACTGATGATGATCATGGAAGGCTAAATCACCAATCAATCCAAGGAACCAACCTAAGCACAAGGAGAATTTGAGTTCTGGTTTAGTATTTCGAATCCTATGTGAATGTTCATCTTCTTCTTCAATTGCTATTCTGTTTTCATGATTATGAATGCATTTAGGATTGAAAACGGATTAGGTTATGGATTCATTTCCTAATTTCGAACATCAATCACATAATTAATTGGATTATATTTCAGTTAGGGTTGTGGTTTCAATCAATTTAGGGGTTAAGTCGATTGAGTTGCTTCTAATGAGATTGAATGAACTTTCATGATAGGATTAATTTCTGATAACAATGATGATTCGAATTGCTTGGTGAGGTGAATTGGATTGATGTTTTAAATTCTGTTTTACATTACTTCTTTTGAATTTTGTTAGTTTCTGTGTTGCTCTTTAATTTTAGTTTACGTTTTTGCAAGTTTTACTTACTTACGCACACAAACTGTTTGATAAAATTCCCCCCTTACTGTTACCATTGAATTGAAGCTAGAACCATATTGATCGTGTCTCTGAGTCGACCTAGGTTCTCTATGCTACAAAATTAGCTTAGTAAAATTGTTTTGGTGCGTGTCGACAACGTGTTTATCAAAACTGGCGCTGTTGCCGGGGATACCGTTCATTGTGTGCTAGCTTTAATTTGCTGTAAATAGTTCATAGTAGTAGTTATATATATAAAAAAAAATATTTGCATACATTCACTGCATATTGATATTCTGTTGCATAATTGCACTTTGTCACATATTTGCATTGTTGTTGCTGTGCATTATGAAGTAGAGTTGATGTAGTTGATGTGTGCTACCAAAAAACAGAGAAAATAGAGCAAAAACAGAGAAAAAACAGAGTAGTAGTAGGGAGAAAGTAGTGCAGTGTAGTTGTTTTTGTAGTGTCATTTTGCTGTCCCAAAATTTTTCCAACTTGTGCAGTTTGAGTTGCAATTTGTTTCCTAAGGTTTATCCCCCATTTTTAATAAAAGCAACCCTTTTAAGGGTTGGGTATGGGTTCAAATTGGCAAATTCGAACTCTAAGTAGGAGTTTTAGACCAGTTTTAATAATTGGCGCAGGGGCATTCTGGTAATTTCACAGCAAACTATCTCAGAATTGGTTGAAATTTTACCAGAAGGTGTAGAAAATTCATACATCAAGTTAAATCTATTATGGAGTAACACGTTCACCAGGGGTCCAAATCGCCAAATTCCATCGTTTAGACCATTTTTTAGGCAATTTTCAAATTTCATGATTTTTAAAAATCACCAAAAAAATCACAAAAATCAATCATGATTTTTAGACATTCAATGTTATTTTTTTAGATTTTTTCAAAAATTTTTAGGGCAGTTTTCCAATTTCTATTTCATTTCAGCATATATAGTTGGTAGTGTCCTAGTAGCATAGCTGTTTGATATTTCTGTGCTGTCTGTGTTTATTGTTCCTTATGAGCTGAACTGTGTATGACTAGGTCCACATCAAGTGAATTATATTCATTTGATCCTGAGATAGATAGGACATTTCACAGATTAAATAGACATAACCCTAGGTTAGATGACTTTGATAGTGTAGTTTTAGACAATAGTGTAGTATCTTCTGACTTTGATTCTGAATCTGCTTCTACTCCTTCTGCTTCTACACATCTTGATATCATGGCTGATAACAATCTAACTCTTAAGGATTTAGCTACACCTGATGTTGTTTACCAACCCTGGTGTATTCAATACCCTGAGACTGAGGTCAGTTATGAGCTGAAATCTGGCCTGATTCATTTGCTTCCTAAGTTTCATGGACTTGCTAGTGAAGATCCACATAAACACCTTAAAGAGTTTCATGTGGTGTGTTCCACCATGCGACCTCATGATGTTCATGAGGATTATGTCAAGATGAAGGCATTCCCTTTCTCTCTAGATGGTGTTGCTAAGGATTGGTTGTACCTTCAACCAGATCCTATCACCACTTGGGCTGACATGAAGAGAAGATTTTTGGAGAAATTTTTCCCTGCCTCTAGAACAGCATCCATCCAGAAGGAAATTTGTGGCATAAGGCAGTTTCCTAGAGAGTCTTTATATGAGTATTGGGAGAGATTCAACAAGCTGTGTGCTACATGTCCTCACCATCAAATCAGTGAGCAATTTCTGATTCAATATTTTTATGAAGGATTGATGTTGATGGATAGGAGTATGATAGATGCAGCTAGTGGAGGCGCTCTGATGGACAAGACCCCTTGCTGCAAGGCAATTGATTTCTAACATGGCAGCCAACTATCAACAATTTGGTGCTAGAATTACAACAACTAAGGTGATGGTTGTAAATAAAGCTTCTGTCTCTATGGTTGCTGATAACCAGAGATTGGAGAACAAATTGACTTAGTTGACATCTCTTGTGAGGTAGCTTGCTATTGGGCAACAACAGACTGTGATGGCAGCCAATCAACCAAGGCTCTGTGGTATCTGTTGTGGCCCTGATCATCCCACAGATGCATGCCCCACTCTCCAAGAGACAGAACAACCTGCTGAAGTCTCTGCCATGCAACCTGGCCAGTCATTTAGACCTCAACAACAGTATAATCCTTACTCCAACACTTATAATCCTGGTTGGAGAAATCACCCAAATTTGAGGTATGGTCCTGGCCCACAACAACAACAGCCTTTTAGACCTCCACAACAACCCTTCCAGCCTGCCACCACTAAATACCAACCTCCTCCTTTTAGACAACAACCACAGTTCCAGCAACATGCACCTACACCTACACCTCCACAACCTGTGCAGGCTAGTTCTGGACCTTCTTTGGAGGATTTAATGAAGCAAATGGCCACCAACAATCTCCAGTTTCAACAAAATCTCAGTGCCACCATCCAGGACCTACAGACTCAGATTGGACAGTTAGCTACAACTGTCAACCAGATGCAGCAGCAAGGTTCTGGTAACCTTCTAGCACAACCAGTTGTTAATCCTAAAAATGTGAGTGCTATTACCTTGAGGAGTGGCACGGAACTTCCAGATGCTGGTGCTAAAATTGATGCTGGTGCTAGTAGAAAAGTTGATAATGGTGCCAAAACAAATTCTGCACCAAAACAGATTCCCTTACCTGTTCCTTCTAGAGCCATTCCTACAAAGAAAGTAGTGGAGCTTGATTCTGATCTGCTTGAGACTTTCAGGAGGGTGGAAGTGAACATTTCCTTCCTGGATGCCATCAAACAAATTCCAAAATATGCAAAGTTCTTCAAGGATTTGTGCACCCACAAGAGGAAGCTTAAGGGAAATGAGCAAGTGAAGATGGGCAGAAATGTTTCCGCATTGATACAGGGTAAAGCTGTTGATGCCGTCCCACTATCCACCTTGCCACCGAAGTGCAAGGATCCTGGCACTTTCTCTATCCCATGCACCATTTAAGATATTACTTTTGCAGATGCCTTATGTGATCTGGGAGCCTCCATTAATGTCATGCCCACATCAGTTTACAGAGCACTACACCTTGGTGAGATGAAACCCACTGGTATTGTCATTCACTTAGCCAACAAGAGTGCTGCAGTTCCACTTGGACTTATTGAAGATGTGCTGGTGCGAGTAAATAATCTGATCTTCCCAGCAGATTTTTACATTTTGGATATGGAGAATGAGTCTCCCAGCCATGGTCCCACATTGATCCTAGGGAGACCATTCTTGATGACACCATTCTTGATGACAGCAAGGACTAAAATTGATGTGCATGTAGGAACTGTTTTTATGGAGTTTGGTGATGACATTGTTTAGTTCAACATTTTTGAGGCTATGAGACATCTTGCAGAGGAGCATTCTGCTTTTCTCCTTGATATCATTGATGCTGCAGTAGATAGTGTAGATATTTCTGATTTACTTTCTGATTTTTCTGATCTTTCTTCTGACTTTTCTGACTTTGATCTTGGTTCTTGTAATTGTACCTGTGATGATTCTGCTGCTGTGTGTAGCATTTGTGTGGAAATTTCCTCCGCACTTCACTCTGTTTGTGTTCCAGGTACAAATACAAGTTCCGAGCCTACTATCCCATTTCCCTCAGCCCCTAGTCTTTCCTTACCTTCCACTATTCATCCCCCTTCCTTGGAGATGAAGTCACTACCTGAGCACCTTAAGTATGTTTATTTAGATGATGCTCAGAAGCTCCCAATCATCATATCTAGTAGTCTGTCACTGGAGCATGAAGAAAAGTTGATGACTGTTTTGAGAGGCCACAAAAAGGCCATTGGATGGACACTTGCTGATCTTCCTGGAATTAATCCTTCCATCTACATGCATCGGATACTTTTGGAGGATGATTCTAGACCAGTGAGGCAACCCCAGAGGCGGCTGAATCCCACTATTCTTGATGTGGTGAAGAAGAAAGTGACGAAGCTACTTGTAATATCTTGAATTTTTTTAAACATATGTTTAAGCCTGGATTAAGCACGTGATAAGCTTAGGATGAAGCTTATAAATGAGGAGATATTATTAGGCCTTGGAATCCCTTGAAAGGAGGCTTAAACGCTTGAGAAAGAGTGGAAATAGGCTATTCTGGCCTGCGGCGCGACCACGTGAAGTGTGACGCGACCCGTGCCAGATGTGCAAAAATGCCAATGCTGTCTGGCCTCCCAAGTGGGTAGCGTGGATGTCCAAGTGAGTAGCGTGGGAAGTGGCTTAGAAATGGCATTTTCTGTCTGCCAGCCCAAGTGGGTAGCGTGAAGTGCGGCGCGAGTCGCGTGGGAACGTCGGCAGAAACGGAATTTAAAGGCCAAAACACGAGAAATGGAGGAAAATTCCATTTCTTCTTCCTCCCCTTAGCCCAACCTCCATTGTTGAAGTCCTTAAGCTTCTTAG
>PYAF01000485.1:179046-194878 GCA_007407185.1 Glycine tomentella | reverse complement strand
AGAGCAGGTAAGCTCTTGGTTCTTGTATGTGCGTCCTTTCCTGTGTTCCACCATGCCCTAATGGGGGAATGGTTGTGATGATTATATGCATGTATATGGAAATTGTATATTGTTATGATTGATTACTGAATGGTGTTCTGTACCCTGTGAGAGGGTAATTGATGTGAATTGATATGATATGCTTAATCTGTGAGCTGCATCCTGAGATGGGTGGTTGATGTGTATGGCTATGATTTGGTTAGCTACCGTTTTGCATGGTTGATTATTGAATCCTATTGTAGTAGGATAGATGACATGAGTATGAGTAAGACCTGATGTGAGATGTTCCTGTGATATAGACGTAGCCTCCCGAATGGAGATGTTCCTATATCTACAGATGTAGCCTCCTCAGGCAATTGTATTGAGACAGGTTATGAGATGTTCCTGCGATATAGATGTAGCCTCCTGGTTGGAGATGTTCCTATATCTGCAGATGTAGCCTCATTATAAAGAGATGTTCCCGTTATATAGATGTAGCCTCCAAGCGGAGATGTTCCTATATATACGGATGTAGCCTTTGATAGATGTATTGAGATCCTGCCATGAGATGTTCCTAGTATATAGATGTAGCCTCCCTGGGCGGAGATGTTCCTATATACATAGATGTAGCCTCTGCAGGATAGTGATGTATGTGATGAATGGTTGTATGCCATGAGTATAGCTTGATTGTTGTCAGGTGAACATGTATTGATGATGATTGATTTAGTGATTCACTGATGTTGATATGGATTGTTTTGATATACTATTTTCATGTATATGTATGAAAGTGAACCAGAGGAAGGAAATACCTTCAAGGGCCCTGAGTTTACTGAGATTTTATATCTCACCCCTTGTGTGGGGCTATTGTTTTACAAGTGAATCCTCAGGAGGAGCTGATAGATCCCAAGGCAAGAAGCCTGTGCAGGGATAGCTGTGTTTTGAAACCTTAGGCATAGATGACTTGAGCATGTGGCTCTGATATTTTGTATTCTGCCTTTGGTTTAGTTTTGTTGTACCCTGAGGGGATGTCTCTGTACAGTTTTGTACTTAAACACAGATTATATGTATATTCACCATATTATATGTACAGTGTATATGCAAGTGACTTTTGATAATGTCACTCTTAGTTTATGCTTCCAAACTGCTTAAACTCTGATGATTATATGTGTGTTTGTTGATTAATGTTTGGTAATGACCCTGATGATTGATGGGGAGTTACAACAATGATAGAATAACACTAGCTTCTAGGGAGGCCGACAATGATTCCAAAATTGCTTTGTCCGACCTTTCCACTAAGGTCAACAAATCCTTATCAAAGGATCTGAACCTAGTAGGCTCAACTTGCCAATAGAAGGGGAAGTGAGGTTCCCCATCCCTGTTCCGCATCAACGACAATCCATCTGCCGTAATACTACTTTAGCAAACCTTGAAGAATCGATCCTTCAAGCGGCGGAAGACGTTGTTGTCAACCTCAAATAGTTTCTTCGAAACACTGTGTAAGGAGACCCAACCAACCTTACCGGACAGTTTAGTTTGGAAGAAGAAAAGAAAGAGATGGGCACTCGGATGAATGTTCAAATAAGAACATAAAATTTCAAATGTTCGCACCATTGCCCAGCTATTGGGATGAAGTTGGGAAGGTGCCACATTCAGAAAATCCAACAGAGCACACTGGAAGGGTGAAAAAGTAAGAAGAAGCCCAAGAACTTTAAAAAGACACCGATAAACAAAAAAGAGCAAAACACCCTGTGCTGCCCTCATGAAGGGAAACTCATTATCTCCACAAGCTTCGACTATGATCTTGCAGGAATCTTCAGGAGCAGTCAGCGGAAGCTAACGATACATATTGTTAATGCTGATAGGAGAAGTGAGAGAAGATTTGTACTTCAGAACATCTTCTCTTACCCATTCAGAGCCAGAAATGGCCAGAATGGAAGTTGGCGACCCAGTACTGTGACTACGATGCGCATGAGGAGAATCCCTTGCACTCCGAGCACCAGTTGGTTTCATTCCCCCTGAAATAGAAGAAGGGGAAAAGATGGTAAGAGGCAAAGGCTCATCAATTCGAGGGGCAAAGGAAGGCCTTGCCTATTGGTGAGAGTGAGAAGTACCCTTACCAAATTGACGGGAACTCAATCTTCTCCGGGAAGACAAAGACCCATCAGAGGATCCACCATGGGAGTCCTCATCAGAAGAATCACCAATGGAGATTACTTCGCACATAGTGCGCTGCTCCACTGATTCTCCCAAGTCATCACTCCATCCATATCGAAAGTAGAATTAGATATGGGGGAAACAGACATTTTTGGGAGATTACCTTAAACAGAAGCAATGAAGAAAGGTAAGAAAGGTTTTGGGAAGAAAGGAAGAAGAAAAATCAGAAATGGTGGTATGGTGGAAATGATGGCAAGTCTCGTCAATTTAAATGACGAAGCAATAAATAAAGCCTGACGGATACTGGCGCGAGTTTGAAAAGTGTCCCCTCACAATCCGCACCACTATTAATTCCCACTCACCCACTACCGCACTACTCTAGTACGTACCCAATATTTGAGTTACACGTATGCACGAGTACGGCGAGTGCGCAACACATGCACCGGGGAATTGTAACACCCTGAAATTTCAATAACTTAAAATATATGTGTCATGTATTCCTTGTATAATTTGATTACCTTATTAATTAGGATTATTTTAAATGTTATGTGAATTATCCATGTGAAATTGCTTGGTAGATGTTAAGTTATGTGGAGTTTGGTTGAGATGCGTCGTAATTGAGTGATTTTGAATTTGACCTGAAACCTATTTTAGTAAAATTACTATTATTGATTGTTAAAAGGTGGATTTATAACCCACATATTAAATGTTTTATCGTTGGGATTGATAAAATAACATCTTAAGAGTGAGAAATTAATTTTTCATCGAAGCAGAAATTCTAGAATCTGGTCAATTCGCCTAGGCGAATTTTACAGGCACTTTTGCTCGCCTGGGCGAGTGAAGGCGGTAATAAATAGTAACCAGCATCGAGAATCACAAAAATGAAGGGTTTGTCTTCCCCCAAAGCTTCCCCCAACCTTCCACCATGACCCTCCACCACCCAAGATCACCAGTGACCACCACGGACCGCCGTTGCTTGCCATGAGACCACCGCACGGAAACACTTTAATCGGAGTGGAATCTTTGAAACTCTTCTCAAAGCTTCAGTAGAGAAAAAATCCTCCAATCCTCTTTTCTTGGTTTCTTTGAGGTAACCTTGGTTTCTTTTGTCTTCTTCTAGCTAGTTTAAGCTTCTCTTAGTGTCTCTTGTGTTTTGGGTACCGTTGTTGGGAGTTTTACACTTCCTTTGAAAAACCCCTTTGAAAATGAGATGTTGTAAAAGTCTCCCTTTTATGAAATTGATGTCATTTCTGTGATCCTTGTTGAACCCTGATCACATTTGTGTGATTGAAATTTCAAAATGATGTCTTTTGATGTGAACTCCCAAAACACCCTTTTAGCCCCTTTTTGATTCGAGTGGGTATTTGAACCCAAATGTTAATATTGATCTTACCTTGGAAATATATACTAAATTATCTTCAATTTGGTATATAGAGCTCTGCATTTGGACCAAAGCACGTGAACTTGAGAAATCTCAAAATGATGTTTCAAGGAGCTAACAGAGGGATATAGTTAGGTGAGGGGAGTTTATTATTTAGTTATGATTTTGGTACCATAGTTGGGGGCCAGGGAGTCCAACTATAAGGATATCTGCCTGTCCCTGTTGTGTGCCGGTTTTCAAGAAAAGTTATGCTTTAAACTAATGGGATGCGATATATTTATTATTGATGTATGTTTGTTCTTGTTGTGTGCTCGTTTTCAAGAAAAACTGTTTTTAACTAATGGGATGCGATGAATTGGCTTGTTGATGGATAAAACTGTGAATGATATTGTTGTTGTAATGATTGAATTTTTGGGAAAAGTCTTAATTACAGGGGATACTCTGCCCAAAATTTTATAATATGTTTTCCTATTTAGTTCTTTATTAAATTTTTAAATGGGCATAAGAGTGTGTTTTATATATTTTAGTCCTCTTTTTTAATTTAGAATTTTCCTAAAAATATCAGTCTTGTGATATGATGAATTGTGAATGTATGAAATTTGGATTGTCTGAAGACCTAGGGAATGTGAATCTCAAGCATATGTATTATGTATAGATGTTAAATGTGATTGCTTGTGATGTCGATGATGATATTGAAATTGAGATGCCATTGATGTAATTGATGATGTTCAAATGAGATAATGTTGACGTGGTTGATGATGTTAAAATCAGATATTATTGATATGCATGATGACGATATTGAGATGATATGATTTTGAGGTTGATAATGACAATGATGAGAGATAATGTTGATGTGAACAATGTCATTGTGTGTGGATATACATGGATACCCATGGGGGGTGTATGATGAGTTAGCCTTGCGAGGAAGGATTTGTTCCTAGCCAGGTCAAACATTGATGGTGCCCATGGTTGTAGGCTGTGTATGTACACGTGGGATGCAATGACCGGTTGGTTACCCTTGCGAGGATGGATTTGTTCCTAGCCACGACTAGTGCATCAGTGAGCCCACATTGGTGTGTTACGTATGTACATGTGGGTGCATGACGGGTTACCCATGCGAGGAAGGATTTGTTCCTAGCCTAGTCATGCATTAATGATACCCATGTTTCATATTTCATTTGCATGGATGGAAATAGAATGAAGGCACGCGCATACTTATGGGTTTTAGTGGGCTAAAAACGTAGGTACTAAGGGATCATCGGGTTTGAACTAGCAACACTGGCTGATCACCTGGGGGGAATGGCCAGTGCACAACAGGGTGGCCCTGATAGGTGGTGAATCATTTTTTCTGTGAGAGGCTAGTTCCGGGATATGGTACCACATTGCATGTTGATGGATGAGTCAGGTGCATGCATCATTCTATGCATGATTGTTTGAGTTGTGAAATGCATTGGATGATTGGTTTGTGAGTGTGTATTGGAATCATGAATTTTTGTTAATAATTATAGTGGGTAATGTTGTTTCCTTCCCAATTGTTGTTATATGATGTTTGTTGGTTGTATATAATAAACTCACCCTTGTATTTTTTGTACCGTGTGGTTGGTACCTGTGATGATCGCGAACCTTCGTTCATGTGAGTAGATGAGCAACATTAGGTGACTCTGGAGGGAGATTCTTTTTGGTTGGAGCCACCGAGACTTTTTATAAAAGAGTTGTGTTTTGATAGTCAACTCTTTCTTAGTTGGTCTTTTGATTTCTTTTTTTCAAGGATATGTACATTTCAGGCGTAAATACTTGTAAATACAATTAACTTATATCCTGACATGTGATGGTTTAAAGATATACATGTTTGTGTATTTATTTATATATTTATATATAGTATGGTAAGTGTAATATCACAAATAATTTTCCTCCATTTTTGTAATCAAATAAATAGAGTTTTTAATAAAATTTGAAATATGCACGATTAGAGTTAGTAATACCGTAGCAACGAGGCGGGTCGTTACAGGAATGACAAAGCATCATGCATAATTTCGATACCCATTTTGAATATGTGGACATCCAAAAGTATATTTCTTTCGTCTTTTTCTTCTCCTTTTAAAAATGGAAGAAGAAGTTACTAGACTGCAAAGGAAAAAAAGAGATGCTTCTTTCTCTAAAGACACATTATTGTATTTCCTTTCTCGCATCTTCTTCCCAACATTCTTCTTCACCTTTCCTTTTCCACTCCTTGATCCTCTTCCACTATTTTTTTTTTGCATTTTTTATTGAGCAGGGACACAGTTTTCATAAAAATAAAAAAATAAAAACCAGCAGTCATCCTTCTCTTGTGGCTGTACTGCAACCCCGATCGATCCTCCTTCCCCAAAATCGCATTCACCAATGAGTAAGTTGGCGGACCAAACACTGTCATCGCCACTCAACAACGACTTCTTTCACCATCATCACCACTAAGTAGTGACATTCTTCACCGCCGCTGTCATTGAACACTGAGGTCCTTCACCACCGCATCGGTAACGGTAACGTTGGTAAGTTTGTTTTCTCATCCTTTTTGTCATTTTCATCTTTCTTATTGTTAGATATATTTCATATTTGTTTTTAATTTCCCTCATTTTTTTTTAATGGAGTTCTTAATGTTTTATGTTAACCATTCTTTATAAGTGTTTTTTTTGTGGTGATGAGGTAAATGACCCTCTCTGAATGATATTTTGTTTTTTTTAGTTGAGTTGGTCTCATTTGTGGTTTGCAAGTGATGTTTTTGATCAAATGCCTAAATGACCTTTGTATTTCTTTATTACAAGCTTCATTTTTTTTTGTATTTTATGGTTTGGTATTTCACAAACATGGACAATCCTTGCTCTGTTCAACACCACCAATTGCAGAATGGTAGGAAATGTAATTTCTGCTATGTGAGTTGATCATATCAGTTCTATTACTCTGATTGCTACTGTTTTTTGACAGTTTGTTGGCTTTTTTAGTGGGGTGCCTCTTGCTTTATAAACCTCTAAAATTTCCTCTATTCCTATCGATAAAAAAATAATTTTATTATTGATTTGAGAGTTAAAGGTTGTTCATTAACCTGCAACACAACATTCTTTTTTTTTTCCAATGATCTAAATGTAAATTCTTTTTTAATTACTATTGGTTATTATTGTTGTAAAGATAATATGAGAATTATGCCTTCCATTCTGATTTAATATATTTTTGGAACATAATTACAAGATATTTTCCTAAAAGTTTGTTGAGCTTCATTATTTTTTGTAATTTGTGGTTTGGTATTTGACAAACATAGACAGTCCTTGCTCTGTTAATCATTATTTACAAGTGTTTTTTTATAGTTTGATGACATAATTGATCACCTATGAAGGATATTGTTTTTTTTTAAGTTGGGTTGGTCTCATTTGTGGTTTGCAAGTGATGTGTTTGATCAAATGTCTGAATGAGCATTAATTTTGCATAAAGTTCTCAGTTGTTTTCTTTAATTTAAGTTCATAACAGAAAGTTGCTTACTATATATTACAATTGTTGCTTAGATTGAAAAGTAGTTTTTTTGTTCCAGGCTAATTTTTTTATTTTTCCTATCCATCTTATATCTTTATCTTAGAGTGATTATATGGTTTGCAATTCTAACAGGTTCTCAATCAACCATGCATTATTCATGTTCCACTCATATTTAAACTCACTTAAATTAATATTTATGAAGGATGCATTGGATGTTTCTATTGCCACTAATTATGAGTTTCTATTTATGTGGGTTAGGTGTCAAGCAATCAAGGTTAGAGCAATTGGATCAAATTCAAGTGAAAGTTATCAATACTTCTAATGGTAAGAATTTCTTGAATGTCCAGCTTTAATCTTTGAATAAGAAGTATTCTCTTTCTTGAGTTCATTTCTTGAAATAGTTATTTCTAAGCTCCAACTTAGATACTAAATTGGAAATAAATCTTTCTTGATAACAGCATCAACAAACCTAAACATGTTTGGGAAAAAACATGGAATTGCTCAGTTGATGACATCTTACATGATCAAAGAATTAATTCAAAAATTTTAGGTATACTGATTATTTCATGTCATTCGTCTTAATTATGTATCTTTGCTATTTTCTATTCATGATTATTTCTATTTCCAACTTACATATGGAAGATAGAGAGTTGCAAAACTTAGCATTGATTCATATTGAGGAGTTAAAAAGATTATCCTTTAATGTCATATCCATCAAGCACTCTCAACCCTCAATTCATCAACAAGTTGATCTATGAATAAACTAATTATGCACGTGTAAGTTGCAGCGTTAAACACACAATCCTTATAAAATGAACTGTCATAAGACTAACTCTCCCAAAAGTTTAAGTTAATGGAAAGAAGCCAATAATGGTTTTATATCTCTAAGTGAATTAACATTAATTTTCTAACACAATAGTGATCACTAGCTGACTAGGAATCCAATAAAGATTGTTCTGAAGAAAAATGGCTGACTTAGAATTCTTAAAAAAATATGCATGTCCTTATAAAACATGAAAATAACATGGAAATGAAAATTTAAAATGTTTTAGTTGTCTAAATATATATGTAATCATGTATACAGGATAATCGTACTAAGAGCCTGACATCATTTCACATTCTTAATAACTTCACATTTTCAGTTTTATCAATCTTGAAAAAACTTCCTGCTGCTGAGGTAAAACCTTATTTTTAGTTAGTTTAGATGTAAGTGTGTTTTTTTCTGAGGTAATTTTTATGTTTTTATAATTTAATCTTTATGATTTTACTTGATATGTCTAAGTGGTTTCAAAGGCTGGGAGAGAAATATCATGCTCATCTGTCCGAAAAAATGATGATATGGATGATAGTCCACTACTAAAAAAAGTATCTTTTACGACACACTTTCAACAACGGTTATCTGTGAACCGTCTTAGTATATAAGGCGGTTGCATTTTTGTAAATATGAAGTTTTCAACGAAGACGATTTTATAAAACCGTCTTAGAAAGATGTCATTCTAAGACGGTTTTTATAAAACCGTCCTCAAAATGAATGTATTTTAATACTTAGGTCTTTCCCTCTACTCTCTTGCGCTTCTATCAATCTCACTCTCCAACTCCCTCAATGTCTACCTCCTTTCCTCTACTCTCTTGCGCTTTTGTCATTCTCCCTCTCCAACTCCCTCGATCTCCACTTCCTTCGATTCTTCCTTCCCCCACCCATCTCCTCCACAAGAAACTCCTTCTCCTTCCACCTCCTCCACCTAATCTCCCAAACCCTCAACGACGTCGTTTCGCTCTCCGCTAGGGTTCCCAATTTCCCTCTCCCTTCCCACAAAAAACATGGCCACTGAAACCCAAGAAGACACCAAGCCTCCCCTCCAAGATGATGAGCCCGCGAAATCAGAGATTCCAGAGAATGACACTTCCTCGAACAACGCCACAACAAAATCCGAGGATGCGAATGTCGGCGACAAAGATGATCCTTCATGGACTCTTCTAGATATCACGAGTTACCAGCTCCATAACCTTGACTTGGTCGACTTGCCATCCAGCCTCACCGAGTTCAACCTCACCGTGAATCGCTTGTCCACGCTGGACCAAAGCATAAGGAACCTCTCTCATCTCAAGAAGCTCTCCCTCCAACAAAACCTCATCATCGACGCTACCGTTGTCCCTCTCTCTTCCTAGAACATCATTTCCTCTCTCGAGGTTGCTGACTTCATCTATTAACAGATGGACAGACGAATCTGAATTAGTGAAACACTTTAGTAAGTTATGTTGAGGTACTATCCTGTGAGTTCATCACTTACGTTATGTTCTATTTTCATTAAGTAATTGTGTTGCTTGCCTTCCACTATTATTACTCACTTTGGGGCTTGGTTTTTTATATACTGTATTGATCTTATCTTTTTTGGACTAACCATTTGTCCTGCTCTCTCAAACGTTGATCTTGTTGTTCTATTTGGCATTTTTAATGATTTTTTTTGTGCGTATTGTTTATTTTATGTTCTTGCATTCTGAAATTATGGTATGATTGATGTACATGATAAATAAGATAAGTAGTTGGCTTTGTTATCATTCATGGAAATAAAACCATCGACTTGTAATAATTAATACGTCCCTCTGGATTATAACAGTTTATTCCTAAAGCATTTGATTGTTTATTTTGTGTTTTGAATAATCTGTTGTCAAGATGCAGAGAGAGAAAGTATGTATGATTAAGTATTACACTGTGATTGTATTTACATTGATGATAACAAAATTATAAATATTTTAGAAATATGAACTTGTAATTCGTAAATATTTCTTCTATGTTGAGTCATTCTTCACCTTGTTCCATTATTTATAGGGATGAGGAAGGCCTCTATTATGCACTGGATCTTGGCAGCATAAACTTTCATGTGCTTTGTGTACATTTAGGGGGGTAAAAACAAAGGTGTTATTGGGCAGGAGTTTGAAGAAGTTTTAATTCCTCCAAATTTGATGACTGGCTCTTTAGATGTAAGTGTGTTATGGGAAAATCTATCAGACAAAGTATTAAGCCTAACTACACTTTGATATATGTTTGTTATTTTATTACAAGCATTGTTTGATTTTAGCTCTTGCAAAGTTTGTTCGATTTTAGCACCTGAAGGTTTTCACCTGAAAACAAAGAGAACTGGGTTTTACATTCTCATTCCCAGTGAGGCAAACATCAATTGCATTTGGGACTCTAATAAAGTGGACTAAATGTTTCAATATTGAAGATGTCGTAATTCTTGTTAACCTGATCATATTACAGTCAATTTTATTTGTGCAACCATTTTTTCTTCTTGTCATTTATCTTAATTGCTTTGTCATGTATTGTTCACAAACTCTGAGTCTCTCGATTTCACACAGACACTACCACACCATTATTGTGTTAAATTGTAAGTCCATACATTACAATGTTTACCTTATTATGGTTCAAAATTGTATCATAGTCATATGATCCCTTTCTGTTTTCAAAGAGAACACTCTTCTACTAGGTTTATCTTTGTTTCTCAGACATTCGTTAACTTGGCATGGTAATCTGACTTCATGGTTTATTTGTAGGTTGGTGAAGATATGGTGGGAGCACTAACCAAGTCTATGGAAAAAATTGGCTAGATATGCGCATTGCTGCTCTAGTCAGTCTCACTCTTATCTGTTTTGGATTTCTTTATTTTTTATAGCCAGGATTTGAGCATGATGGTTTCCAGTTTGTGTTTGACAGAAATTTGGATTAATCAGGTTTTAGTGTTGGTTTTTATATATTTTAAACTGGAAATGAAATGTAACTTGGTGATTTGATGTAGGTTAATGATACCATTGGAACATTATGCTATTGAATTGACAACAATTTGGTTGCCCGAAGGTTTTAATTTGCTTTTGTTTTTTGGTTGACCCATCAAAGTTTATTTCATAATACCTATTCTTAATTATTTCATGTATGTTCATGGTTTTGTTGAGGTATTATCATGTGAGTTCATCACTTACGTTATGTTCTCTTTTCATTAAGTAATTGTGTTGCTTGCCTTCCACTGTTAACTCACTTTGGGGGTTGGTTTTTGATATATTGTGTTGATCTTTCCTTTTTTGGTCATAAGAAAGATTGAAACTCCAATTCTGTCAAGATCCACACTAGAAGGTGCTCTAGATTATTTAGTTCCATCAAGAATCCAGGTATTTAATTAGATCTTTTCACCTCTTGCATAAGATTATTATTTTGCAGCTTTTGTTGCTCAAGATTGTGATCATAAAATTTGTCCAATATATTTCAAACCATTTATTTATATATATAATATTTTAAACGAGTTAGGTTTCTCTTTGTCAGTAATAAAAGTGTTTAGTTTTTACAATTTCTCTAAAAACTTTGGTTAGTCTTATTTTTTTCGGTTTAATATGGGTTCCAATTTCAATAGAGTAAGGAAGTCAGAATAACATACCTGAAAGTTTATTGGTCCTATCAAGTGTCAGTACAGCGGGGGAATTCCGTTTTAGCTTTTGTAGGACCAAATCCTTCCCCATAAGCTATATCCTAGTCGCATAAATTATTAATGTGACTAATTTTAATAGTATACATTGAAAGAGTAAATGAAACAATAATTTAGATAAGTAGTAATTAGAAAAGAGAATAATTATTTGTGTTTATCCCCAATATGAAAAAGAAGCACATGAATTCTCATTGTTGGAATTAATTGGGGCAACCTAACTACTTCCAATTCAAACGGTAATAATATTTGAATTAATTTGTTTTTTTCATGTATTATCAATACAAAGAATAATTCCAAGTAAAATTTTAAAATAATTTTTATTAAAAATAATAA
Source organism: Glycine tomentella (assembly GCA_007407185.1). Lineage (NCBI taxonomy): Eukaryota > Viridiplantae > Streptophyta > Magnoliopsida > Fabales > Fabaceae > Glycine > Glycine tomentella. The sequence goes on along the minus strand of PYAF01000485.1, from coordinate 183,016 downwards.
TAAACTTACTATCTATAATAATATAAAAATATATAAGTCTATTTTGGTAAGAAAGTTAAACTTAAAGAAAATGATTATTAAACATTATTTTTAATATCATTTTCACTTTGATTAATTATGTATAAATTTATAACTAAATTTGTTGGATATAGGGGGAGCAACAAGAAGAATGAAGCCTATGACTTAGAAGAATGTTTTGAGCTTTTCACATGCCTTGAAGATTGTAATTCAAATGAAGTGTAGGAGAAGGCAATCTATTGATCCTTGCATTGCATGCACATAATCATTATCATGCTTAAATGTTTTCATTAAAATATCAAAGTTAATCACTACTTGAAAAAAGATTTAATTGAGTAATGTTTTTGGAAAAATATAACTTCATTGTTTTAATCAATTACTTAGCGGATTAATCGATTATTTGGTTCGTATTTGAAACTGGAAAAGCTTTAATGAACATAGTAATCGATTACACAACTCTTGTAATCGATTACATAGTGTAAAATAGATTTTGTGCCTTGTTGTGTTAACCGATTACTATTATTCGTAATCGATTACATAAGCTATTAAAAAAAGCTTGCTTCACTCCTTTAATCGATTACCATAAAATGTAATCAATTACACAAGTTGTTTCTAAAATAAAACTTTTCTGTTTTAATCGATTATAGCTTGGGTTAATCGATTATTTTGTTCGTTGTGAAACCCAGAATGAAGCCTTGAACATTTTAATCGATTAAGTGACAATTTAATTGATTACATTAGCTATTTTAATCGATTATTTGGCATGTGTAATCGATTACAGGTTGTGACAAAAGTTGTTATAAATAGAAAGGAGGCTTGGCTTGAAATAGAACTTGAACACTTCGAATTTTCTGAATATACACAAGCCTTCTAAGAGTTTGAAAGTGATTTTCTGGGTTAACTAAGCTCTTGTCCCACTCTTTAATCTTCATGGGTATTGAATGATTTCTTGAGTAAGAGATTTCAAGGATTGATGGAGAGCATGTTCTGAAACTCTTTCTGCTTTCAACTCTGATTGGTAACTCATATGCATTCATATTCATTGGATCATCAGGTTGTTTCTCTCCATTATCTTTGGTTGTAAATTCGTTTTTGTAAGGTTTTTTATTTGATGCTATTATAAAAGGGTTCTTTGAAGCTTGTGCTAGAGTAGTGTTCTCTAGGGAAGAACAAAGTTTAGTGTTCTCTGGTTCTTGCTCACTAGAAGTCTAATAGGGTTTTAGATTTCTATTCTTTATTTAGTGTTGATAAAGAGAGTTTGTTGTAAAGCTTGTAAGAACAGGAATTTATAATAGTGGAACTCTAATCTAGTGTTGATTAGAAGAAACTGGATGTAGCTTCTTTTGAGAAGTGAACCAGTATAAATTCTTGAGTTGTTTTTCTATTCTTTCATCTTTATTAGTTATCTTATTCATTTGTTCCTGGCATCATTATCATTACTCAACAAGTTCTGTTTTGAGCTACTGATTTCTTGAGCTGAGTGATTTGATTGATTAAAAGTGTTCTTGGTTTAAAAGTGATGAAGATCCTTTAACTCTGATATTATAAAAAAAATTATACCAAGATCAAACCAATTCATTCCTCCTTTTGGTTATTGTGGGTATTCCTATTGTTTTCAATTGGTATCAAGAGCAGGTTCTTGAGTGTTATTCAAGATCACTATCTTTCTTTAAAAGAAAATGAATACTACACAAATTACCTTCAAGGAAGGTGCCTCCTTCAACTGTCCTCCAATGTTTGAAGGAGAACACTTCATTTTTTGGAAAAATAGAATGAAAATCTTTATTCAATCAAATGACTTATGTGCTTGAAATGCTATAGAAAAAGGCCCTGTTATTCCTATAAAAATTGTTGGTAATGATATGATTCCCAAAGAATAGGATGAAATGACAGATGCTGAAAAGAGAGTTGTCCAATATGATTTCAAAGCTAAGAATATGATTACTTTTGCACTTTTCTCTCATGAAATCTTTAGAACTGTTAAGTGCACAAGTGCAAAGGAGATGTGGGAAATGCTGGAGATAACTCATGAAGGTACAGATGAAGTAAGAAGATCAAGAAAACACACCTTAATCCATGAGTATGAAATGTTCAAGATGAGCACCACTGAAAGCATATCTCAGCTTCAAACAAGATTCACTCATATAGTTAATCATCTTCTTGGTCTTGGAAAGATCTTTGATGCTGAAGAGTTGAACATCAAAATCTTGAAATGTCTCATAAGACCATGGCAACCAAAGGTGACAGCAATCAAAGAATCAAAAGTTCTATCCAAAATGTTCATGGCTGCACTATTTGTATAATAACCAAGAGAAAAAAATAATTTAAATTTACTATATTTAGTCACAAAAAGCGTTAGCGACGGATTTTGCGACGGCCAGTTGCTGGCGCCATTAACGTGAGATTTCACCAGAATGGTTTTTTTCTCGAATTTCTGGCGCGGTTAGCGTCAGAATGCACCTAGAGGCTATTTTTCTCGAATATCTAGAGCGGTTAGTGCCAGAGTGGCGCGATTAGCTCCAGGAACACGTCCAGACTCGAGAATTTGGCACTATTAGTGTTGGAACATGAGCTGGGGGCCTATTGATAAGTGCCACATTTCAGTAAAATTCATGTTTCAAATACTGGCACTTATCTTTTTGATTTCATTAACTAGCTTATAAATTTCCCTAAAACCTATTTAAAAAGAATCTAGTACTTGTTTTTAAGTTGTTTTGGAAAATTAATCCAATCATTTTTGTATTTTGATAGTTTCCGTGGATTTCCGAGGCTTCCGGATAATCAAAACAAGCAAGGAGGGCTCACATAGCAAGCAGGGGAGGTGTTACAAGCAAACCAGGCCCAAAATCCATCGAGGCCCAAAGCTTTCTTCAGCACTAAGGTTTTAACTCGCCCAAGCGACCAACCACAGTGCAATTTGCTCGCCCAGGCGAGCTGCAAGTTCCAAGAAGATGAGGGTTAGCTCGCCCAGGCGACCAAAACGTGAAGAAACCACTCGCCTGGGTGACCAAATCAATATTCAATCAAATTCCTTTTTCAAGAAGAATAGAAAACAAAGTATAACTTTCTGTGCAATGAAAATGATTCACAAACAAAGTAATTAAGAGATGAATGAATGAGAAGAAAGATTAGCCACAGATTTTATACTGGTTCACTTCAAACACTATGAAGCTACATCCAGTTCTTCCACTCAACACTAGAGTAGAGTTCCACTATTGCAAAAAATATTCTTACAAGCAATTACAAGCCTCTCTTTATCAACCCTAGATAATGTTCAGAAGTCTAAAACCCTATTAGACCCTTAGAGACCGAAACCCATACTGAGAACACTACTCAGCTGTCCTTAGAGAAACACTATCTCTAACCTTGCAAGAAACCTATTTACAATAGACTAATCTTTACAGAAATTCAATTAACAGTTTTACACCTTCAAAGAATAAGGAAAGATATCACCTGATAATCCAAGAATTCATGCACATGAATGATTCAACAGGTTGATTGACAGATTACTAACTCAATGCATTCCTTTCTTTATGCTTTGATGAATAATGATGCTTCACTTCTTTTAATCAAACAATCATACGAATTTGTGAAGCCTAAGAGTGTTTAGTAACTCAGAAAATTCACTAATGAAAGCTCAAGAAGGTTTGTGATTGCCCAAACTTCAAAATCTCAAAAGTTACAACCCTCAGAATAGTGGGTTCTATTTATAACAGTTTTCTAACTGAAAATAATCGATTAAACCCGCTCCAATAATCGATTATTTCGCATATGTAATCGATTAAACCAAGACTGTAATCGATTAAAATGCTCCTAATAAGTTCTGGGTTTGAGCTATGAACAATATAATCGATTATTCCGTGAAGTAATCGATTAAACCAGTCAGGCATGATTTTCTAAATGCACTTTGTAATCGATTATCATGATGTGTAATCGATTAAGTCAGTGGGCT
>PYAF01000485.1:158154-170135 GCA_007407185.1 Glycine tomentella | reverse complement strand
CACCTTCACAGGTTCATAAACCCAGCCTTTGCTAGACCGTCATGGTTCATAAACCATCCTTGGTCGACCTCCACCTTCACAGATTCATAAACCTAAGTTCTGATAGACCGTCATGGTTCATAAACCCAAGCCTTGGTCGACGTCCGCCTTTACAAGTTCATAAATCCAAGCTTTGGTAGACCGTCATGGTTCATAAACCTAAGTCTTGGTCGACCTCCACTTTGACAGGTTCATAAACCCAAGCCTTGGTCAACCTCCACCTTCACAGGTTCATAAACCCAGCCTTTGCTAGACCGTCATGGTTCATAAACCATCCTTGGTCGACCTCCACCTTCACAGATTCATAAACCTAAGTTCTGATAGACCGTCATGGTTCATAAACCCAAGCCTTGGTCGACCTCCGCCTTTACAAGTTCATAAATCCAAGCTTTGATAGACCGTCATGGTTCATAAACCCAAGTCTTGGTCGACCTCTGCCTTTACAGGTTCATAAATCCAAGCTCTGGTAGATTGTCATGGTTCATAAACCCAAGCCTTGATCGACCTCCACCTTCACAGGTTCATAAACCCAAGCTTTGGTAGACCGTCATGGTTCATAAACCCAAGCCTTGGTCGACCTCCACTTTCACAGGTTCATAAACCCAAGCCTTGGTCAACCTCCACCTTCACAGGTTCATAAACCCAGCCTTTGCTAGACCGTCATGGTTCATAAACCAGCCTTGGTCGACCTCCACCTTCACAGATTCATAAACCTAAGTTCTGATAGACCGTCATGGTTCATAAACCCAAGCCTTGGTCGACCTCCGCCTTTACAAGTTCATAAATCCAAGCTTTGGTAGACGGTCATGGTTCATAAACCCAAGCCTTGGTCGACCTCCACATTCACAGGTTCATAAACCCAAGCTCTGGTAGACCGTCAAGGTTCATAAACCCAAGCTTTGGTCAACCTCCACCTTCAAAGGTTCATAAACCCAAGCTATGGTAGACCGTCAAGGTTCATAAACCCAAACCTTGGTTGACCTTATTAAGCCCAAGAATTGTCTTGGTTGAAGACCCAAGGTCCGCCCTGGGAAGAAGGTTTGTAAACCCGACTTCCCGGTCAACCTTATTAAGCCTGAGATCCATCTCGGCACGAAGACCCGAGGGTCCGCCCTTAGAAGAAGGTTTGTAAACCCGGCTTCTCGGTCAACCTTATTAAGCCCGGCATCCGTCTCGACATGAAGACTCGAGGGTCTGCCCTCGGAAGAAGGTTCATAATCCCATTTAACCGATTGACCTTAGCAAGTCCGGGATTCGTCTCGGCAACCCAAGAATCCACTCTTGGCCGTTTACAGGTTTGTAAAACCAAACTATGGTAAACCGTGAAGGTTCATAAATCCTAAAACTTTGGTCGACCTCCTAAACATCCAGGGTGGACACACCACTGGTATGCTCTCAGCAGCTCCCAAACCCAAGATCATGTCTTGGTAAATTTTGACAAAACCCAGCATGGACGACTCCTCTGGTGTTAGCTCTGACAAACATGAGGTACAACTATGTCTTCCCTCCACATACATTATCATTATCATATTTCTTCATTGTAGGAATATAAGTTCTCAGGAACGTAAAGCCCAAGAAACATACTTGGCACACAAAGGCTAGCGTCTGCTCTCGGACTCCTATACTCAAGAAAAAATTTGGTATTATTATAGACTATAGAACCCGGACACGGTCAACCGTAGTTATCATCAGATTTTGACAAGGTTCATCCTTGACCGGCATAGTTATCCCGGACAACTTACAACTTTCAAAGCTCGAGGACCATCCATGGTCAATCTCGTATTCACCCCATTATCCATTATGGAAACATGAGGTATTTATAGCTTTACTCTGATGATTTTAGCGCTCACAAATTCTATTCGTGCAGGATTACGAGCCACACAAAAATCAAGGAAACATCTTTGATATATCAAAGTCCAAGGCTCCCTTGGCATGCTGAAACCCAAGAAACATTCTTGGTACTAATTTATATGGAGTCCCGGCACCATAGACTCATGTATTTTGTAGGAATAATTGTTCGAGAATATTGACAAATCGGGTTCGGCTCAGAATTTACAACCCAGACTAACTTGTCCAGGTTCGTCTGTAAACATGACCAGAGTCAAAGAACATTTGGTGGCATAAACCTGAGGTCCACCCTCGGTATTCTACAAAACCCGAGGTCCGCCCTCAGTACTCTATAATACCCAAGGTCCGCCCTTGGTCTGAGGTCCGTCCTCGGTAATTCACAGGTTCATAAATCCAAACTACGCTGAATTCATGGTTCTTAAGTCTAAAGTTTTGGTCGACCTTTGAAGACATTAACCTCGACACTTCATGTCCACCATCGAGGGCTGACAGTTTTACTGTGACAACGAACACATTGCTTTCATGTTCTTTCGCCCATAAATTGGCTCAGAGGCTGAGGGGCTTATGTACAGTCTAAAATAGTAAAATGACACGTGGCCACCTCATAAATGTCAATGTACACGTGGTCACCTTCCATGTCAACATTGCCTCATTAATAGGCGCTTATGCAGCCTCCAGATGCCAGCCCGGACACAATGTCCGGATTCCTTGTCATCAGCAATATTCTCTCCTTATTAATTGTCTATCTATATGCCAGGATATTTAAATAGGTGTAACCACCTTATCTTATCATATAATATCTCAACAAGTTATATACTAATTGTTACTTATCTACAAGTAACAATATATCAATAAGGTACACATTATCTCCTATTCAAATTAAGATAACTGCCTGCTATTATATGTTATTATTATCTTCTCAACAGATTATCTATAAGTAATGCCAAGGCCCACTCCACGCTATAAGTACAACCCTCAAGGTTATCTCTAAACACACCTCAGAGACATTACACATCTCATTATATTTTTATACACTTGAATGCATTACTCAAGTCTCTCATTCTCTATACTTTAGGCTGAGTCTTCACACTTGGTCATCCTTACAAATTTAATGTACTTACTTGAGCATCAGAGTATTTTTCCTTTGTTTTGCAGGTTCTTCCTCTAAGCAAAGCCTACCCTTACTCCGGCGCCACAGAATTTGGAGTTCACTAAGGCCACATCAAGCCCACACGTGAAATTTCCAGATTTTGATAAGAACAAAAGCATATATTTATTTTCCACATTACCTTATTTTCTTCTTTTCCTTGTGTTTGGGAGAGTTGATAGACTTTTCCTCTTTTGCCTTCGGTGAGGGAATGCTTTCGACAAAACAGTGAATTATTTAGATTAAACAATTTGGTAAATACCATGAATCTTATTTTAATGAAGTGTAATTTAAACAAATAAAACAATATGAAATGATGATTAACCTTGATGATATTTCAATAAGTCATTTTATCTTGGGTCCCTTATGCTTGCCAGCTGATTTTTGAGTTGGTTGATCTGGGGCTGAGCTTCTCGGTTGCCATATTCTTAACAAGTTCTCTAAGCTTCTCGGTTGCCATATTCTTAACAAGTTCTCTATTGCTTTCAAAATTCTCCTCACAGAAATTCTCCAGTAAACTTGAACATATGAACCAATTAGCTTAAATAATTAAAATGTTGGAGGCAAATGGATGGTCATTTAATAATTTCTTTAATTAAATAGGGAATAATGTCTACTTAAGCACTGATTATGGGATATAAATATTTGTGTATAGGTTACATTTTGGTGGTTGAACAATTATATCAACCAATGAAATAAATTTTCAGTAGTCATTTACGGTGCCCATTTGTTATGCATATTGATTTTTTTTATTAGTAACATTCTAAGAATATGAATGGTTTTTCGTTGCTTAAGAATTTTAAAAAAATGTAACGCATGCTTATAATTAATTTTTTGTTGCTGTTTAGGATTTAATATATCTTAATAAGAACAATAGTGAGAACTTAAAATGTGATCTTAATTATTTTTTTTATTGTTTAGGATTTAATACATCTTAAGATTTTTTTCATTGTTTAGTACTTCAATTATTTTAATCTTAATCTTAATAGGTCCAGATGGTTTGACAAGGGCACTTTATATGATCAATTGACTAGTACCCTGATTATTTAGGACTTAAGACCTTAATCTTAGTAGGTCCACATAGTTTGACCAGGGCACTTAATATGAGATTTTGTATGATATTTATTAATTGATTGAGTAGTGTCCTAATTATTAAGGACTTAAGACATAATCTTAGTAGGTCCACATGGGTTTGACCAGGGCAACCTATATGATCACTTGAGTAGTGCCCTAATTATTAAGGACTCAAGTCCTTAATCTTAGTTGCAAATGATTTTAGTTGACCAGGTCACATGGTTTTAGTTGTATATGATTTAATCTTATAGTAGTTCCTTAATATAGCATAAATTCATTAGGACTTTAATTATTTTAATCTTATAGGGCCTTAACAAATGACACACTTATATTCCCTTTTAATTAATTAATCTTAGTGTGTACATTTGATAAACATGAACCACAAATTGTTTTTGGAGAACTCGGTGCATCTTTTGAGCTTCGACGCACATGCTGAAAAATTAATTCCAGTCGCACACGTGACAACAATTGCATATGCATGCTTTCAAAACGTAATTGTGCTAATTAAAAGGTGAACCGTTTCATCTTACCAATAACCTTCTCTCGTTATTGTCTCATTCATTAAGGGGACTTTTGATTAAACAACGCATCGCTAAACAATAGGTGTAATGGAAAATTACTACACTTGATGCTATTTTAAGTAATATAATTTTGCTTTTAGGCACATTAAATCTCCTATCATAGCATTTATAAAATGTATGTTCTTTCATCTAATGTTGATAAATATATTATGTTGCAAAAAGATTTTGATGATTATAAAAGAAGTCAAGGAGAATAAATGTTACTCTTATCTAAGAATAGTGATTTGATTGATCTTTTAAGAAAGCTTTACAAAGATAAATGCAACTTAGCTGAAATGTTAAGTGTGCAGAAATATGCTGGAGATACTTCTGGTTTGGGTTACAAACAAGACTCAAGGTCTTTTGACAAAACTATATTTGTACCACAAAAACAGAAAAATCAAAAGAATTTCTATGATTCAAAGATCAATCAAAATGCTTACTTAAGGAATTCATCAAAATCTGTAACATGCAATTATTGTATGATGAAAGAACATACATCTTATAAATGCTATGATAGGAGATTCAATGTGCCTAGAAGCAAAATTATATTACTTAAAATAGCAATGCTGTGATAGGACATTTGCTTCATTTTCAGTTGATGATTCAGAAGTTGTTGACTCATTATCTTCCCAAGATATATAGGATCTCTTAGGCTTTCCTTCTTTCTTTATCTTGTTTTCACCTTGTTGTTTTTTCAAAAAGATAGACATTCAGATTTAATGTGGCTAGGCTTTTCACATTCAAAGCAAGTGAAGTTGTTGTCACTCCTTTTGTTGTTGTTGTTGTTTTTTGTAAACTTTCTGAAAATATAATGAACACTTATGCAAATAACCAATAGGGGGGTGAAATGGTTTTTCCTCAGAGTTTTTAAAATTTCCTTTAAAAAATGTTACAACGGAAGACTTTCAAAAAGGATCGTATCTTTACAAACAATTAAGATAACAATTTTCTTCACCTTCACCTTAACCAATCAAATCTCTCTTGTGTTGTGACCAATCTTGTGATATGAACAAAACTTAATACTTCAAGAATATTATGAACATAAATAGAAATATTCAAACACACAAGATTTATACTGGTTCACCTCTCAACCCCGAAGGCTAAATACAATTTTCTTCTAACCAAACCTTGGTCAGAGTTCCACCATAACAAATATAATATCTTTACAAGCTTAGAATGATCTCTTTTACCCTCCCTAGGTAAATTCAAAATCTAAGCCTATAGACTTTTCAAAAGATCAAGAACCAGAAATCCCCTCTTTGTTCTTCCCTCTAGAAACCCTTCTAGAAAAAACTTTAAAGATTACAATTTGTTATAAGAACATTCAATACAAATACAACACAAATATCAACCAAAAATAACCAAGCTTATATTTCAAGAAAGATATCACCTCTTATTCCTCAGTAAATTCAATGAAATGAATTATCTAACCAAACTGAGAATGTATGCAATCAATCTTTCTTGATGACTTCTTTAACCAGAAAGCTTGAATAACTCTTCACAACATGTGAATAATGACTTCATAATGTGCAACACTTCATGACTCTTAGCATCTTTGATTTTCTCTTCTCCCTCTTGCCTTTGTGTTTTTAAGAACTCTAGAAAGTGATTTTCTCAAGGCTTGTACGAATATATCACAAAATATTTCATATTCAAACTCAGTGCAAGTTGTTCTATTTATAAAAAACAAACTTAACTAACTCTAATCGATTATTTCGTCAATGTAATCGATTATTTTAATTGATGTAATTGATTATTTCAACCAGATAATTGATGAAAGTGTTCATCTGAAATCTGGAATTTGTCAAGAACAAAATAATCGATTAAGTCATCATGTAATCGATTATTCCAGATGACTTGAGTTTTCTAATACACATGTGTAATCGATTAATTTCCCAAATAATCGATTATCACAGACAATGTGAAAAACATATCAATGCATATTTAATTGATTATGAATATCTGGTAATTGATTATACCAGATGAAAATGCATTTGTAAAATATGCAGTGACTCAGATATCAATTATTCCGTGAAGTAATCAATTATCACAGAGCATGTCTATTTCAGTGTTAGGCATATTTAATCGATTATGAGTCAATGGTAATCGATTAAAATGTTCATAAGGCAATATGCAGATCCAATCACATGCATTTAATCGATTATATCATATATGTAATCGATTAAAATAGTGAAATACAGTTTTTATAAAAATCTAATTGTCTTTATGACTTTACATCTAATTATTTATTACCATATGATTAAACATGATTAAATGTATGTATGAATGAATGAATTAATCAAGATTAGCGAGGATTATGAGGCTTTAACCACTTGAACCAAGCTTAAGTAAGAAATTGCAAATGTCATCAATTGAGTGGGCATGTAAAACATCAAAACTTGCATTCTTCATTTTTCTTGATTCCATATCTTCATCTTCCTCATAACTAACACTTTCTGTTCTTGTTTCTTCTCAAGAACTTGCTGAACTTTTTGACAATTAAATTCATGTTGTCTTCTTCATCTTCTTCACTTGAGTCTTCCACTTTTTCCACCTTTGAGGATGCAGCTTTCAAGGCTATGCTTTTGTGTTTCTTTTCTGCATCTTCTGCATTGGTTAGTTGTGACATTTCAAGTTCATACTCAAGAAGCTTACCAAATTGTAACACCCCATATGCATCTGGTGTATTAACAATTACTTAATATCTCTTGATTTATTATGTGTGGTACATATCCACGAAGCATAAACGAATGCCACAAAACTTCAACTAGCCCTTTTCGATCGAGATAACATAAAGGAACGACAGGTACATCAACAATATCTATACAGATACATTAGGAGGAATAGAAACCACATATCTCAATATGGGTATACATATACATCATCTCAACCACCATTGTGGCGATACAAAATAATAGGCATCCATTGCCATGATCTAACAAATCACATCCTCACACGAGGGCACAAAATAACATCACATATATCTATACACAACAGTGAGCCTCAGAGCTCTCAAAACACTGCCCAAGCAGTTTTACAATGCCTGTCCCTATTGGGGCTCCTGCCCTGGGATCCATCATCTCTGTCAGATGCAACACCTGTAAAAATAAGATCCCCAACAGAGGTGAGATAACAATCTCAGTAAACTCAGGATCCTTGGAGGTCTCTCTTCCCCCTGGTTCACTTCCATGGCATATAATATTAAAATTGGCATCACATACAATCCAGCCATCATGGCTCTCAAAACATATCACATGTATATTATCACCCAAATACAACATATACATATCGATATATCATACTGCCTGTGAAAGATCATCCGCAATGGGCACATTCTCACAGGACTTACTCAGATATATCGTATTGCCTGAGAAAGATCATCCGCAACGGGCACATTCTCCTAGGACTTATTTAGACATATATGGCACTTCCGAGAGAAGATCATCCGCGACGGGTACATTCCTCTCAAGTTTTATCACATATACATATATTGACCACTTAGAGTTGTTCCACGTAACTCTGGCTCTAAGGGAAGTCCATATTTAGTCCATTCTATTGGCCAGAGAATCTCATCAATCACACAACACTATCACAGTGTACATTATATACATGTTTTCAATAAAAGCAGTAACACACAATTTCAATATACATGCATCATGTCATACAATAACCATCACTCCCTCGAAGTATGGTGGAACACAGACAATGAGAAACACTCCCAAGAACAAAGAGCTTACCTGCTCTGAGTGCTACACTAGCTCTCCCGACTTCGTGGTCACATTCACCAGTAACCTCTATATCACGCCCTACATAAATGCATACCAGAATCAATCAATAACGGTTCTCAACCGTTAAAAGGAACATAAACATTATTCTTTTACATATAACCCTTTATTACTCTATCTCAAGTCTCTAAGGCTAGTCACTTAATTGGTGACTGACAGATCTTCACTAAGATCTATCTTGGCCTAATAAAGGTACTAGAGTCACTCTAAGACCCTACATAAGTCAATTCAATGCTCTAACCAAACCATATATCAATGATTATCCAACTTGTCTGAAACAATTATTTCAACACATTTTCACCGTTTATTTAGCCTTCTGAACAACCTTTGTAAAGGCACTTAGGCTCATATTTATCATAATACCTTCCATTTAATCAACATTCTTCCTACTCATACATACTTCAGAGTCATAATCAAACTTCATCAAAAGTCATGTTTCAAAGTTCAATATTCATCAGAACAACTTCACGGGCACACTTTTCTAAAGGACCCAAGCCTGATTCCAGCCTTAACACAAATGGGTCACTAATCATCCCAAAAACAATTTCACAAATCAATCGGTAAAACTTGAGTTTCTTACCTCTAAACAATCAAGGAAGGTTAGAGGATCACTTCTCTAAGTTTTAGCGTCCTTGAATTGCCTTCTATCCCTTCCAAAACTCAGTTTTGAGAAAGTCCCTAGGGAACTGGATCTCTCCGATTGATGGTTTTCTCTGAGATTTGATCCTGGAATCTAGCTCATAGAGGAGTTTTAATCAACATTCTAGTTGGGTGGAAAGTGTTTAGATGAAGAATGGAGTAGATATGAAGCTTCCTACTTCATTAATGGCAGAAATCAGCGAGAGGAAGAAGAAACGTTTTTGGCCAGAAAATTCGTAAAAATGACCTTTTATAGGTGTTAGGATTTTTACGGCAAGCGCACCATGTTTATTGTTGCAAGTTACAAAATTTATAAGATTTGCCTCCACAGGGATTTGAGTTTACTTTGGCTAGTTTAAATCTTTACTAGTTTAATAGAATATGTTGATTCAAGTGAAGCCAAGCATCAATGAACAAGGATCAAGCTTCAAGTATTTTGTGCTTGCAACATGACCAATGATAAAAGTACCAAGAAAAGCTTGAAGACCAATTTGATTAATGTAAAAGGAAGTTTATGATCTGATAATCCAATTGAACATATCATGCATGAATCATTCATCTAGGATTGATAGATTAAAGATCTTAGTAAAAGCATTTAAATAGAAAGGCATTTAAATTAACAAAGTTTTTGGAAAAATAAGTTCCTAGTGCATTAATCGATTACAAAGGCTATAACATCGATTATTTTGTTCTTCGTGCCTTTCAGAAAACAAACAAAGAACATTGTAATCGATTACATATCGGATTAATCGATTACTCAGGCTTTTTATGAGATATGGAACTCTCTGGCTTAATCGATTATAGAAATCAGTAATCGATTACATGTATGCTTAGGAAAACAAAGCCCACTGACTTAATCGATTACACATCGTGATAATCGATTACAAAGTGCATTTAGAAAATCATGCCTGACTGGTTTAATCGATTACTTCACGGAATAATCGATTATATTGTTCATAGCTCAAACCCAGAACTTATTAGGAGCATTTTAATCGATTACAGTCTTGGTTTAATCGATTACATATGCGAAATAATCGATTACTGGAGTGGGTTTAATCGATTATTTTTAGTTAGAAAACTGTTATAAATAGAACCCACTATTCTGAGGGTTGTAACTTTTGAGATTTCGAAGTTTGGGCAATCATAAACCTTCTTGAGCTTTCATTAGTGAATTTTCTGAGTTACTAAACACTCTTAGGCTTCACAAATTCGTATGATTGTTTGATTAAAAGAAGTGAAGCATCATTGTTCATCAAAGCATAAAGAAAGGAATGCATTGAGTTAGTAATCTGTCAATCAACCTGTTGAATCATTCATGTGCATGAATTCTTGGATTATCAGGTGATATCTTTCCGTATTCTTTGAAGGTGTAAAACTGTTAATTGAATTTCTGTAAAGATTAGTCTATTGTAAATGGGTTTCTTGCAAGGTTAGACATAGTGTTTCTCTAAGGACAGCTGAGTAGTGTTCTTAGTGTGGGTTTTGGTCTCTAAGGGTCTAATAGGGTTTTAGACTTCTGAAATTTATCTAGGGTTGATAAAGAGAGGCTTGTAATTGCTTGTAAGAATATTTTTGCAATAGTGGAACTCTATTCTAGTGTTGAGTGGAAGAACTGGATGTAGCTTCATAGTATTTGAAGTGAACCAGTATAAAATTTGTGGCTAATCTTTCTTCTCATTCATTCATCTCTTAATTACTTTGTTTGTGAATCATTTTCATTGCACAGAGAGTTATACTCTGTTTTCTATTCTTCTTGAAAAAGGAATTTGATTGAATATTGATTCTTGGTTTTGAAACAATTTTTAAAGTGATAAAGATCCTGTGAAAACTCTGATTTTAAATTTTTAATTTACCAAGGTTCAACCAATTCACCTCCCCTCTTGGTTGATTTGAAGTATTCTATTCATTTTCAATTGGCATCAGAGCTGGTTCTCGTAAGTTACTCAAGATCACTTTTTCTTTTCAAAAAAAAAGAAAATGAATACTTCTCAAATAACCTTCAAGGAGGGTGCCTCTTTAAATAGACCTCCAATGTTTGAAGGGGAACACTTCAGTTTTTGGAAAAATAGAATGAAAATCTTTTTTCAATCAAATGACCCAGAAGCATGGAATGCAATAGAGAAGGGTCCCTTTATTCCAAAGAAAACTGTGGCAAATGAGTTGATTCCCAAAGAATGGGATGGGATGACTGAGGCTGAATAAAGAGTTGTCCAATATTATTTTAAAGCTAAAAATATGATCACCTCTGCACTTTCCTCTGATGAATTTTTCAGGACTGTGAGATGCACAAGTGCAAAAGAAATGTGGGAGATGCTTGAAATTACTCATGAAGGAACAGAGGAAGTTCGAAGGTCAAGAAAGCATGCTTTGATCCATGAGTATGAAATGTTCAAGATAAAATCCAACGAGAGCATTTCACAGCTGCAAACCAGATTTACACATATTGTAAATCACCTATTGGGTCTTGGAAAAGTCTTTGACACTGAAGAATTAAACATCAAAATATTGAATTGTTTAACAAGACCTTGGCAACCAAAAGTTACAGCAATCAAGGAGTCAAAAGATTTATCAAAGATGTCAATGGCTGCATTGTTTGGTAAACTTCTTGAATATGAATTAGAAATGTCTCAATTAACATCTTGTGAAGATGCAGAAAAGAAAACAAGAAGCATAGCCTTGAAAGCTGCTGTAACCACCTCTACTATTACGTATTTATTTTATTTGCAGCGAAATTTTTCCGGAAAAATAGAAAGAACGAAAAGTTCTAAAAGAGTCTTTGTTAATTAAAAACAAGTTTAAAAATAAGAGTTCATCTGAAAGTTCCACAATAATCAAATGAGTTTGTAAATGATAAGAAAGATTATAATTTTTTCAAAACAGATATGG
>PYAF01000485.1:131857-158054 GCA_007407185.1 Glycine tomentella | reverse complement strand
CGGACGTCGACCAAGGCTTGGGTTTATGAACCATGACGGTCTATCAGAACTTAGGTTTATGAATCTGTGAAGGTGGAGGTCGACCAAGGATGGTTTATGAACCATGACGGTCTAGCAAAGGCTGGGTTTATGAACCTGTGAAGGTGGAGGTTGACCAAGGCTTGGGTTTATGAACCTGTCAAAGTGGAGGTCGACCAAGGCTTGGGTTTATGAACCATGACGGTCTACCAAAGCTTGGGTTTATGAACCTGTGAAGGTGGAGGTCGATCAAGGCTTGGGTTTATGAACCATGACAGTCTACCAGAGCTTGGATTTATGAACCTGTAAAGGCGGAGGTCGACCAAGACTTGGGTTTATGAACCATGACGGTCTACCAGAGCTTGGGTTTATGAACCTGTGAAGGTGGAGGTCGACCAAGGCTTGGGTTTATGAACCATGACGGTCTACCAGAGCTTGGATTTATGAACCTGTAAAGGTGGAGGTCGACCAAGGCTTGGGTTTATGAACCTTGATGGTCTACCAAAGCTTGGATTTATGAACTTTTGAAGGTGAAGGTCGACTAAGGCTTGGGTTTATGAACCTTGACAGTCTACCAGAGCTTGGGTTTATGAACCTGTAAAGGTGGAGGTCGACCAAGGCTTGGGTTTATGAACCTATGAAGGTGGAGGTCGACCAAGGCTTTGGTTATGAACCTTGACGGTCTACCAAAGCTTGGGTTTATGAACCTGTAAAGGTAGAAGTCAACCAAGGCTTGGGTTTATGAATCTTGACGGTCTACCAAAGCTTGGGTTTATGAACCTGTGAATGTGGAGGTCGACCAAGACTTGGGTTTATGAACCATGACGGTCTACCAAAGCTTGGATTTATGAACCTGTAAAGGCGGAGGTCGACCAAGGCTTGGGTTTATGAACTATGACGGTCTATCAGAACTTAGGTTTATGAATCTGTGAAGGTGGAGGTCGACCAAGGCTGGTTTATGAAGCATGACGATCTACCAAAGGTTGGGTTTATGAACCTGTGAAGGTGGAGGTCGACCAAGGCTTGGGTTTATGAACCTATGAAAGTGGAGGTCGACCAAGGCTTGGGTTTATGAACCATGACGGTCTACCAAAGCTTGGGTTTATGAACCTGTGAAGGTGGAGGTCGATCAAAGCTTAGGTTTATGAACCATGACGGTCTACCAGAGCTTGGATTTATGAACCTGTAAAGGCGGAGGTCAACCAAGACTTGGGTTTATGAACCATGACAGTCTACCAAAGCTTGGGTTTATGAACCTGTGAAGGTGGAGGTCAACCGAGGCTTGGGTTTATGAACCATGACGGTCTACCAGAGCTTGGATTTATGAACCTGTAAAGGTGGAGGTCGACCAAGGCTTGAGTATATGAACCTTGATGGTCTACCAATGCTTGGATTTATGAACTTTTGAAGGTGAAGGTCGACTAAGGCTTAGGTTTATGAACCTTGACAGTCTACCAGAGCTTGGGTTTATGAACCTGTAAAGGTGGAGGTCGACCAAGGCTTGGGTTTATGAACCTATGAAGGTGGAGGTCGACCAAGGCTTTGGTTATGAACCTTGATGGTCTACCAAAGCTTGGGTTTATGAACCTGTAAAGGTAGAGGTCGACCAAGGCTTGGGTTTATGAACCTTGACGGTCTACCAAAGCTTGGGTTTATGAACCTTTGGAGAGCGACCAAGACGTGTCCGTCCTTGATTGTGACTAGGTTCACCAAGGGTAGACCTTGGGTTTGACAAGCCTCTAGAGTTGTGACCATGAACCCTTGTCCTGCTGGGCGGTGTACCTGTGATGAGCTGGGACTGCCTGGAGGGTTGACGGTCTGTCGGGGGTGCGAATCTCCCTGAGTAAAAGGGTGTCATCATGTTGTCCACCCTTATAGACGGTGTACCTCTGTTGAATTAGGACCGCCCGGAGGGTTGACAGTTTGTCGATGGTGTGACTCCCCTTAAGTAGGTTCGTCCCCCGTGCTAGGCAAATGCTCATCACGTTGAGAGCATCTCACTTGAGCCTCCAGCTGATCATGGTTAGCCTTCAGCCATTTGAGTTCTTCTTCATGTCTTCTCTCTCCGCGATGCGATTTTGGAGTTGTTGGATGGTGTCGGCATTCGTCATGGTAGTCTGTGAGGGGTTAGACGCACTGGCAGGGGTGTCGCGTCTAACGTTGGAGTGTGTACTGACCATGAATGCGTACCAATGAGTGATTTGAGTGCGAGGCCGTAGGGTAAGTTTTACCTGTGCTCCAAATGTTCTTACCAAAATTTGGAAATTCCACGTGTGGGCTTGATGTGGCCTTGGTGGACTCCAAATTCTGTGGCGCTGGAGTAAGGGTAGGCTTTGCTTAGAGGAGGGACCTGCAAAACAAAGAAAAAGCACTCTGATGCTCAAGTAAGTACATTAAATTTGTAAGGATGACCAAGTGTGAAGACTCGACCTAAAGTATAGAGAATGAGAGACTTAAGTAATGCATTCAAGTGCATAGAAATATAATGAGATGTGTAATGTCTCTAAGGTGTGTTTAGAGAGAACCTGGAGGATTGTATTTATAGCGTGGTGTGGGCCTTGGGCCATTGCTTATAGATAATCTGTTGAGAAGATAATAATAACAGATAATAGCATGCAGTTATCTTAATTTGAATAGGAGATAATGTGTACCTTATTGATATATTGTTACTTGTAGATAAGTAACAATTAGTAGATAACTTGTTGAGATATTATATGATAAGATAAGGTGGTTACACCTATTTAAATATCCTGGCATATAGATAGGCAATTAATAAGGAGAGAATATTGCTGATGTCCGTGCTCCTGTAGAGGGTCGACGTCCGTGCTCCTGTAGCGGTATTGACAGGGAATCCGGACATTGTGTCCGGGTTGGCATCTGGAGGCTGCATAAGCGCCTATTAATGAGGCAATGCTGACATGGAAGGTGACCACGTGTACATTGACATTTATGAGGTGGCCACGTGTCATTTTACTATTTTGGACTGTACAGCTTTAAAATATCTTTCAGACCCTGAGCAAATATGTATATGATGTCCTAGGATGATTTGAAGAATAATGTATTGCATTTGTAGTCTTCAGTCGACTTATTTTTGAATGACTTAAACAAGTTAACAACACTTGTTAATAAGCAGAGTCCAATGAGGATCCAAAAGTTCGATCCAATGTATTCACATCATGGAATGCACTAGATAGATGTAACTCCCAATGGTTCCCTGATGCTTTTCCTAAGAAGTCGTCCAGGTTTAGGAAAATCAAAACCCCAACAAAACCTGGGGGAAAAAAAAAACATCCATTAAGCCAAAAAAATGAAAAGAAACTTGTTGAGCAAACTATAGCTGGAAAAATTACAACTTTTTTGCTAACATGGAGCCTCTCAATAACAAGTTTGATGGCATAACCAC
Organism: Glycine tomentella; assembly: GCA_007407185.1. Taxonomy (NCBI): domain Eukaryota; kingdom Viridiplantae; phylum Streptophyta; class Magnoliopsida; order Fabales; family Fabaceae; genus Glycine; species Glycine tomentella. The sequence goes on along the minus strand of PYAF01000485.1, from coordinate 154,633 downwards.
TTCAATTGAAATACCTAAGGCAATCCAAACTAATTCTTTAACAGAGTATAATATGAAATATGTGTGTTTCATCATCGATTGTAAACAATTTTGTAGTGTATTCAAATGCCATTCCTTATGGTGTGATACTTGATGAAATACAAGCAATGTTAGCTGCATACATCTTTGGTGTCAATAAGGATAACTCAACTGATGGGTAAACAAAATTTCTTATATACAACACATTTCATTAACTCTTAAAAACAGACAAAAGTAAATTCTTTTAAATACACTGACTTTACTTATTTAACAGGGACAAGCAAATTGTTAGTACCACATACTCAATATCTGCTAACAGATAAACTCTAAAGGGGTTACTTGATCAAGAGATATTGTCACTTGTGCACTTCCATCTTACTGGAAACAGTTTTAACAATTTCACTTTTAGTTGCATTTCCTTCTATTCAAGTTTAGGTCATTCACCTAGTTTTATGTAAGATGGCAAGTATTGAAACAGATATGTTTGGACATGGGACAACTTGGTATTTGCCAACCACATTCACATTAATCATTCCTTTACCAAATTTACTTTTTATGACAATATTGCTAATTATTAAATCCAGTATTTAACTATGCACTATTGCAAATTATATATACAACAATTCGGTCTAGCTAGGATGCGGTACAACTGTAGAAAACGTGCTTGGATTCTACCAGGAAATTTACAAGGGAAAATTTGATCACTTGGCAAAGGTTTATTTCATTAACAATCCAAAATATTTAATGTCATTTAATTTGTGGGTTAACAATTGATTTTATTTTAGATTTTTATACCAATCAATGACTTGACATTCCATTGATATCTACTAGTTGTTGATGTCAATCGGAAGAGATTGATAATACTGAACTCAACCTGATCCAGCAAAAGCAGATTTAAGAATTTTTTTGTGAAGAAATTGGTAATTGTCCTTTGCTATTAATTGATATTTATATGATGATTATGCATACAATATTTCTGGAACAAATGTTTTGGGATTCATCCTTATAATATCAATCTCTGCACTATGAATGATTGCAGATTATATGTGGCTAAGTGACTGCTTGATTGCAAGTGGTCCAGTGATTACAAAATATAGGTGAAGAATATTTAAATAATGACATTCAAAAACAAGAATGGAGCTTGCATTGGATGTGGTTCTAGATTCTTGCAACACTTTGAAAGATGGAATCATAAGACAAGCAACCATCAACTGGAAAAATCTGTTAGAGAGGAAAAAACGTTTAGTTGCTAATTGATTCGAAAAACTATTTGGGATTCAAGAAAAATTATAGTTTAAGTACTTTTGTCATTCAAAACCGTTTAGGTTATTTGCTTGTTTACTACCTGATTGGTTAAGCACGGTATTGACACTAAACGTTATCAATTTTATCCTCTATGTTACTATGTTATGCTACCATTTATGTTTATATGGATTTGGGATTTTTTTTTTCTAACCTCAGAAAATTCTTAATTGTAACTGTAATTTCAATGCATATGAAGGACAATTAATACAACTTAGTATTCTTATCTAATTATAATTATATTCAATCAAATTTTATAACAAAAAAAAAGTTCAATAGCTTATTTCTTAAGTTAAAAAGAGACAGAGAGAGAGAATTAGGCAGATTCTATCAACAAATTTATAAGCCAAAAAGCCCTAAACCTCATTTCTTAAGTTTCAAAAGCAAAAGAGAATTGAGCAGATTCTATCCCACCAATTTTATAATACAAAAAATAGGCCAAAACCTCAATTCTTATGTTTCAGAAGAAGAAAAAAATAGATTTTATCCCACCAATTTTATAAGACAAAAAAAAAAGGCTAAAACCTCGTTACTTTGGACACATTCTATCCCACCAATTATATAAGACAAAAAAAGGTCAAAACCTCGTTTCTTTAAGTTTCAGAAAAAAGAAAGAAAAATACAAACAAACAAAAAACAAATAGATTCTATCCCGCCAATTTTATATGATAAAATAAAGCCCAAAAGCTCATCAAATTTCAAAAACAATAAAAAAACCAAGTGATTCTTTCCAACCAATTTTATAAGACAAAAAAAAAAGACCAAAAGCTCATGAAGTTTCAGAAACAACATAACCAAACAAATTATATCCCACCAAATTTATAAGACCAAAAGCTCGAATACAGAAAAAAAAAAAAAAAAACAAAAACAAAAACAAATAGATTCTGTCTCATGCTCATTTCTTAGGTTTCAAAAACTAAAATAACAAAAATATATTGTATCCAAACAATTTCAACACAAATTCATGGTTAGGTTAATGACTTAAAATTTCAAATCTACCTTTCCGAGCCTAATAGTAGTATTACATTTAAACTTAAAAGTAAAATTTTATGCCTTTCAATAACAAAACATTTTAGTAACAACTTAAGTTTTCATCATATGTGAGAAGGAAAATGCACTAAGTCTATTTAATAAATATTTATTCTGATGCACCCTCAAATCAAGCAGATTCAGCAATCTGAGTATGAGGCATGAGCACCAACTCACTAAAACTTCTGCTTGTTCTAACAACTACAACTAGACGGTGGCTAGGGTACGAAATCCAAACTCTTTTGTAACTTACGAAAGACGTTCCTGGCCGTTGGATCCAAATCTTGCAGCAGATCTGCCTTTTCGTAACCGTCTCGGGAACCGTGCGGCCGGTCATTAAATTTCGTTTTCTGATTTTAAAATTTAAATGGATTTTGCGTTATTCCCTTATTGCCCCCACCCGTTGGAAACTGTGCCATGACCGCAGAATTTGCCTTATTTTTTTAATGACGTGTTATGACGGTATTACCCTTGTATAAAACCTTTTTTGCGTGTTTAGTAATAGTAGGGATTAATATCATGAAAAAGCAATTGGTTTTGCTGTTGGAAAACCGATGTTAATATCTTAAAATGTTAACAGTTCATGGTTAACATCGCTTTTACTTAAAATGTTGACAACCGATGTTAACATGTCATGGTTAACATCGGTTATGCTTAAAATTCTACAAAACCGTCGTTGACAGTTCATGGTTAACATCCGTTATACCTAAAAATCTACAAAACCGTCGTATGATATTTTTAACTGATGTAATGATTTAGAGTTTGGTAGTGTGTGTTTGTGGAAGGCCATAGAGACGATAGAAGACATTGTTGGCACATCAGACGACGACGGTATATCATCGACGACTGACTTGTGTGCAGCGTCCGGTACGGTATGATTTTCATACATGTATATGAGGTTGGGTTTCATATTTTTGTTATTTGAAAAATGGTGTGTTCTGTTGGTATGTACTAAATATTTTTGATTTTGATGGTAATGTTTTGTCCAAATGTCGTTCTTGGGAGTCATGTGTTGTCATGTGTTGTTGTTGGAGTCAGCGGCGGAACCACGTGCCACCGTTGAATGTAGCCGTCGACCGTGGTTTAAGCAGAGGTGGAGGACAGATAGCCTGCAGTGAGAAGAGAAGGAGAAAACAGGTCATTAGAAATGGAAAGTAGACGGTGCACCAGCATTGCGAAGAAGGAGAGAAGAAGTGTTATTGTTATTTGGGCCTAATTTGCTTTGTGCACCCATTTTTTTGTATGCAGTTTGTTATTTCATTTTCGAAATGGGCTTTTGAGATTTGTCAATGTTATCCACCATTAAATAACTGGTTGTGTGACATTTTGGAAGTTGATCAATGGTTAGTATTTAAGATGGTTTTTTGCAATGGTGATGTTTACCAGTTTTGTGTTTTGTTTCATTAGGATTTGTGGTTTGGTTGATTAGGTTATTGCATGGTAATATCATAACGACGTTGTTCATAATATTATATATTACTGTTTAACATGTTGACTGATTGAGCATTGCATGTTTTTGATGTATGATTTTGAATTTTCATTGCCTGATGTTTATTTAGCAGAAATGTCTGGAATTAGTGAAAGTGATAAGGAAATGGCCTTACAAATGAAGTCGTGTCAGAGGAAACCTGAATACAGCACTCGTGTTGTGCATATGAAGGACACGGTTATCATGTAGAATTTGTTCATTTTTTGTACAGTATATGTGTTAATTTGATTATGTTAATGTTTTGTAGAGTATTGGCTTTTGGCACTAATGTCTAAACACAACTTGATATGTAGCCTTATGCAGAACTGCGGAAAATTATGTGTTAGCTTTGAAAAAAATGATGGATGACACATGGCATCTGGTAGATTGCCATGGCAAGCGTCATGTTGTCAAATTCAATCAGTCGTTGGAGAGGCCGTTAATTGTTGATGGATGGAGTGAAATAAGAGAGTACTATAGTCTTCAAGGAGACCATTTTGTGACATTAACCCTGCATCGGAAATCTCTGTTTTTCATGACTGTCCACAAAACTCACCGTCTGCCAAATGAATTTCCACATTGGCACTCTTTCTACAAATCAAACCCTAACGCTGTGATATTTCGTGTCATGTTGACCGAAAATAAAATCAGCAGTAGTAATTTGGTAAGGAAATGGTGTTTACATTGTATGTTAAATTATTATTATAATGAATGGCATTGATATATGAAATTGTAATAGTTGAGTATGTTCTGCAGGATCTGTCATGTACGATGTATAAATTTCTAAGTGAGGCTGGATTTACTCATATTGTGCTTCATGAAAGCAGAGATGCTAAAATAGGTGCTGGATGGAAACAGTTTGCAATGGAAAAAAAACTGAAACCACACATTGATTTTGTAATGGAGTTTGCTAATCCCACCAGTAACCATGTACTTTGGTACATTGGTTAAACAATAGTTATGATGCTTAGTATTTATGTTTTGTTGTTATATTTAAATGTTTATGATATGGTTTGTAAGAACTGGTTTACACTTCTGCTTTACACTTTATTCTGACAATATTATGGTATCATATATTGGACATCTGATAGTTTGAATGTTTTTATGGGATGTAGATGTATTAGACATGAGACAATGTGAATGTTGACATGGGTAGATGTACACATGTGGTAGATTGATATATATGACAGTGGGAAGACATAACCATAATTTGTAGTAGTGCATAATAATCATATGTTATGGGGTGTAGATAGATGTATTATGTTGAGTTTTTGACATTGGGAAGATATAACATAACCATTATTGTTTGTAGTGCATAATAATTATTAAGCGATGGAATTTGATACATGTTTGTTATTATTATTATTATTGTGAAACTGGTGAATCATTTATGAAGTTGTGCTTATACAAATTGCACATTTTTAAAAATAATATGTATTCTTATTCATTTAAATGTTAATTAAGAGTATTAAATTTCAAAAACGCAGAAAAAAATGTGGACATATTTTACCGGATTGTGCCGAAATTATTTTTAAATGACATCATTAACTAAAATTGTTTCATAGTATTTTTGACTACGTAAAAGGAAAAAGGAGGTGCAATTAGGTAGTTGCAATGCAAGTAGTTAGTTAGTTTATTAATTTGAAGGTTATGGTTGGTGCAGCATTCATTTTTCTATTTGTTTAATGCAACCTTTATTTTTTTATTTTTGTATGATTTACTGTGTCACATTATGTTACGTGTGTTGGTTTATATGGTTCCGTTTAATTCATACACATTATAGAATTGGTAAAGTGTCTACACAATTACTTATCCAAATTTCATATATGGATCCCTATATAAAGGCAAAGTCGAATAATGCTGATCCATGTTTTTGGAATTTAACTGTTACGAATTTACTGCTGTATTTAAAAAATTGAAACATTAAATGTGCGGGCCTTGACTTTCATTATCGTTGGGCTGATTTTCCTTGGGCTGATTTTCAGGACATGGTAATGGACCTGACCCGTTTTAAAAGGAAATAATAGATTGGGTTTTTGTAGCTATAAATAATAAAAATTACTTTTCCAAGCACGGAATGGTGCAAAGCACAAGAGGAGTGCAGCGAAGTGGAAAAAACAACTTTCTACATCGGTTACCTGAGACATTTAACATCGATTCCGACCCGATGTCACATCAGGCGACGTTGAAAGTGTTGAAGTTAACATCGGTTATAAAAACCGATGTTAACAAACGTAAAGAACATCGGTTTTCCATGAATAACCGATGTGGACAGGTGATATATGAAACGTTGAAAAGCAAAAAAGATGATTCGACAACATCAAGTTCGATGCAAAACCGATGTTTAAAACTTCAACAACATCTGTTTTGGAAAGAACACCGAAGTTGATTTATATGTTAACATCGGTTCTTGTTGCAACCGATGTTGTTATTTTAATTTTTTTTAAGTCTTCAACCAGAAAGTTTAATATTCCAGATCCAGCCAATTCACAATTTAATAATATTCCAATAACAAATCCAATGTAAATATTGTCAATGTACATAAAAGAATATGCTAAGCATTAATATATACAATTGTTTTTAAAATCCAATAAACCACCTAATCTACTAATAATACATCTTGTCTAATTTGAAGAAAAAATTTCGCCCATTGGAGTCTTATCACCTTCAACGTGTCGGTTTCCAATGGTCTTTGATCATTGAAAAACTGCATGACACAAGAAAACATGTAATAAAAACAAGTAAACAAAAAGAATTTGTTTTCAAGTAGACAACTAAGTAATTACAATGTCCCAGCTATCTGTGAAGCCTCCTTCGACTATTGTCTGCATCCAATGCATGACAAAATACCCACACTCAGTGTTTCCTGTTTGCTTATTACACTAAAATGAAAATTAAAACACAGTCAAAGTTAAATGGCAATTACCGAAAATATTAATAAAAATGAATTGAATACTTAAACCATGATTTATGAAAAGACTTACTTTAGGCGCAATCCATTTAGTTGTAGGCTTTGATTTATTTGCTGGAGAGTCATCCACTCCCTTCAAAGCACTGTTTAAGACAAACAAGTATGCATAGTGTACAAGCTACCTTTCAACTATAGAAATAATGTAAATGTGTTAGAAATTAGAACCTACGTGTTAATAATTCCTTTAAGGTAGTTATCAGGCCTGTTATGCAATGAACAGAACCAGGCAACTACATTGGCCTTCGAACATATAACTACCAATTGCCAATGTGAACTGCATTGTCAAAAACAAAGTTATTATACTGCATACATTAATTAAATTGTGATTCTCATTTATACTTACCCATTCAAATACGGTGCAAGGTAGACTTTTTTCTGTGAAGTCTGCATCCATTTCTTCATATAGTCCTCGATCTGAAATTGAGATTGGCCAGATCTCTGTATCGACTGTGGCTTGAGGAATCCATACACATCGGGATGATCCGATTGCAGACTTAAATGATTGATATGCCTATTGTGCAGTGAAAATAAAGCAAGTTATGGTAGAATATAGAACTAGTCACCAAGTAATGCTAGTCAATTGCAAGAGACTTACAACATCCACAATTGTATAATGGAGATGTTGAGACATTGACCACCATGGATGATCTCCGAAATATCCTCATGCTTGATGTACAACGAGAAGTTGTCATTCTGCACCCCGAACATCAGCGGGTCCCATGGCACCTGGAAAGGTCCAAGGAAAAGATCAGGAATGGTCAATGCTAAATGGTACAAGGGATCAGAAACACGTTCCGGCTTATGTACAGGTTTCGCCGGTCCCTTGGGTTCTTCTTTATCCTATTAGGTTAACAACCAAGGGTGAGCGATAAGGTTCACTTGATATGTGACAAAGCATTCGTAAATTATAAGACATAAGGGAAAAATCAAAAACCTGGGTCAAAATTGTGGCAGGCTGAGACTGGATGTGGGACTGCAGCTGGCTGAAGCTCATCATCACCTATTGGGTAACTCTTTCAGTGATCGACTGTGTAAGTCGATCACTGATAGATTGCTCCAGCTCGACCCTGATGTTGTCTTTCAGGCGATCCAAGTCTTCAGGTGCCATGGATGAAGACTTCGACTTGCGAGAGGATGATGTAGCCGGTCCGAAGTACTGGGTGATGGTCACACCAGCTCCAGCACCACGGACACGGCCAGGATGCTCCGGTCGTCCAATGGCAACAGCCAGGACATCCTGACGACCACTGGTGACAAAAAAACCTGGGTGGATTGCTCTTCCAGTGAATCCTGCAATAAAAATAAGTAGACCATGAAATTTTGTTACTTGTGATACGAAAATTAATTAAATGTGTATGACATTGTTGTTTTACTTACAATCCTCTTAGCAATCCGGCGTGCCGCCTCCGAAGTCATGTCGCCGCTTTTCTTTGTGCGAGCCAGCTTCTACTTCACGTGTCGTCGCACAGGGGACAGAGGATGAATGATGGTCTCCGTGCTGTCCTCACGAGTTGCTCCCTCCAGCTGCTTCTTTTGTTTTTCCTCCATCAATCTCTTCTCGAGCAACTCGTATCCCCTGCGGGATAATACGTGAGGGGCGGTGTTTTGCTTATGGATTGCCTGGGCCTTCTTTCTCACATCCTGTAACAGGTACACACATATGGTTACGAAATAGGAGACTGTATGACAACATATTTGACAATTTAACGGCTAACAGTTAAAACAACTAACCTCCCAGGAAGCTGCTCGCCTACTCTGACAGAATTGGGTCCACTGTTCGTGACTGATGCCGTATTTTTCGCATACAGCGTCAGCAACGTCGTTGTTGCCTTCTGCGAGAACCCATTTCCTTGTCAAGTCCGATTTGAATTGCCTCCAGCGCTCGCCCACGATCTGCAGAATCTTCTTCTTTGTCCGTTGGTCTGACCCTTCAGGTATATCAAATTCAGCCTGCATCAAAAGGAACTTACTATTCAAGTCACATGAACAACAATTTATTTGTGTAGTGCTTTAAATTGTAAAATACCTGAATGTCCTCCCAAATCAAGTCCTTCTGCACTGAAGGCACTTCCTTCCAATTAGGAAGGGTGATATCCACCTTGTCTCTGGCCACGACCCCAAGATATGTCCTCAATCTCTTTGCCTGAGGACCTTCAGCCTTCCCTGTGCTAGGATCCACATGGACCACCGGTCTTTCAGCACCAGGAGGTCTAGTTGCCAGTGACCTCAGCCGTGTTGGTTTCCTCGTCTTCTTCGATGTAGCTGACGATGGTGTTGGCTCAAGAGGAGGTGCTGACTCAGCATGAGCCGGTGATGACTCAGGACGAGGAATTGGTGACTCAGCACGAGGAGGGGAGCTGGGTGGTGTAGTCATGATCATATTATTGTACTTTCCGGCTTAACTTTTCTGTAACTTGGACGTGATAAGGAGGAAATCAGAACCATATTATGGTGAAGTTACAGACAAGTTAAGCCAAAAAGTAGAAGAAGTCGTCATTTTGGAAGACTAGGCTGACGATTGAAGCGAACAAAGTCTCCATCATTCAAATGACGCTCAACCCAAAACCACAACAAAAAAAACTATTACAAGGCATTAACAGAAAACCAAAAATATTTATGATTGTTTTAATTATGTACCTTGTAGCCAAGCTCCAGATTATCGAATCCTCATTTCCTTTAAGACACAAAACAGCTACTAACTTCGGTATCGTCCAAATTCCAAAGCTTACTCTCAAATTTCCTCATCAGCTACAATTTTAGGGCCTGTTTGATATATCGGCAGCCACATAGCGCACAACACACGTACACACACACAGACGATGATATGGGCGTGAAGACACGTAGGAAAACAGATGGTGTCGACGGTGATATGGTCGCTTCAGTGGGTGACGACAACGGGGGAGCTTTTCAGTAGATATGGGCGCGATACTGAAGTTTAATCGTCGCGACGGGTGGTATATCAATATCATATCCACAACATCGGTTGCCATAGAAAAACAGATGTTAATATCTTATTTTAACATCGGTTAACTTAAAATCTTTCAAACCGACGTTAACATATCATGTTTAACATCAGTTATACTTAAAAATCTATAAAACTGATGTTAACGGTTAACGATTAACATCAGTTATTCTTGAAAGTACCTAAAACCGATGTTAAAAGTTAAAAGTTCATGGTTAACAAAAATCGATGTTTACAGTTCATCGTTGTTAACATCGGTTTTGTGAAAAATCTTGAAAACCGATGTTAAATGAGTCCGCTTATTTACAAAATTGCCACCCATTTTTGTTAACATCGGTTCTCTTAATAACGGATGTTAAAACTAGCGATGTTAAACATTCTGTCATTATTTTCTTCATAATGGTTTAGAGATATTTGAAAATATTTTAAACCATGGACCTGAAAAGCAAAATTTGTAATGGATTGACTAATGGATTTTGTCCCTTACACAATCACACCAAGAGGTGCATCGGTCGTGGTACAAATTGAATTAAATTAATTTGGGTGCTGGATGAAAGGCATTCGTGTAGTCTTGGAAAGCGGGTCTGTCAAGGGGTTTCAGTCACCCAGCCGTACACGTGTGACTTGGATAGTCTCATCGTTAGTCGGCTTGAAGAGGTATTATCATCGTTAGCTTGCTTGGCTCGAGTATTTCGGATTTCAATAAGGGCGGAACGAAAATTAAAATTTCCAATTATAAGATATGTTGGAAATGTCAATGTTGGCAGTTAAAAATAATTTTTTAGTTAAACAAATTCGGTGGACTCATTATTTGAAGACCAATTTTTATACTTTTAGGTTTATTATAATGTAGTTAGTTAAGGTTATCATATAATTTCAATATACAATAACCGTCAAATTAAATTCTAACAGTTATTTTGATGTGTGACTTCATTATTTGCAAAACATAATAGGTCCAAAAAGTAAATAGGAAAAAATTTCAACAGTATAGTATGAGCAAAAAAACATATTTTGATAAACCCACATTTATAAACCAGAATGAATTAATGTACAAACTAGTGGTGTGAATGATTTATAATTAACAAAAATAACGTGTTTGGCAAAATATCTACAATCAAGTTATTTATTACTATAGTTTGTATTCTGGTTAATTATTTTTCAAGCATGACATAATAATTTTTAAACATTTAAAATTTAAACTAAGAACTGCATATATGCGAAGGAAAATGACATTAAAGGAAAAATAAATATTGTCCACGACCCTAGGGCAGTAGGGCCTTTGAAGTAAAGGCAAAAAAAATTATAACCAAAAGCAGGAAAAACAAAAAATTGTACTTTACATGTACAGATTGACAATGGAAGCAATAATGAACAAGCAACGACGTGAGACAAAAAGATCGGCACCGCCGTTCGGCTACTTAGTGTCCTTCAACATGGCCAGCTGCAATCTAAGCGTGACATTCTCATCTTTCAAGTCTTCCAGCCTAGCCTGAAGCCGCTCAACTTTGTAAAAGTTGAAGTCCCTAATTTTTTTCCCTGTTCGTTGACATAGATCCTGCGCCAACAAGACCGCAGCATCTTCTCTGGCATCATAGTCATTTTTCCCATACTTACCCACCGAAACAATGGGGTCGCCCAGCGTCCCAACATCGACCGATGCACAATACTTCCTGTATTGGACGCCGTCTACAGTCATCTCATGGTGCAAGTTGAACACCGGTTGTCCAACCTTGAGTATGAAACATATTTTCTTCAGTAAATCTTCCATGCACTGTTGCGAAATGAACATCGCTGGCGACGTTTCCACCGCCAGCCGTGTAGGTACCGCCGCTTAACATAAAAACATTATGCAACGTAAACAATGTGGACAATAAAAATTACCAACACATGACTTAAATACAACGCCGAACTACACAAATTACAAACACATCACCAGGGTCCATTGAATGAAAAAACAAGGCAGTGGAAGTTGCACATGTACCAAGAAGTATGGCACAGCAATGAACAATGAACAACGATAATAACGAAGTGACGTAAACAACAAACAAACGGTTGAATGAAATATTTTTTAAACAATGTGTAAACAAACAACAAAACGTGTTACAACTAAATAATTCAAACAAAACTGACCATGTTTTCCCGGATCAGACAGTTTCACATCGGATTGTGCCTAGGCTCCAATAAAGCCAGGGTCAATTCCATGAAGAAAACAGTACTTGATGTAAGCTTCTTCGGCTTCGTCATAACAAGCATAAGAAGTGTGGAGGTTTCCACTGAAGTTGTTAACCTGGGCAAATGTTTCATCGTAGGTGAAGTAAATCCCAGGTTTACGGTCGACAAAAACAACATGGACTTTGTTGTCACCGTTGGTCGACATACTTGGTATCAATGTAATACGATGTTATCCAATATCAATAGCAATTTTTAAGGGAGAGTTAATTCGGTTGGAACCAAAAGTTTGAAACGAATAATAGTCACCAAATCCTTGGATAACAATGAAATGGGATGTGGACGGTTAATCCTGAAGCAAATATGAAAACCCGTCGTCGATTACAGTTGTCAACGGCCCATGTTTTCTATGATGTAACGACTCGAAAATGCCGGCTCGCCCCCAATCCCCCATCGGTTACAGGGGTCTAAAGATACGTTATGATTACGACCCATGACGCATGATATCATACAGCCAGGTGGGAAGTTTGTCAGTATTTGGTGACTTTTCAATTTTCCTGGAAAGGTTACATGCACTCATGTATTTTGCGTTAACCGATGTCATCATTAAAGATATGAAGTTACATTTATGTCATTGGTAATAATGACTGAGGTTAGTTTTATTTAATTTTTTTACACAAAATAACAAGTTTAAACGAAAATCATTTTTTGGATGCGACAAATGTGACGCCTCGGAACAATGAAGACGTGGGTTAGTCATTATTGGTTGGTGACTTTCAAAGTCAAGCTTTAATTGATCATCATAATTTATGGCATTGGTCATATTGAATTATTTATGTATTAAGTAATATATTAAGACAAATAAACAAATTAAACCAAAATAATATATAGTCCTGTGACAACAAAGAAAGGATATTTTTTAAATATTGAAAATGAAATATATACATATTTGTAAAGGCAAACTTTAAAAAAAACGAAAGAAAAATTCTTTGTTATTTGTCTTAATTAAGCAAAGAAACGGCTTCTAAACAGACGTAAGATCCATTATGAAATCTGTCACCTACCTGAAATCAATTATGAACATTGAAAAAACGATAAACAGAAAACGTTAGCACAAACACAAAATTAGCAGGTGAATGCATGAAGACGAACGGCAATAGTCCACTTACCATGTTGTTGTTCGTTGTCAGATTGTTCTGTATCCACATCAACATTCCGTCCTAGAACATTTGGGAAAGGGTCGAACCCATCAAAGAAGAAGTCGACATAAGCCTCTCTGGCTTCCTCGTAAGAATCATATGAACCATGATAACTGTGCATGAAGTGGTTGACCTGCTGAAATGCTTCCTTGTAGTTGAAGTAAATCCCTGGTTTACAACCGATGAAAACTACATGTACTTGATCTTCAATGTTTTGGGCCATTCCTGGTTAACTGCAACGGACGCACAGTGTAGAAAGGGTAGGTGGTTAACAGTTTTAGTTTTGCGACTGATTTTCTTCCACCAGATGGACTTCAGCAATGGTGTGGGAGTGACTAAGTGGGTAGGTTAGTAGTCAGACTTATATTGGTTGTGTGGAAACAATTGACAATGATTCATTGAATGTGGACTAACATAAACGAAATAATAATTTATTATGATTTATTTTTTTAATGATAATGGAACACCAACAGTTACCTCATAGAAGTTTAATTTCATAAATAAAATTTAAATTAAATTATAAGTTTCGTAATAGATGACAACATATGAAAAGTGTTAATTGCACTGTATTTATTAATTATTGGTTGAATTTTATCTTTTAAGTTTTAAATTCCAAATGATAATAATTTTAAATATACCTTGTGTTTCAAAATTCGTAATTGCACCATGTAGTTAAGAATACAAATTTGTAATTTATTACGGAAAAAATACTATAAATTTAGTTACCTTTTCAAATTACTGAAATAAAACAATATATTAAACTAATAAAAAGGCATTTTAAATTAATTGTTTTTAAATTATATTAAATAAAGAATTACTTGAAATAAGTACAAGCCTACTAATATTTAATTTATAGCATAATTTTGTTATTTAGCAAAGCAAAAAAACTGAAACACTAATAACATTTTTATACAAAATTATACTTGAAAAAAAAATTCCTTATTTGTCTTTTATATCCCTTTTTGTATTTTCTTATTTTTACCATTTTAGTTTTTGTTTTTTTATTTAATATTTAAAATAAAATTTAAAATTTTTGTTTCGTATTTCAGTTCTTACGACTTTAAAGTCGTAAATTGATGTCCAAGTTTGGAGTCGTAGATGATTGCTAAGTGTACTCCATGTTTTGTTAAGTGTACTCCATGTTTTTTTGAAATTATTATACCCCATATAATTACAAAGGATTAAATAAATTTGTTTAATATAATTTGACACAAGGCACCCCCCTTTTCATAAGTTACTACGTTTAATTTATTTGGAAGTTGCTAAATACACCAGATTTTTTATTAAGTATAGTTTAGTGTTTAATATAAATATAAAATTCGAAATGCTAATATATTTAACTTAGAATTGACCAAAAAAAAATTTAATATATATATAGGAAGTTGTAAATTCCCGTAGTACTTCCTTAAAAAAAACAAATAAATATAGGTAAAAGAAAATTATAAAACATCATTTAAGATTTCTTTTGAGGACTTTGAAGTTCAACTTGAAAAAATTTCCACCAAACCTGTTAAATAAATACACAATTTTAGTTAAGTTAAATAAAAAAAATTAAAGTAGTAACAGCATTTACGACTTCACTTCAGTTACAAAAGTCGTGAAATCTTTTACGAGTTAGCACCATTCATTAATTAAAAAAAAATTAAATACCCCCTTTTCGTTAATTGACCTAATTGCCCTATGCATGTATACCTACTTGGTTGAATTTACAACTACTACTTCCCAAAATATACATATTTGATATTTCGATTGATGATCTATATCAGAAACATATAAATAAGTGTTTATAGAATTCAAACATATGAGAACAGAAACAAAAAAAGTAACCACCGTCATCCATATTTCAATGTTTATATTGAAACATAACTTGGGGTTAATTGATGTACCAAACTACCTTGTTACTGCAGGGATCAGTAAACTCCATGAGAAAATCTATGTGGGGTTTTAAATTTTTCTCCCTTACAAAATTTCTCCATCCTGCCCCAATTTTAGCATGGTTGGTCCGATGGGTGAACAGAATGTTCAATACTTTTGTTTCATCTAGAACAATATCTGTGAATCCAGCCTCAGTTAAAAATTTGTACATGGTAGTTGGGAGATCCTGCAACACACATTGTCAGTTGTTACAATGTCATATTTTCATAGCAATCTATGTAAGGGCGATTACTTTATACAATCCAACCGTTAAACCTTACCAAATTGCTGTTTTTGAGTTTTTGCTCAGTCAAAGTGATGCGAAACATCACAGAGTTGGGGTTTGATTGGTACATAGTGTGCCAATGTGGAAATGATCTTGGCAGACAATGTCTTTTGTCAATAGTTACATAAAACAGCGATCTGTCATGTAGGGTTAATGTCACCTTATGGTCTCCATGAAGACCGTAGTACTCTTATATTTCCATCCATCCGTCAACAATTAATGGCTTGTCCACACGCTGGTTGTATTTCACAACATGACGTTTTCCATCGCAATCTATCAATTGCCATGTGTCCCCCAAATATTTTGTAAAAGCTAAAATATAGCTTTTGCGTAGTTCTGCGTAAGGCTACATATGAAGTTTTGAAACATTACGATACATGTTGGACATGCAACAAATGATTTCAGACCTATAATGTATAAAATTTAAACAGATGCTAACCACGTCCTTAATATGCATAACACCAATGGTGTATTCAGGTTTTCCCCGTCTGGATTGCATTTGTGATGCCATTTCCTTATCAGTTCCAGAAATTGCAGACATTTCAAGTCAATTAAGAGGACGGAAAAATGAAGCAAATGATATACAAACAGTAATGCATCATAATTAGTCAACAGTTACGGCATACATCGCCCTGTTATATACCACTTCATCATTTTGTAAGGCTTACAAATTTAACAAAATAAAGTATTCCACAAAGCCCGCAATATGGAAAACTAGAGTTAGGCCTGAATCAAATCAAAATGACCAAAAGTTTTTGTAAATATTACCCATGAAAACATTGTTTGAACAAATGATTAAATAATTTAAAATAGATTGACACTTAACACACAACCAACATGCAGCACCTATTTTGTACACAGGAACATGCAGGTGAAGGATTAATGTGTGAATGACCTTATAAGGCATACTAGTCCCAACCATAACACATCACTGCAACAACATTCAATACCAAACACAAAAAAGAATGTTGGAGAAAGATGACCATCAACTCTGTTACGATGTTAGAATTTTCTTAAAGACAAATGAAGTTAACACATGAATTCTGTATGTACAAATAAAAATACCAATATTTATAACCTGATGTTGGGTACTGGAGTTGGGGGTGACGACGGTGCGTCGTTGGTGGACGATGGTCAGTCATCGGTGGATTATGGTGCGAGGTCTAGGCCAAATGGTAGCGGGCAGAATGCAGAATTTAGCGAGAGTCAGATCGACAACATAGAGGTGTGGGGGAGTTCACAAGTCGGACTTCAAAATTGTAAAGGGTTAAAGAAAGAAATGTCAGTATAAAGCTATCAGAAGTAAAGCAGAAGGGTGCGTCTTTTGGTGGGATGGGGTCATGGGTCAATTCTTTTCGGATTAAGGCCCAAAAATAGTGATGGATTTCAATGTTCATTTAATTGTAACATTTAAATAAATTAAAACTGTTAATGATTAAAAATGAATAAAATTTTTTTATAGGTCATAATGTGATGTTGTTGATCATCGAGTCACTTGCTACATTGAGAGGACCCGAATGTCATGTTTTTTTGAACCTAATGTCATTTTTTTTAAGGATAATAACTAATAATATAATAATTATTTGATTTTGAAATAATAAAATTAAAAGAATATAAATAAGAAATAATTAATTATAAGTAATATTTAAACACACATAATTATGTATAATAATAATTCAACAATTTAAGTGATATATGGTATTTTTGAACATTTTAAATCAAATGATATTATATAGAAAAATGATAATTTAATATTTATATTTGTTTAAGTTATGATCACATCAAAAAAAATTTTGGGGCCAACCATAACGGCAAAAAAATTGTCAAATTGTACTATAAATAAAAAAATATCATGAACCTTTATAATAATATTGTACTTTAAATAACAAATAACAAGGTTATTCACCTGATATTTATAGTAAGCATATCCATATATATATATATATATATATATATATATATGTCATGTATATCTAAAAATAATAGAGAAACCATGCCAGTCAACTTGAATCAATATTTTGATTCGAGTTTTGTTAATGCAAAAAAAAAAGAAAAATAGGCATATGCAGACGATAAAACTCTCATGTCTACGAATGCTTACAAAATGTTTCAATGGAAATAAAAAAAAAATTCATAAAAAATTCTTCCATTACAAGTTATTTACTTATCTGACCTATAAATAGTTTAAGCTTAGGTAATTTTTTATAAATGAGTGTAACTTTGAGTCAAGTTCATTCAGTTAATTGAAATTATATTCAAAATGAAGTCTAATAATTAAAAACAATGATTGTTTTAAAAATACTCTTTTGGTTGAATTTAAAAATGTAAACCACTACATTATATCACAGTTAAACATAAACTACTAAACTAAATTAAAAGCATATTTTAACGCTAAAAATATCTTTCACAAGGCCAGTTGGTCTTTCCATTTGAGTGCCCAGCTTCTGGAAATCTCTGCATATGACTACATGTATGATAAAAACCAATAGGCAATCATGTTTTCTACATAAAGGTATATGTACATGAAACTAAATAATGATAATAGCTAACCACATCTATAACATGTGCAGTGTTGACACAGTGTTCAGATGTCCTTCCAATCTGCATCATTTGAAAGACTATCAATGTAATTTTTAAAAAGTTACAAAAAACAGATAATACTTAACAATTAGGTTACAAGGCACATGACTTAGGAAGGCAGGAATGAATCGCAGGTAAGGGGACTTTGAAGGACTATCAATGTAATTTTTAAAAAGTTATAAAAAACTAAGTGATAAATAAACATGTATAAATAGCAATGACATGCATGTAAGATGGATTTGAAATATTATCAATAGATGCATGTGGAAAAAGGAAAGGTAGAAAACACCTCAAAATATGAAATGTTGACAACATAATGCACAAGTAAGGTGTCAACCCATAAACATATGAAAAGTATGAAATCCAATTAACAGGGTGGATTCGCTCGAGTCTCTAGAAACTTCAAATAATCATAATAGATCATGCTAAGGTGTAGGGAGAACATGAGTTTTGTTTTATGTATTATAATATTGTTTATGAAAATTAAATTATTATATCCTCGAATTGTTTTGTTTTTTGGTACCTTGCAACTAATAAGTAATAATAATATATATTTAAATACGCTTTCCAAAATTTGTAAAATACTAGCAATTGTATGAAAAGCACAAATAAAATAAACTTATCTCAAAAAAAGATTGTCACTTGTTAAGTCGTATTTTGTATAAAGGAGGAATGGAGAATTAAGGTATGATGAGTTGTCGAGTTGTGATTCGTTAAACAATTAAGGTACAATGCATGGGGACACACGGATAGCTCCGTTACACTCCGACATGCTTCGTCGTATTTTTATAAATTAATTTGATTTTTTGTGTATTGTCAGAAAAATGATATTTATTTCTAATATTATTAATAAAATAATTTAACTTCACTAATTTTTTTTAATAAACAATGAAACTATTATTTTCTATTAAATACAGTAAGTAAATGTTTTATGATGTAATAATTGAATTAAATATTTTCATCGTCATATTGTTTTAACAAATATATATTTGACAAATGTTTGCAAACCATGGAGGTGCAAAACCAACAATTACAATGGATTGACCAATGTTTGTTATCTATCCACATTGACATGAAGAAGTCCATCGGGCGTCGTACAAATTCAATATATTTTATTAATATGTTGGGAAACATGGATGAAAGGCATTGGTGTAGTATTGGAAACCGGGTCATTGAAGTGTTTTCACTGACCCATCGGTAGACGTGTTTTGCTAGTGAGTTGGAAACTCACCTAACACGGAACCAATCACTGTGTCAGTCGGCTATTTAAAATATTTTTTTTTGGCGTTTACTGGTATATTCATCGTTGCATTGAATGCAAATTAAAATGTCCCACGTAAATGATATTAAAATAATGTTTAACGCAATGCCATTTAACATGTTCATTACCCAAATGTTGCCCATTCCAATGACTCCGTGGATACAAAATAAATGACAGGTTTTAAATTACAAACGATTTTTGTTTTTTTCAGATGTTGTGATTGGGCCTAAATATCAATGAATATTGTTGTTTTTATTTTTCTTTTTTCTTTTTTGGGCTCGATGGACACATACGGCGGTTTGTTGAAAGGTCACACCGCTTCAGTGAATGTTCCTACTATTTAAGGCGGTTTCCTATTTAATTTTGTTTTTTTTCGTAAATTTGATGACGTTTAGCATCCTTGGATTTTGAACGCCACATTTGTCCAACATCCAACACCAACGAATAACTGCTCCGGTGTCTATCGCCACCACACCGATTCCAACTGTCACAAACGTTCCAGTCCCGGCCCAATTGATTTCCAGTGAACTGGTAAATCGTTTCCAATATTTGCAAAGTGATACAACATTTGGTTGTTAATGTAACTTGTTTAGAGATCCATGTCAAATTAAATTACAAATTTGTATTTTTGGTTCGAACATTGTTTATGTTTTTACGTGCTTTTAACAATGGTTTCTGCTATTCACTGTTGTTGTCTCGATAAAGAATGAAATCTATAATGCAACTGTTTGTGTTCTTCCAACAACACCAACCAATTCAAATGCTATTACCTCTTTAGTTGCAACGTGCATAGTGATGTTCACCGCTGTTAACTTACATAGTTGTTACTTGTTTCACGTTAAGTTGATGTCTTATTTTTTGCATTCATATGTTTTGTGTTTAATTTTTATAACATGGCCTTTTTGCCTCCATGTAACTTCGTAAAATTTATTTTACTTATTGGAATTACAATTAATGCGTTCGCATATGACCCAATTAGCGGCAATGGACGAACATGGAATAGGTTTTAAGGACATGGCTAAGAATTTGAGCCTCATCAAAACCAACCAGGCAGCTTCGTTCAACACGATTTACGTACCCGACCAGGTTAGCTTTTACTTCCACTTCGACAATTTCCAATAATTTATAATGTTGAAGATTTGTAAGACTGCCATGTTTTTACTTGTAGGGATTCGCAGAGGTACCTGAAACCTTTGCTATGACGTGGAAGGATGATTTAGATGATTTGTGGGTTCTAATTGATAGTAATGGCAATCATCACGTTGTGACTTACAACAAATCCCTCCGAACCCCTCAAATTTTCGGGGGCTGGCAGACCGTTGGAGCATATTACGGCCTACAAGCCTATCACCAGGTATCGTTCACCTATATGCGTCTGTCTGTGTTTTTAATCACCGTATACAGAACTCCTTCTCAGCCGCAATCATTTCCCAAGTGGCATTCGTTGTATAGATGCAACCCAGACTCCATGGTATTCCGTTTTTGGTTGACTAAACACAAGGTCACCTGCAGCAGCGTTGTAAGTAGTTAAACACACTTTTAAAAACATTACTATTAAAAAATGGTACGAATTTCTTCCATTGACCAACTATGGATTGCAAATATGTCGCTTCAGGATGTGCCAATCAAATTTTACTACTTTGCAAGGGGCGCACACTTCACGCACATATACTTTGACAGGATAACCCGGTGCAGGATTGTGTTCAATCACGCCAGGAAGAGTGCAAAAATTGGAGCTGGGTGGAGGGTATTTGCGAAAGAGAAACAATTAACGGATGGTACAACATTCGTTATGGAATTCCCGGATCCAACCATGAACATTGTTCTTTGGTGCGTCTGTTGAAAATGTCGTCCCAGACATTTCAACCATGCAGATTTTATGACAATCACTTGACAATTATTTGATTTTATTTAATTGTATTATTTTCACATTATTTAATTCATATTACTGGGTTTAATTATTTATTATTATGTAACATTAACCTTAAAATAACATGTCTTATAATCAGACATGTCCTGATTCAAATTTGTACTTTATCCATGTACTACAAAATGTTGACAGTTTCGACTGAGCCTTTATCCTTTGACATGAATTTAATAAAAATTGGTACTCCCACGTGGTATGCAAAATAGGCATCATTGTGATTGTGGTGTCAATGTCATTTTACGGTTCTGTCAAAGTTTCATCATTTGTCATGGTATTGTCAGCAGTGTTTTAAAATTCGAGCAGAAGAAAAGTTTAAAGAAATTAAAATAAAAGTTCCAATTTTTTTTAAAAAAAACACCAACGACTATAGTTAGTAATAAAGGAAGTGCAGAAAGCAATTCCATTCAACGTTGTTATCCATACCGTACGTTACAAGGTTCAGAACGACGTGCATGTTCATCAAACCCGTCAATAATATGAACCAACGTGAAGGCCGACTTAAAACCAAACGGCAGACTGACAAAGTAATGGATACAAACGAAAACAACGTCATAAAATATTATTAACTTTTCGTAAACACAAGGTACAAATGTAATATACTGTTATACTTAATACAATTATTTGAACAGAAAATACCTAATTAACATGGATGTAATAATTTATAAAAAAAAGTCTAATTCATAATCCCATCTACAGTCTTCACATAAAGTAAGATCATCATTTGAAAATGACCAGACACCTTTCTTAACCCTCCACCCCTTGCATGTGTTCTTCGAACGACATATAGGAGTTGGATTGCACACTACCATCCCATTACCTTTCCATAAATCATTCAGCAATCGTGTAACCTTGCTCCTGCAGCTTATGATGCACTTCGACTTCCTTACAAATCGCATATACTCCAGACCTTCTTTTCACAATTCATCATCATGGGAGGACAATAAGATCATACCGCATACATATTTGGCCTCCATGTGACCCTTTGCAGCAACCATTTTCAATTTGTCAAGACCATTAATGTTTCCTTTTGGAAAGTTAAAGAATTCCAACAATCCTTCTCTATACAGACTTTCAACATTTCCGCTCTCCCTACAACGTTGTAAGAAGCACAATGCTTTCTCATTAGGGACCC
Source organism: Glycine tomentella (assembly GCA_007407185.1). Taxonomy (NCBI): domain Eukaryota; kingdom Viridiplantae; phylum Streptophyta; class Magnoliopsida; order Fabales; family Fabaceae; genus Glycine; species Glycine tomentella. Next base: position 132,415 of record PYAF01000485.1, on the reverse strand, counting down.
AATCTGGTAATAACGAGAAGTTATTGTTGTGCGATTTATGCGAATGTATACGGCAAGTGCACCGATCGTTAACAAGTAATAAAAGTGAGTAAGTGAGTTATCGTCTCCACAGGGATTGGGGTAATTTTTACAATAATATTAATTATAAATGATTGGAAAATAAAGACAGAAAATAAAGAATAGTTGTTGATTGGATGATTGTTTGAATAAAGACAGAAATTAATTGTAATAAAATAGTAAGAAAATTTACCAATGGAAGAAACAATTGTGGTCAGGCACAATCCCTTTTGTTCCTACCTCCTTCACTTGATTGGTTTATTATCTTAAGTCACACACATGATAAATCTTTTCTAAATTCATAAATCCTAGAACTACTAGAGTCATAACCAGCGATTTAACCCTTTAATTCGATCGAGAAACCTAAACCCTTAGTGAATCTGTCAAACTAAGTATTCAAAGAATATATCTCATGTGATCTTGTTAAGATTATTCGGAGAATAAGCCTTTCCTAAGTTAGTTAATCCCTAATTCCTTAGTGAATCAACCCTTTAACCCAAT
>PYAF01000485.1:74808-91618 GCA_007407185.1 Glycine tomentella | reverse complement strand
CCATTTAATTATTAATCTGCCCTGAAAATCAATTTAGAATAATTAAACTTAAAATAATCCAAATTAATTAAAATCTGAATTATCGGTCCAATTAAATCCTAAATGAGAAACAATGCAAAATATAAATAATTAAGCACAAGTTAGGGATTAAAATGAGTACAGAAAGATGAGTAAATAGTGATAAATAGTGACTCATCAGAAGTTTATTTGTGAAGCAAGCTTGTGTAATCGATTACAATTTATGGTAATCAATTAACGCAGTGAGACATGCTCTTTGGTTTTACTATGTAATCGATTACAAGAGTTATGTAATCGATTAATATGTTCATCAAGGCTTTTCCAGATTAAAAATGAAGCAAATAATCAATTAATCCGATGTGTAATTGATTAAAGTAGTAAAATTACATTTTTCCAAAAACATTAGCCATTTAATTCCTTTTAAAAAAACATGAGTAGCTTTGATACTTTAGTGAAAACATCTAAGCATGTTAATGATTATGTGCATGCAATGAAAGGATCAAAAGATTGGCCTCTCATACACTTAATTTGAATTACAATCTTCAAGGCATGTGAAAAGCTCAAAACTTTCTTCTAAATCACAAGCTTCATCTTCTTGTTTCTCCCCCTATATCCCACAATCTCCCCCTTTTTGGCTTTGAACATGCCAAATATTGATTGACCATGTGTTTAATTTTTGAAGTGATTTGAGGGATGAAAGATAAAAGTCTTGAACTTTGTTATCCTGAAAACAAATCAGCCTCTTTGCCAAGAACAAGTGTTAAAAGATATGCTTACATAAACATTGATCATTTACTATCTGTTAAGTTTCCTCCCCATGACTTAGATATCTTCATCAGTTATTAATTTGCAAAACCAAAACAATCAGTTTTCCCTTTAGTTATAAAAATAGAGCAAAACAACAAAACAATCAGTTTTTCCTTTTAGTTATCAATCAATTTTTCTCCCCCTATTTGGCTTATCAAAGACAAAAGGTAGCATAGCAAATAATGAGAAGTAGAAATTGAAATTTTATTAATGGAAAGGAAAAAAACAGTACATTAATCAGAAAACAAAGAGTGAAGCAGTAATAAAAAAACAGGAAATACAAGGAACCTAAGCTAGTTTATCAAAATCATCAAGGGCAAGCTTAGCTTCTATGTTTTCTAGCCTAGATTTCATCTCTTCCAAAGATGAATTAGTCTCAGCCATGTGTTCATGATGTAATGACAATAGGGCATCCATCTTTTGAATTATGAGTGATTTAAACAGACTGTAAGATGGTTGAGCAGGGCCTTCATCTTCTACTTCTTCATTAGCTTCCTCTTCATTTCCAGCAGAAGGGATTTGTTGTCCAGCCATTTGCCATCCATAAGGAGTCTTGATCATCCCAAGCTTGGTACGATGTTTCTCTTTGATGAGGCTATTGTTGGAGTTTGTGTAGTCAACAACCTCATTATAGACATCTATATTGAAGTAATCGATGAATCTGGGCACTAGAACAGCGTATGGAAAAGGATAATTCATCAATCTTTTGGATTTAAACATACTTTCCTCAAGAATGATAATCCAGTTCATCTGAATGGAATTTTTCATGCCATACACAAGTTGTATGTCATCATTTGTGGTTTGGGCATGATTAGTGGATCTAGGGGTCAAGATATAGGTGATTATGTAATGAAGAAGTCTATCTTCATGAGTCATTGGACCAGTACTAAGCCTAAGCTTTAGCCTCATTTGAGGGTCAAGAAGCATTCCCCTATAGGTTTCCACCCTATTATAGCCTCCAGCCTTTTCTTCAAATTTCCTTTCACCTTCAAAGAAAATACCAGCAACTGTTTCTCAGACTTCAGGAGTAATTTCCATGGCTACTCCATTAATTCGAGACAAGAGTGTCCCATCCATAGAAGCCTTAGCACGGGTGTAGAACACCTTCACTAATTCAGGGCAAAAAGTGCCCTTCATCTCAACAAACTTTTTCAATCCCTGGGCTTCAACCATAGCAGGGAATTGAAAACCTTCTCTAATAAACTAGTCACGGTCAAGGTGTTTGGGAGGACAAATGAGTTTGGTGGCATTAAACTGAAGGTAGGTCATTTTATCTCTCTCAGCAAGAAACCAATGATCTAACCTATTCACAATAGGGTTAAAAGTTTCAGCACTTTTTCGCTTAGAGGATTTGGATCTCTTAGGCACAAACATGGTGAATGTGTGAGGAAAGGCTATCTGAACAGAGTTTCTAGACTTAGAAGAAAGGAAAAAACACAGTAGTGCTTAAGATTGAAGATTGTCATATCCTAATTTTGTCCATGTAAATAAAAAAATGAAAAATGAAAAAAAAAGGAAAAACGAAAATAAAAAAATAATAATAAAAAGTATTAAAAAAAGGATAACAAAAATACATAAATAAATATACATATAACAGTAAAAAGAAAAAGAAATAATAATAATAATAATAACAATAGTAAAAAAAAGAAAAAGAAGAGAAAGAAATAAAATAATAATAGTAAAAAAAAAAAGAACATAGCAAAAAGGAAAAAAAAGTATCAGATAGAAAAGAAAAGAAAAAAACAAACACTAAGCTCATTAGGGTAAAAAAAATGCAACAGTAGTAATAAAAGGCACAAATGAGGCAACAATGAGGGGAAGGTGGAGAAAAATTAATTGCAGAGAGAAAGGAGAAGAAAACGCACGGATCCCGGAGAGTGAGGAGGAGCCAATCACGAAGCGCCATTTGTCTTCGCGTCAGGGGAATCAGAGGGGGTCTCTTAGGTGACCCTTCATTCTCCCCCTCTCTTCTTTTCTCTTCTTCTTCCCTGTTCCTCTTCCCCTCCCTTCTACATTTTCATTTTTGTTTTTTTTGCTTCTTCTGATGTTGATTTTGTGTAGCTTCTCCTTCTTTTCTTTGTTTTACTTTGCTACTGATTTGTTGTGCATCATTGTTTCTGTTTTTTTTTTTTGCGTTTTTTATCTTCTTCCTCATAGTTTTCTTTTAGTTTTTATTAAGCTTGTTTTTCCGACCAACCGCCACCCCAACATCGCCAGCCACACCATGGTGGCCCTCCCACCACCGGCCTCCATGGTGGTGGCCTAGGAAGTCGTGAATCCACCATGGAAGAGGAAAACCCTATTTTCGCGTAGTTGCTGTAGAGGAGACAAAAAAACGGGTTGAATCGGGTCAAGCGACCCGGTTCTAACCCTAAAAAAAAAGATATTGCTTTTTGCACTCCACGTTTGATAAGTTCACCCCCTTTTTATTGGGCCTAGCCCAACTGGAAAAAAAAGAAAAAACTTAATTTACGTTTTGCACCTGTCTTTTAATAATTGCACACCCTTTTAGTACTTGGGCCTAGCCAATACAGTGACGAATTTCATAATGCTTTTTGCACCTGTCTTTTAATAATTGTACACCCTTCAGCAGTTGGGCCTAGCCCACTTTGGAGCAATGCATAGAATGCTATTTGTACTCCTATATTCATAAATGCACCACTAATCTGTTGGGCCTGGCCCATTTTGTAATTTAATAATTTCTTTTGATTGCACCCCCTGTCTTATTGTATGCACTCCTAATTACTAAGTGTACACCCCACTTCTATTCTATCTCTTTCTATTTCCATTTTAATTTATTTGATTACGTAATGTTATGTCAATTATTCATTTTTTTTATTAGTACGCGCTTATGTTTTGTGCACTCCATGCTGGGTCTTTGACTCGCTTGGTAGTGTTTCAATAACACGAGGATAGATTTGTGAATATCATGCTGGGTCTCCGACTTGCTTGATTTCATAGAGTTTACCGCAAATTCAAAATCTTTTCTAAAAAAAGCTAAAAATACTCAAATAAAGGATCACTCAATTCTCCTTTTTCCCAAAATTACACATTATTCGAGATTGCTTCAAGGTCCAATGCCTTAAGCGATTCTCCCCGCTTTTTCTTCAAAATCAACGTCGTTTCAAGGTCCAATGCCTTAACCACTCTTTTTCACACAATTGAAACAAATCTTTCAGAAAAGATAAAATCAATCCAATGATCAAGTTATTTTAAAAGAACTACTTAAGTCTTATTTCCTCATTGCACTTGGGGATACGTAGGATTGAGGGCAAACCCCTTGTCGACCTAAAAAACAAAAAAATATAAAATCTTCTCTTTTCTAAAAAATAAAAATTTGATTTTCTTTTCTAAATAAACAAAAATAAAACAAGCATAGTCATGTTCTTAAGGAAAAACAAATAATTAAAAAGTCACTTTATTTTTAACACACTTGATTAAAGGCTGCCGTCTTCGTAATGGACGCGTGGGGTGCTAACACCTTCCCCGTGCGTAAATGACTTCCGAATCCTTTTTCTCTAAAATCGTAGACCATGCTTTATCTTTTGGTTTTTCCGACGTTTTCCTTGAATAAACTTTGGTGGCGACTCCATCTAGTTTTCCCTTTTTCGGGAATCCTTCATCTTTTTTCATCGTTGTCCCCGTCGTGGCTGGATAGGTTGGGACAGATGGCGACTCCATTGGGGACTGGTTAGAGAGTTAAGTCATTTGATAGTGTGTGCAATTTTATCGTGACTTTTTCATTATTTATTTTTCCTTTTTCTTCTTTTTGTTGTGTTCCCGTTTGTTATCGTTTCACTCTGCTACCATTATTTTCGTTGTTCTCATTGGGCTCCAACGTTTAAATTTGAAATAAGTAACAGTTATTTCGAATTAACCCACTAACTTTAAAGCATAGAAGATTCAAATTTTGAATTAGGTGGCAGTTGGACAGTTATAAATTCCAAGAAAATCTTGCAGATTCTGCAGTAACTCCATGAATAATCGATTATATGCTTATGTAATCGATTAATTCATAAGCAAAATTAGTTTCTGCAAAGGCTGTAATTGATTATTTCGACTAGTGATCGATTATTACAGTGAGAATTTGAGTTTTAAATAACTTTTCAATCATTGTAATCGATTACCATTCACCCTAATCGATTACTCCAATGAATTGAAATTTTGTAAAAGAATTTTTGAGCTATGTAATTGATTAACTCGATGGCTTAATCGATTATTCCAGAGAAATTCATTTTCTAGAATCATTTTATATGAAGAATAATCAATTATCCTAGTTATGTAATTGATTACATAAGCATAAATTTCATTCTTAACAGTTTTTCAAGTTCATTTAATCGATTAATATGTGCTTTAATCGATTATTCCAGTAAGAATATCAGTATGAACAGTATTTATGCAGCACAATTTAGAATCTTTGAAGCACATGTGATGATCAGTCAAGTAAGATGCCATTTCAAATAGATAAGCACATAGAAATCATGCTAGCAAATGTTAGATTCATCAAGAATACCTAGCATGTTTCTAAGAGTATAGAATCTATCTCTAGGCAAAGGTTTAGTGAATATATAAACCAATTGATTGTGAGTATCAATGAAGTCAATTTTGATGTTACCTTTTTGGATATGATCTCTAAGGAAATGATGTCTTATCTCAATATGTTTGGTCCTTTAGTGCATTATTGGTTTCTTGGAAATATTGATGGCACTTGTGTTGTCACATAGCAGGGGTATTTCTTTTAATTCTACACCAAAATCTTGCAATTGTTGTTTTAACCAAACGTTTTGAGCACAACAACTTCCAGCAGAGATGTACTTAACTTCAGTTGTTGATAAAGCAACACAAGATTGCTTCTTGCAATGCCATGAGATTAGTGAACTGCCTAGTAGGTGACAAGTTCCACTAGTGCTTTTTCTATCCAATTTGCACCCTGAAAAGTCAGAATCAGGATATCCAACTAAATTAAGTGATGCACCTTTAGGATACCAAAGACCAACTTTTGGTGTTGATTTGAGATATTTGAGGATTCTTTTGACTGCAGTGAGGTGTGATTCTTTGGGATTTGTTTGATATCTTGCACACAAACACACACTCAACATAATATCTTGTCTACTAGCTATCAAATACAGTAAAGATCCAATCATTCCTCTAAATTTTGACTCATCAACCTTCTTTCCTTTTTCATCTGAATCAAGATAAGTTGATGTTGCCATTGGAGTTGCAGCATCTTTGCTTTTTTTCCATTTCAAACTTTTTGATCACTTCAAGGCAATACTTGGTTTGATTTAGAAATGTCTCATTCTTCATTTGCTTCACTTGAAGTCCAAGAAAGAATGTTAATTCTCCCATCATTGACATTTCAAACTCATTCTGCATAGAGACAGAAAATTCTTTGCATAATAATTGATTAGTTGAACCAAAAATTATATCATCAACATATACTTGAACCAATAAGATATCATTGTTTTGCCTTTTGATGAACAGGGTTTTATCAACATGTCCTCTTGTGAAAGATCGTTCAAGTAGAAATTTGCTTAATCTCTCATACCAAGACCTTGGAGCTTGTTTTAAACCATAAAAAGAGCTTTCTTAAGTTTGAAAACATGGTTTGGATATTTGGAATCAACAAAACTAGGAGGTTGCTCCACATAGATTTTCTCCTCAATATATCCATTTAAGAAAACACTTTTAACATTCATTTGAAAAAGTTTAAAATTCATTAAACATGCATATGCAAATAATAACCTAATGGCTTCCAATCTTGCAACTGGTGCATAGGTTTCCTTATAGTCAATGCCTTCCTCTTGGTTGTAACATTTTGCAACCAATCTAGCTATGTTTCTAACTATGATTCCACTCTCATCAAGTTTGTTTCTAAAAACTCATTTAGTGCCAATAGGTTTGAGAGAAGAAGGTCTAGGAACAAGTTCTCAAACTTCATTTCTCTTAAATTGATTCAATTCATCATGCATGGCATGCATCCAATGTTCATCAATTAAGGCTTGATCAATGTTCTTACGTTCAATTTATGAAACAAAAACCATATTACAACAGAGATTTTTCAATGATATAGTAGATACTCCATTTGAAACTTCACCAATTATATTGTTAAGGGAGAGATCTCTTGTAGTTCTCTAATCTTTTGGTTCTTGGACTGGTATTGATTGTTTAGTTTCAACAATTGGTTCTTCCTTTTCTTTATCCATTGATTCATTAAGTTGAATGAACTCCTCCAAAGGGCCTGCATCAATATCACACTTCTTTTCCTCTTCGGAGGGATTAGATTCATCACAAATAACATGAACTGATTCTTCCATGCATAAGGTTCTTTTATTGAAAACTCTATATGTTTTGCTATGTAATGAATATCCAAGGAAGATGGCTTCATCAGCTTTAGCATCAAATTTTCCAAATGAATCTTTACCATTATTTAAAACAAAACACTTGCAGCCAAATGCTCTTAAATGAGAAATGTTTGGTTTTCTACCTTTGTATAGTTTATAAGGATTTTTCTTTAAAATAGGCCTTATTAGTAATCTATTCAAAGTGTAGCAAACTGTACCTACAGCATCAGCCCAAAAATGTTTAGGCAAATTTGTCTCATTAAGAAGAGTTCTTGCACCTTCTTCAAGGGATCTATTTTTCCTCTCCACAACACATTTTGTTGGGGTGTTCTTGGAGTTGAAAAATTATGGTTAATTCCATTTTCTTCACAGAATTTTTCAAAATGTTCATTTTGGAATTTTCCACCATGATCACTTCTTATTGAGATAATTTTGCTTCCCTTTTCATTTTGAGCAAGTTTGGCCAATTTTCTAAAAGCATTGAAAGCATCACTCTTGGATTTCAAAAACAAAGTCCATGTGAACCTAGAGTAATCATCAACAATGACAAGCCCATAGTAATTAGCTCCTAAACTCATAGTTCTAGAAGGATCAAATAAATCTATGTGAAGTAATTCAAAGGGTCTTGAAGTAGAAACAACATTTTTACTTTGAAAAGAATTTTTTGTTTGTTTCCCCTTTTGACAAGCATCACATAATTTGTCCTTTTCAAACTTGAGTTTGGGTAAGCCAATGACTAAATCCTTTTTAATTAACTTGTTCATATGATGCATGTTAATGTGGCTTGCCCTTCTATGCCATAGTCAGGATTCATCAATTTTACCTATTAGGCAAAAAGTGTTGTGAAAGAATGCATGATCTATGGAGAGTAATTAGATATTACCTTTTATTTTACCTATATGATTCACCTCACCATTTTGTCCATCACATATCATGCAGCAACTGTCATTAAATGACACTTTGAACCCTTTATCACAAAGTTGGCTTATACTTAGGAGATTGTGCTTTAAACCTTCCACATAAATAACATTTATGATCTTAGTTTTAAAGTTGCCTCCTATATTTCCTTCTCCAATTATCTTCCCTTTGTTGTTGTCTCCATAGGTGACAAATCCACCATTTTTAAGAATCAAATTTGTGAGCATTGATATGTCACCGATCATATGACTAGAGCATCCACTATCAAGATGCCATAATGATGATTTTGCTCTTAAACATACCTGCAAAATTCAAATCAATTTATAAAGGAAGGTACCCAATTGAGATTGGGTCCATAGGGGTTAGCTATTTTCCTTTTCTTTGGCACCCAAATGCATTCTCCATTTGGCACATAGAATCTCCTAGCATAGCATCTATTAGATGTGTGACCTTTCTTCATACAATAGTTACAAGTTACACTTTGAACCTTATCAAAATAAGTCATGTGATTAAACCTTGGTTTTGAAACAGTTTTTTGATATTTCTGTTTTGGATGCACAAACTTGGTTTTTTCATAAGGTTTTGATACATGTTTGTAACCCAATCCAAAAGTATCTCCAGGATATTTTTGCACACTTAGCATTTCATCCAAATTGCATTTTCCTTTATAAAGCTTTTTCAAGAGATCAACCAAGTAATTATTTTCTGAAAGTACTACCATATGTTTTTCACCTTGACTTTTTTTTAATTCATCAAACTCTTTTTGCAAATCATTGTATTTGTTAACATTAGATGAAGAAGAAAGACATACACATCCATTCATTTTGTAACTTGAAACAAGTTTTTCATTTTCTTCTTTCAGGTTACAAATCTCAGTTTGCAATTCTGCAATTTTTGTGACATGCCATCTAAGATTTCCTTTTAGCCTATTATTGCATTTTGCAAGCTTTTGAGCCTCTTCATGTATTTCTTGAAAAGCATCAACAACTTGATCAAATTCAGAATTTACCTCAGTTTCAGCACTCCAAGATTCATTATCTTCATTAATTCTGGAAGTGAAACACACATTTGCTTCTTTTTTAGTTGATGATTCAAAAGTTGTTGAATCATTGTCTTCCCAAGCTATATAGGCTCTCTTAGGATTTCCTTCTTTCTTTATCTTGTTTTCACCTTGTTGCTTTTTCAAAAAGATAGAGCATTCAAATTTAATGTGATCAGGCTTACCACATTCAAATCAAGTGAAATTGTTGTCACTCTTTTTATTGTTGTTCTTTGTGAACTTTCTGTTCTTGTCTCTTCTCAAGAAATTGCTGAACTTTTTGACAATTAGATTTATGTTGTCCTCTTCATCTTTTTCACTTGAGTCTTCCATCTTTTCCACCTTTGAGGATCCAGATTTCAAAGCTATTTTTTTTGTTTCTTTAATGCATCTTCTGCATTGGTTAGTTGTGACATTTCAAGTTCATACTCAAGAAGCTTACTAAAAAGTGCAGGCATGGACATTTTGGATAGATCTTTTGATTCTTTGATTGTTGTCACCTTTGGTTGCCATGGTCTTGTGAAACACTTCAGGATTTTGATATTCAACTCTTCAGCATCAAAGATCTTTCCAAGACCAAGAAGATGATTTACTATGTGAGTGAATCTTGTTTGGAGCTGAGATATGTTTTCTGTGGAGTTCATCTTGAACATTTCATACTCATGGATTAAAGGCATGATTTCTTGATCTTCTTACTTCATTTATACCTTCATCAGTTATCTCCAACATATCCCACATCTCTGCACTTTTGCACCTAAAAGTTCTAAAAAATTCATCAGAGGAAAGTGCAGAAGTAATCATATTTTTAGCTTTAAAATCATATTGAACAACTCTCTTTTCAGCATTAGTCATTTAATCTCATTCTTTGGGAATTATATCATTAGCAACATTTTTTATAGAAATAACAGGACCTTTTTCTATTGCATTCCAAGCACCTGGGTCATTTGATTGAATAAAGATTTTCATTCTATTTTTCCAAAAATTGAAGTGCTCTCCTTCAAACATTGAAGGACGATTGAGGGAGGCACATTCCTTGAAGGTAATTTGTGTGGTATTCATTTTCTTTTAAAGAAAGATAGTGATCTTGAATAACACTCAAGAACCTGCTCTGATACCAATTGAAAACAATATGAATACCCACAATAACCAAGAGGGGGTGTATTGGTTTAAACTTGGTATTTTAAAATTTATTTATAAATTTTAAATAAAGAATGTTTCTAATCAATCAAATCACTCAGCTCAAGAAATCAATTGCTCAAAATAGGACTTGTTGAGTAATGATAATAATACCAAGAACAAATGAACAAGATAACTAATAGAGATTAAGGAATAAAAAAACAACACAAGAATTTATACTGGTTCACTTCTCAAAAGAAGTTACATCCAGTTTCTTCTAATCAAAACTAGATTAGAGTTCCAATATTATAAATTTCAGTTCTTACAAGCTTGACCACTCTTTATCAACTCTAAATAAAGAATAGAAATCTAAAACCCTATTAGACTACTAGTGATCAAGAACCAGAGAACACTACTCTGTTCTTCCCTAGAGAATCCTACTCTTGTACAAGCTTCAAAGAACTCTTTACAATAGCTTCAAATAACAAAAATACAAAAACGAATTTACAACCAGAGATAATGGAGAGAAACAACTTGATGATCCAATGAATATGAATGCATGTGGTTTACCAATCAGAGTTGAATTACAGAAAAGGATTTCAGAACATGTTCTCCAAAACTTCTTTGAAAACTCTTGCCCAAGAAATCATTCAATACCCATGAAGATTAAAGAGTGGGAAAAGACTTAGTTAACCCAGAAAATCACTTTCTAACTTTGAGAAGGCTTGTGTATATTTAGAAAATTCGAAGTATTCAAGTTAGTTTATCAGACAAGCCTTTATCCTATTTATAACAGCTTTTTGTAACAAACTATAATCGATTACAACGCGCCAAATAATCGATTAAATGGCTTATGTAATCGATTAAATTGTCACTTAATCAATTAAAGCATTCAAAGCTTCATCCTGGGTTTTACAATGAACAGAATAATCGATTAAATCGAGTTGTAATCGATTAATGCAGTGAAGTTCATTTGTGAAGCAAGCTTGTGTAATCGATTACAATTTATGGTAATCGATTAAAGCAGTGAGACATGCTCTTTGGTTTTACTATGTAATCGATTACAAGAGTTATTTAATCGATTAGTATGTTCATCAAGGCTTTTCCAGATTAAAAACGAAGCAAATAATCGACTAATCCGATGTGTAATCGATTAAAGCAATAAGATTACATTTTTCCAAAAACATTACCCATTTAATTCCTTTTAAAAAAACATGGGTAGCTTTGATACTTTAATGAAAACATCTAAGCATGTTAATGATTATGTGCATGCAATACAAGGATCAAAAGATTGGTCTCTCATACACTTAATTTGAATTACAATCTTTAAGGCATGTGAAAAGCTTAAAACCTTCTTCTAAATATCAAGCTTCATCTTCTTGTTGCTCCCCCTATATCCAACAAGTCCTACTCATGATCCAATGCTATATTACAATTGCAAGTGGAACATACCACGACAAGACGATTTTTTTGTTACTCCTTCACTGGAACAAACCCAATAAGATTTGAAATTCCTTCAGGGTGCAACATTGAAACACTCAAGGATGTCATCAAGCAAGTTGCGTCTGTAGGGGTTCCCCTTATGGAATTCACAAATCACATGTGGTCAGAAAATTGTTTTTTCGACAGTCAAGTTATGCAAAATATTCAGAAAAAGTAATCAAATATGACACAATAGAGTTGAAAAACGATGAAGACATGTTAAAGGTGTTAACAAAATGCAACTACTAGAAACGTTTTTGTCCAATAGAAATTTTAGTTATTTTTAACAAACCAATAACCCAACAAGCCCCAATAACCGATTAACATGTTGCAATAATCGATGCAGATGTTGCACATGATGAACAACTCACTAGAATGATTCAAATGGAAAAAGACATGTCCGCTGCGCAACATCTTTCAAACTATGACTAGTTTGGTTATCTTCGTATTTCAATTGTTATTGTTAGAACATTCCGTTATTTTTGTTTTATGATATTCTGTTTATTATGTTTGTCTCTCATCTCAATTATCGTGGTGTTTTAATTTCTCTATATAATATAACTGAGATATACTAATTATTTATTCACAGTTTTTTTAATCAATTTATTTTTAAAAAAATTATTCCCCTTTTTATTTTATGTTTCTCTATATAATATAGTTGAGATGTACTAATTAATTTTTCTCATTTTTTCACATTGAATAATCAACACTATTTATCATAACTTAAACAAATATAAATATTAATTTATATTAAATTATTATTTTTATATTATATATTTTAATAAAAATCTTTAAAAATGGCATAAAAGAAAAGGAAAATACTACTTAGAATTAATTTGTCCTTATTTATATTCTTTAATTTTATTATTTTCAATTAAATTCCTTTATTTTTATTATTTTATTATCTTTAAAAAATAGTTAAGAATTTGGATTGGGGGACCCGAATTCTTAACTGGGTTTTGAAATTTAAAAAAAAAAAAACACAGTGTAAATTCGAGTCCCTCCAACCCGAATTTACGCTATGAATAGTAAACATGTATCTTTTGGTAAATAAAAATGAAACATGTTTGTTTTGGTATATATATATATATATATATATATATATATATATATATTATGTATGTTTTGTTGAAAAACCCTCTCCTCTTTCTTTCGATGGCTCACTTTTATTGTCGGTGCCTCATCTCTTCTCCTCAAACCATTTGCAGAAGTTGACCTCGAGACCCTGAAATCTTCTCATGTTGCAGCAACCATTCGATTCAGAGTCTTTCAAATTTCTGTTTTTGGGTTTTGTCTAGTTGGTCCTAGTCTCTGCCTCTTCCATTTCGGGTTTGCCGTCACATACTTCTTCGAGGGAACCCTTGAACTTGATGTGTGTGGCAGAGCTCACATGGAAATTGTTTGCGCTAGGGAGTATCTGGGGTGACCAACGGGTGAAAGGAGGGTGTGTGTGTTTTGTCATGACAGAGAGAGGCTACAGTTGCTAGGGTTTTTTGTCATAGATGAATATGAATTGGATTCAAAACGGGTTTGGACTGTGGGTGTAGGTTAATGGGCCAATAACTTGATTTACTTGGGATTTGCTAGCAACTCAAAATTAGAAAGTTGTGTAACTTTCTCTTTTTCTCTTTTTTTTTTCTTTTCTATGTTATTTTTATTTCTTTTTTATCATTGTTCTTTTTCATTTTTTCCTTCATTGTTTCTCATTTTTTTGTCAAATAATATAAATAATCCGAAGAAAATTGGGTGTTAACAATATCAAATACAAACAAAATAATGGAGATTCATTAGTGCAGCAAATGATTCAAAAAGGTAGATTCATTAAACACAACAAATTTCAATTACAAAAACATTCAAATACTTACCCACTTCTTAGAGGACTTCGCTTTCTTTTCAAGCTCTTTCCCATTTTGTGGCGACCATGCAAGATTTGTCTCCCAAATTAACTGTGTCTTCAAATTCTGCTCCCAAAACTTTTCCTTCTTATAATTGGGACTATGAACCACACGTATCACTGTCAAAACCATAATTTCAACATTACTAACTAGATATATAAATGAATGGTAAAACAAAGTGGGGAAAAGATATCAAACCTTCAAAATGTAGACTTTGATTATTAGATGGGATGCAGACTATTTTGAAAAGATATTTTCTTATAATAGGGTTTTTGTTATTGGGAACACATCTAATCTTGGCATTGTTGTTGATGACGATTGCTAAAGGGATATATTAAGCCACCGCTTCTCCCAACTTTGACATGCTTATCCGACCAAATAATCTTTGTTCACGACCTCTCGGGGCGACTACCACTATTCCTTTTAACGTCAATTCAAACCCCCAATTTTAAACAACTCGCTTCAGACTCCTACCACTATGGGTAGGTATACGGGTTCAAGTTCGTAGGCCGATCCGTTAAGCCGCGCCTCTCTCTTTCTTGTGGTCATGCCAAACAATCAACAACATATTTTTATTTTTTATATATATTATTAAATGAACCCACGGACCGGTCCGCTTATCTACGGGCTTGGAAAACCCACCCCTACCTACCACCAGTCCTTCTAACTGTTTAAGATGGCAAACAATAAAATTGGAAACAAATGATAGGAAACCCTAAACCACTACATGAAGGCAACTGGCATATTTTAGGGTTCTAATTGAAGGGAAATGTAACTGGACCATGAAGGCTCATGTTCTAGGGATTTCAAAATAGAGACAAAATAAAAAATATTAATTATAAAAGAATTAAAAATAATTAAAAGTTTTAAAAATTTGCAACTAGATCCTCTGGATAAAGTGGTCAACATTTAAAAATTAATAGATCATAACTACTCTATGGCATGACCTTTTTTCGTTTAGTTTTTTTCAATACTTTATTTATTCCATAAGCAAGATCGGTCTAATAGAGTGCTAATTCTACTCTACCTCTACTTCTAAGAAAACACCACTAAAGCTACAAATAAAGCTAAAGAGAATAAGATTAAATTCTGATTTCATTCATTGGTCCCTCAAGAGGGTGCAAATCTTACATTAAATATTAACCCTAATGAATGACAACCTTATACTTGTCATCATCTAGTATTTTAGGAAATAAAAAAAAAGCTAATATTAAAAGAATAATATCAAAGTTGTCTAAGGTTAAAAACGACTTATTTGGACCTAGAGAGGTCCATCCTATCATTGTCGTCCAGTTCACCTAGACCTTGCCTCTAGGTCCTTAGAAGAAATTGGACTTGCTAGAAAAAATTGGAGGCAAGTTTCATTTTTTAAAGAAAATTATCAAAGTTGATGAACGAAAATTGAAGGAATGGGTGGTAATTGATAAAAAAAAAAAAATTGTCACTGTTGGAGGACAATGCGTGTGTAATTGTGAGTTGGTGTCGGTGTTGGTGTTGAGGGTGTAAAAAGTAAGGTTGTGGGGTTTTGGGCTTTAAGTGGTTTTATTTGTTGTCTGCGGTGGGGATTATTTGGTGATGAGAGGTGGGTGATTGTATGGAGGAAACAGGACATTGGGAATTGATTGGATGAAGGGTAGTACGTGGGACGCGGGAAAAGGTGTTGGGGCATAAAAAATGAACGTGAAGAAAGAGTTTCGAATTAGTTAATAAAAAGTTCAAAGGAAATGAATTGGAGATTGAGACGGGAATTTGTTGAAGCTTGGGCACAACATTAAATGGGCTGGAATAAAAGGCCTTGCGGAAATGGATAGGGGTAAGAAAAGGTGTCAGTGATATATTGGAACTTCATCGGATGAGGGTTAGTGGGTGGCAGCTGGCACCAACACTTTTGGATGGGTTAAAACGTGACTGCAAGGGGATGTGAAAAGGTAAGAAAACTGGGCGGATTCTAAAATGAAGTCCTATTTTTGGGATTCACAGGTGAATTTCCCAATTTTACAGGAAAATGGTAAGTTATAACAGGAAAAAATTAAAAATTAAATAAAAAATAAATTTTTTTTTATTTTTTATTTTTTTTCTCTTTCTTTTGAAAAGGTTTTTTAATTATTTTTTTATTATTATTACTGTTGGAAGTCGTAAAATATTTACGACTTCCACAGTTCTCCTTTTTTTTTTTCGTTATGTTTTTCTTTAATTCTTAAGTTTTTTTTAAAAAAATTGTAAATAAAATTTTAATTTAGCTATTTAATAAATAAATTTTTAAGTTTTGTTTAATATTTTGATAATTTTGGTATATTATTTTTTAAGTTTTATAAATAAAATTTTAATTTAATTATTTAAAAAATAATTTTTTAATTTTGTTTAATATTTCTAATTTTGGTATATGTTTTTAATTCTTAATTTTTTTTTATTTTTGTTTTATTTAATGGTTAATATTTGAAAATTTTTAGTATTGTTTAAAATTTTTTAATTCTTAAGTTTTTAAAACGTTAATATTTTAAATTTTGCTAAAATGAAAAAACTTAAAATTAAAAAAATGCTTGTCTACGATAAAGTTTTAGAATATAAAATATAAAAAAGTTTTAGAAAGTGAAAAAAATAATAAAATAACATTTAAAAAAAATGAAAGAAACTAAAGCAAAGTCGTAAAGACCATTCCGACTTTAAAGTCGTAATGGTTATGTGAACTTTTTTTTTCATTTTTAACTTGTTTTCTTAATTTTTTTAATTTTATTTGATATTTGAATATATTTTTATATGTTTTTATTTAATATTATTTTATTTAATATAGTTTCTAAATTTGTTATTTATTTTTTTACATGATTTATAAATATTAAAAAAAATAAATAACAAATTTATTCTTAACAAAAATAAAGAAAGACGTGTACAAAATTCAGTAGTAAATGTTGACCTCAAATATGGCTAATTTAAGTATTGAAAATTGCTAAATGTTAGGGTTTAAGTATAAATGGAATTTCCATATATATAATCACTTATGAAAAGAGAAAAGTAAACTTTGTTACGTTTTATCATGTACTTATATTTTCTTTTTAAACTTTTATACTGAATATCATTGTTATTAAGTATTTAGTGTGTTTAAAATTTATAAAGAGTGGGCAAAAACTGAAAAGATTGCATATTTTTGAAAAATAATTTAATAAAATTTTGATAACGTAAAAGGCATAAAAATA
>PYAF01000485.1:49483-64889 GCA_007407185.1 Glycine tomentella | reverse complement strand
CAGTGAGAAATGAGAATATAAGTTTTTGGGTTAAAAAAGTTTTAATATGATAAAAATATAATATTATTCTATTTATATTATTTAATGTGATAAATAAATAATTTTTTTAGTAAAAAATCATGTTACTTCTTGATTTCAATAGTAACTAATATAAGTTATTCATAAGAAAAATTATGACCAAGCAAACAAAATTTAGTCATAAAACTTATTATGACAACGTAGTCTTCTTTTTTCATTAACACACCTGTTAAGAAAAATAAATTGAGTAGTAAAATATAATTAACGTTAGGTAAGATTTCAGTAAAAAGGATATTGTCAAAATTTTAATTAATATATCTTTCAAGTTTTTAAGATATAGAAAATACTTTAAACTAAATTAGTACTCAAAAAATATTAGATTCTTTTAAATGATACTTTGTTACATAAGGAGAGAGTAGAGAAACAATAGCAGCACCTTCCAAATAAGGATTAGCCATTAGGGGAACTTTCAAGGATGATGCTATTGCTGTCTTAGCTTCTAACAAAGGTACAAAACCTCTACCTGTTGTCTTGCCCACTTGTTTTTTTTTTTTTTTTTTTTTATACACAAAATTGCATATTTTTATGCCTTAACCACTGTCTTTGGAACATGCTTGTGAATATGGTGGTTGATTGTCTGCCAAGTTGACCTTCAATTTATAAAATATTTTTTGTCAAGTTTAATTTTTTTTTATTCAACGTTTTGAAAGAAAAAAAAAAGTGACAAATCGTAAAATCTATAAGGATTAGTAGTTTGTAAGAAAAGAATAATTTGATGAAGGTTTTATATTTAAAAAATGTCATTTAAATAATAAAAATATTTAACTAATATAATGACACTAAATTTTGAATTATTATTTTTTTAAAAAGTATTTAATATTACACATACACGTGCAAATGCACACACTTAGAATTATATTAAAATCTATTACAAAAAATGAAATAACTAAAAATTGAATAACTAAAAAAATTTTACATCGATGAAAAACATTTGAAAAGTTATATTTATTAGTAATGGTGCACAACTTTTTGTAGAATAAGATAATTGATAATGCATGGAGAGCATGGCAGTAAAATATTAAATAAATAACAATTATAAATATTTTAGTAATCTTCGTATTTAATATATTGTAATTATATTAGTTTCCTTGTAAAGTAGAAAGTTCGAACTCCACACAAGCCCACTGATTGAGACCACAAAGCCCACTGATTCATTCACTTTACAAATAATCGTGAATTTGTGCTGCACAATTTTCTTTTGTAGAGATTGAC
Source organism: Glycine tomentella (assembly GCA_007407185.1). Classification (NCBI taxonomy): domain Eukaryota; kingdom Viridiplantae; phylum Streptophyta; class Magnoliopsida; order Fabales; family Fabaceae; genus Glycine; species Glycine tomentella. Next base: position 63,599 of record PYAF01000485.1, on the reverse strand, counting down.
TTTAAACAAATAAACAAAGTATAAACCTGTGAACAGAGGAAAACAAAAAATATTTATGGGGAAGTTCGAATCTGTAATTGCCATTGTTTTAAGAAATCCTCCAACAAAAATATCAAATAATATAAAGATAGTTAACAAGCAAAGATGCCTAGAAAGTAGCGTATTGTGTTTCTCTGTTTTATTTTCCTTTTAAAGTATTGTTTAGGAATAATTGTAAGTACTATAAACTGAGTAATTGATTCTTTATAATTATTTATTTTTTCTTATGCATGATGTGGGGATGGGATTATTGGATACGGTTTCCCGATCGGAGATCCATGGATCACAGACGGTATCTCCCTATGGCCTTTCGCCTCTGAAAGCGTCCTTCCTTCTCAATGCCCGAGCATCCATCCAATGCATTCTTTTCGATCTTGTACCCAGCAAGAAAACAAACGAATGCGCGAACGCAGCTTTCGCCTCAATCCCTTGCTTGTTCGCTTCGCATAGGCTACACAAGCGGTACACTGAAGACCAATCCAATCTCGATGAGAATCAGTACACGCAACTACATCTCCAGATTCAAAGGGCCAGTGAGCGGACGCTTTGTCATTAGAGTGTTATAACCTTGCCTTAAATAATGAGAGATTTTTTTGACTCAACTCGTAAAGGCAAACAAAAAAGTTCTGAATTCAGAACTGGAAATGTTTAGTGTTTGCCATTGCCACTCAGTAGAGCACTTGTATTCTACGCATTTATTTGATCCTTGTTCTTTTTCCTTGCAAATTAACAGGAATTGTGGTTACAAATGATGAGAATGCTATCTTACGTGAATTAGACCTTGTTCATCCTGCTGCAAAGGTATTTGTATCTTTTGCTTCACTTTATTGATGTTGCTTTGTCACACATACATTATACATACTGCTATATATTGCACTGCACTTCAGACTGTATTGTGAAAGCATCACTTCTGTTAATCTAAGGCTAAGTTTCTCTTTATCGTGAAACTTACTAACACTGTTCTTTTATTTGAATGTCTACAGTCTATGATTGAATTAAGTCGCGCCCAAGACGAAGAAGTCGGAGATGGAACAACATGTCATCATTCTTGGTATGATTTAATAGCAAAATTCTAGATTTTGTTATATTATATACTGAATGGAGGATCAGATCTTTGTTGATTTATTGGGCAGCATATTTTGTTTTTACAATTTTCAATATTTTATATTTTTGGGTGCAGCTGGTGAGATGCTTCATGTTGCCGATGCATTCATTGACAGAATTCACCGTACAATTATTTGCCGAGGTAACTTAATAGTGTTATTTTTAATCGGTATTTCTCACCTAAATGGTATAAAATCGTTTATATTAATGAATGCTAAAATTTTGTAATATGCAGCATATTCCAAAGCTTTGGAGGATTCTATTTTTGTTCTTGACAAAATTGCAATGCCTATCGATGCTCAGGATCGTAAGTTTTATTGTTGGTTTAGTACCTTTTTGTATTGAAAATTTCTTCCTCCCAATAATAGGAAAAAATTTACACTTGTTTGACAATTTGAAGCAAGACTGAGTCTTGCATTTGATTTCAAAAGTTGCAAATTTAAGTCTCCACTTGTTTCCTTATGATGAGGTCGCATATATCCCATGTAAGTGTGTGAGTGTGCTATTTGAGCATTGATATGCGTCTAGCATATAAGGTTTTCCAAGCTTTTTAGACCAAGAACTTAGCATTAAGCATGGATAATTGCCCTCATTTTGTTATGATTTGAGCTAATGTAATGAATTGACAGGAAAGCATCCACAAGTACCAAAACTAAGCCAAAAACCAGAAGAAAAAGAGCCAAGTCTGAAGAAGCCGTGGCGCCATTAGCGCCAGATGTGGCGCCAAGGGCGCCATAAGCACTGGAACTTGGCGTCAAGGGTGCCAATCTCATGCCCCTAGCGTCAACCGCACTGGAAGATGGCACCTAGAGAGCCACAATGGCGCCTGGAGCGCTATCTTCACTGGACTTCCACGCCAGGAGCGCCAGTTTTCGTGCCATCAGCGCCAGACCTTCTGCTAGCCCGCGCCTTGGGCGCCAAGGCCACGCTAAGAGCGCCATACATTCTGGAAGCTGGCGCCTGGAGCGCCAGACTCGCGCCAAAGGCGCCATAGGTCGACAGAAGCTGCATTTCAAGGGCAAAATAGAGACTTCACAAGCTGGGCTATAAATGCTTCAACCCTCAGCATTGAATGCGCGATTTTTGAGGGAGAAAAACACAAAAATAGGGTTTTAGAAGCTTGGGTGCCTTAGTTAGGGGTTTTAGGGAGTTGAAGGCCAAGTGGGGTTGCTTCTCCATCTTCTTCTTCCTTGCTTTAGCTAGGTATGCCATTTTGTTTTGTAACACAGCCACCCATTATGAGGTTTGGCTAGTTCTTCATTGTAGTTAGGGCTAAGCATTGAATGTAACCTCTTTTGGGATTGTATTGGATGCTATCTTTTATCAATGCCAAGTTATTTCATTTTATCTTGTTGAATGCATGTCTCTATCTCTCTCTGGAATTGATCACTCTAGTTAGATCTTGAGAGCTGTGGTTTGCAATAGGAATATTGGGGCTCTATGCTTGGACTTAGGTAAAGTGACAAGCTTTACATTAACTAGGGATAGGAGTGTATGCTTGCAACCATTTAATGCATCATTTAATGCTTGACCTAGCCAATATCACTAAGGGATTAGGGTATTAGAGTGGGTTAAAGGGTTAAGAACACTACGGGAGTAGGGCTTAGCTATTATTATTGAAGATGCATGTTGGGTAACTTAGGCTTGATGAAGGTGGTAGTCAATACATGAACAAGGGTAGGAAGCATTTGGTGTGGATTGCCCTAGCTACTTAACCACATATCTTATTATCAACCTCCATAGTTTGTCTATACGCTTATGTTTATATTTAGTTCTTAGTTTAGCTTATTCCACACACACACACAAAAACAACCTTATTCATTCTTTATTTGTTATTCAACTTATCGATTTAATTTATGATTTAATTGGTCAAACAATCCTCGTGGGACAATAACTCTCTCTTATCACTTTATTACTTGAGCGACCGGTGCACTTGCCGAGTACGCAACAAGTTTTTGGCGCCGTTGTCGGGGATTGTTTCAACCAAATTTATTATAAATTTCTATCCTTAAGGTTGGATTTATTTTTTTACTAACCTACTTCCAGAGTTTATGCGAGGTACCGCTGACATCGTGAACCTGCAGTTTGATCCTAAGATCGAAAGAACTCTTAGGAGGAATCGGAAGTTAGCGAGGCAAAGGAGGGAAGCAGAAGTATCTAGTTCTCGACCTCAAGAAGAAGAATCAGAAGAGGAACTAGATATGGCTGAGCCAAACCAAGATCAGCCAAGGCCGGAGGACGAACTAATGGAGAATATCCATTCAAGCCAATCATTTCGACATCCACCCATCTCTTATCAGCTTGGTGGAGAAGAATCAATTCGGTGGTGAGGACGATGAGGATCCTCATGACTTTGTGGACCGTTTCATGATGATCTATGATACCATCCGTCATCAAGGAGTGACGGATGATGCCATTCAACTACGCCTCTTTCCTTTTGCTCTGAAGGGGAAGGCACTCAAATGGTTAGGCCGTCAACCTTCTAACAGCATAACTACCTGGGATGAGCTGATGGCAAGGTTCTTTGCTCAGTATTTCTCTATGGAAAAGTATAACCGTCTGGTGAATAAGATCACCAACTTCACACAACTCCATGGAGAGACACTATGTGTGGCATGGAATCGGTTTCAGGAGTTAATCCGGCGCTGTCCTCAATATGATATGCCGGTTGGGAAGAAGGTGCGAATCTTCTTCAATGGTTTGTCACCGGAATCAAAGCTGGTACTTAATGGAGTAGCCGGAGGCTCTATCAGATCAAAAACAGCAGCCCAAACACATGAATTGATAAACTCTTTGGCCTGAACAGAGAATGAAAGCATTGCAAGCCAGCCAAAGAGGGAAGTCATTCATTTGGGTAGCACAGACGCAATGTTGGCTGAACAGAAACTTCTATCATAGCAGCTTGTCATCCTCAATGCTAAGATTGACAAGCTAGAGGTATCCAAAGCTCAACCTTCCTCAATCAGAGTAGGCATGGTTGTATGTGAATATTGCCAAGGGGACCACGAGTCCAATGTGTGTCCAACCTTGGTAGGGGCTGATCCAATTCAGGTGAATGGAGTATGGTACGATTAAAGGCCACCACAAGGTTATCAAAGAAATTACAACCAAGCTTCTGGGAGTGGAAGTAGCTATCCTAGAAGACCACATGGAGGTGGATTGGACTACAAGTCTAACCACTACTTGCAACCGCCTCCCATCCCTCCCAAGGAGCCTTCTGAGTTGGAAAAGGCTATGTTGCAGCTGGCTAAAACCACTAATGATCATATCCAAAACACTGATGCCTTCATGAATGAGACTAGGTCTCAATTGAAAAACCAAGGTGCTTCCATCAGAAATTTGGAGACTCAAATTGGCCAGATATCAAAGCAACTAGCAGAAAGATCACCTGGGCAATTTCCTAGCGATACTATGGTAAATCCTAGGGAACATGCCAAAGCTATCACCACTAGGAGTGGACTTGTCATTGCTCCTAAGGAGAAGACCAAAGTGGTGAATAGAGAAGAGGAGGAGAAGACAATTCCTCCAGCTGTTGCACAACCTGAAGAAGAACCACTTAGTAGCTCTAAAGAGCAAGAGAAAGAGAAGGAAACCACCTCAGCTGAACCTAAAAAGCCTCTGGATTTTCCAGATTTGAAAAACCACCTTACCCTCTGAAGATGAAGTAGCAAGCACAGAGAAAGCAATATGCCAAGTTCTTGGAAATGTTTAAGAAGCTGCAAGTTAACATTCCTTTCGCTGAAGCCTTGGCTAATATGCTAAATTATGCCAAGTTTATGAAGGATTTGTTATCTAAGAAGCACAAGCTCCAAGAATGCGAGACCATGGTCTTGACTGAAGAGTGCAGTGCCATCATTTATAGTAGAGTTCCACCTAAACTCCGGGATCCGGGAAGATTTAACATACCTATTGCCATAGTTAATGTTAATGTGGGCAAAGCTCTATGTGACCTTGGTGCAAGTATCAACTTGATGCCTCTCTCAATTTGCAAATCATTGGGCATTTCCGAGTTGAAACCTACCAGGGTATCCTTGCAATTGGCTGATAGATCCTTGAGGAGACCAAGCGGGTTCATTGAAGATATTTTGGTCAAGGTGGATAAATTCATTTTCCCAACACACTTTATAGTTCTGGACATGGAAGAGGGGGAGATACCTGTTCTTCTAGGTAGGCCATTCTTGGCTACGGCTAGAGCTATCATTGATGTGGCTGAAGGGAAACTAGAGCTGAGGATGTTTGATGAATCCATTGTTTTTAATGTATTTGATGCTATGAAGGTTCCTATGGACAAGAATGATTGCTTCCGGATTAATGTGCTAGATGCTTTGATTCACACAGATGAGTCTCTTGAGCAAGAATTTAAAGAGATAATGGAGGCTCAAGATGTGGCGATCATTGAGGAAGTAAAAGAAGCAACAGTTGACATTCTCGAAAAGAAGGAAACCGACCTTGACCATGGGGCACCAAAGCTGGAGTTGAAGGAGTTGCCAGCAGTCCTAAAATATGTGTTCTTGGGGGAAGACAAGACCTACCCTGTCATTATTAACAGAGGTCTATCTGATGAGGAAGAAGCCAAGCTCAACAAGGTGTTGAAAGATCACAAGTCCGCCATAGGATGGTCCATATCAGACTTGAAGGGTATCAATCCTTCATTTTGCACACACAAGATCTTAATGGAGGACGATGTGAAGCCGGTTAGGCAACCTCAGAGAAGGCTTAACCCCATGATGAAGGAAGTAGTCAGAAAAGAAGTGGTGAAGCTTTTAGATGCGAGCATGATTTACCCAATTTCAGATACCGCTTGGGTTAGTCCGGTGCAAACCGTGCCCAAGAAGGGTGGGGTCACAGTAATTCAAAATGATAACAATGATCTGATTCCCACTAAGACTATCACCGGGTGGCGAATGTGTGTTGATTACCGCCGGTTGAATGATGCCACAAGGAAGGACCATTTCCCGCTTCCATTTATCGACCAAATGCTAGAGAGGTTGGCCGGGCATGAGTACTATTGCTTCTTGGATGGCTACTCCGGTTACAACCAGATTCCTGTAGCACCTGAGGACAAGGAGAAGACAACTTTTACTTGCCCCTTTGGAGTCTTCGCATATAGAAGAATGTCTTTTGGCCTCTGCAACGCGCCTACCACTTTCCAAAGGTGTATGCTTTCTATCTTCTCTGACATGGTAGAAAAATTCTTAGAGGTGTTTATGGATGATTTCTCTGTATTTGGTTCTTGTTTTGATGCCTGCTTGTTTAATTTGTCTAAAGTTCTAAAGAGGTGTCAAGAGACCAACCTCGTTCTTAATTGGGAAAAGTGCTATTTCATGGTGCGTGATGGTATTGTCTTGGGTCACAAAATCTCCTCTAAGGGGATTGAGGTTGATGAGGCTAAGCTTTTATTGATTGAAAAATTGCCTCCACCCGCCAATGTCAATGGTGTGCATAGTTTTCTAGGACATGCGGGGTTTTATAGGCGATTCATTAAAGATTTTTCCAAAATAGCTAAGCCTCTTAGTCAATTATTGGTCAAAGACTCTCAATTTAACTTTGATGCTGATTGCTTGAATGCTTTTAATGTGCTTAAAGAGAGATTGACCACTGCACCTGTTTTAACTGCCCCTGATTGGAGTTTACCATTTGAGCTTATGTGTGATGCTAGTCAATATGCTATAAGAGCTGTGTTAGGCCAACGTAAGAACAAACTTCTTCATGTCATTTACTATGCTAGCAAAATTTTGAATGAAGCACAAGTAAATTATGCTACAACAGAAAAAGAAATGCTAGCAGTGGTTTATGCCTTGGACAAGTGTAAGGACCCTCACTGTGGCGCGGGTGGCGCCAGATCCCGCGCTGATAGCGTCGGAATCCTTCAGCAGAAAACCCTGTAGAGGGTGTGGCGCGGTTAGCGCCAGGGTTGGCGCTGATAGTGCCAAACCCATTGGCTTTGGTGCTGATGGCGCCAAGACGGCGCTAATGGCGCCAGAGGTTCGGCCAGTTCACGCTGATGGCGTGATGATGGCGCTAGTGGCGTGGATAAGTCGAGAGGTTGGCGTGGGTAGCACCAAGGGTCACGCGGATAGCGCCAGTAGTGCCCTGGAAAGCCTAAATCCTCTGGATTTCCACGCGGACAGCGCCAGGAGCGGCGCTGATGGCACCACAGTTTTGTACCTGGCGTGGATAGCGCGGAGTCCCGCCCATCTGTGATAGAGCTAGAATTAGCTCTGGGTCCAGTTGAGAGATGTGTTTAGAATCATGTGAGGAGGAAGGATTAGCTTTCAGTTTGTGATTTGGTGAACGTTGGTTTTGGCTCTAGGATATGCATGTGTGACTGGGACTGAGTCACTTGATTTGAGACATGCAAGAGCCAAACTGATGGGCTTGTGGTGCCTGTGAGGCCATGGGGACGGTGTGTTGTGAGATAGATCGTCCAAGCCCTGTGGAAACCCTGAGGTTTTGGGTTGTCTGAACTCTAAGCTCCTTGTGAATGGCTAGCTGTGAGTCTAGGATGACTCTGAGGCCATGGTTGAGCTGAGATAGACCACTGAGGGTCTATGGACAGGCTTGTGATAAAGGAGCCTGATGAACCTTAGGTAGATGACCTGGGTTGATAGAAAGGACTGAGGTTCCTTTCTCTGAGGCAGTTGAGGACTGCTTGATGAGCTTGTTATGTTTATATGCTTGAATGGTCTGTGATATGTGGTTGGTTGCCTTGATAGGGCTTGACACAAGGTGTCAGAGGAGCAGACCATTGTTCAAGAAGCTGGTGTTGCAGGCACAACTATCAGGTAAGCTCATCGCTCTGGGAATTAGTCCCTTTCTCTCGTTTACCACCCAAGTGGGTGATTGATGCATGCCAGGCTTGTTTTGTATTTTGTTTATAGGCATGCTGTGGAATGAAAGGCCTAAGTGGCCTATCTTGATGTTTGATGTGTGTGTTTTATATTCCATGCATAATGTAATCAAGAAAATTGATTCTATCACTTCCGCACTGCATTCAGATAATGCTGATAGCGCGCTTGTGATATTATTAATGATAACACGTCCGGGGTGTTACAACAAGTTTCGTTCTTACTTAATTGGGTCTAAAGTTATTGTTTACACTGACCATGCTGCCTTGAAGTACTTGTTGACTAAGCAGGATGCCAAGCCACGCTTGTTGAGGTGGATGCTCCTATTTCAGGAATTTGACTTGGAAATTAAGGACAAAGCTGGTGTAGAAAATAGAGTGGCTGGCCACCTATCAAGAATCCAAGAGAAAGAACTCCAAGATAGTCTACAACTGGAGATCAATGATGTATTTCCTGATGAGCAAATGATGGCTGTCACCAATGCCCTGTGGTTTGCTGATATGGCCAACTACAAGGCTGTGGGAGCACTTCCTGATGGATTAACATGGCAGCAAAGGAAGAAGTTTCTGCATGATGCCCAAAGGTACTATTGGGATAGTCCATTCCTCTATTTCCAATGTACTGATGGGGTCATTCGGAGATGCATTGCTGAATTTGAAGTGCCCAAGGTGTTGTGGCATTGCCATGCTTCAGACTACGGGGGCCACTTCGGAGGAAACAGAACAACTCAAAAGGTGTTACATTTTCAAGGATGCTAGAGATTTTGTGGAGAGGTGTGATCGATGTCAAAGAACGGGTAACATTTCCCGTAAGGATGAGATGCCTCTCAACTACATCCTAGAAGTGGAACTATTTGATGTTTGGGGAATTGACTTCATGGGACCATTTCCCAAGTCATACTCCAACCAATACATCTTGGTGGCTGTGGACTATGTTTCAAAATGGGTCGAAGCAACATCCTTGCCTACAAATGATGCAAGAGTGGTGTCCGCCTTCTTGAGGAAGAATATTTTCACACGCTTTGGAGTTTCCAGAGCAATCATCAGTGATGGAGGAACACATTTTTGCAACAAACAAATTGAAGGGCTGCTAGCCAAGCATGGAGTCACACATAAAGTAGCCACACCATACCATCCACAAACCAGTGGCCAAGTTGAGATCTCCAACAGAGAGCTGAAAAGAATTTTAGAGAAGACTGTTGGAACTCAAGGAAGGATTGGTCCAAGAAGCTAGATGATGCGCTTTGGGCTTACAGAACAGCATTCAAAACACCAATTGGTATGTCTCCTTTCCAGCTGGTATATGGTAAGTCTTGCCACCTTCCTGTCGAACTTGAGCATAGGGCCATTTGGGCCACTAAGTTTTTGAATTTTGAACTCACCAAGGCTCATGAAAAACGTTTATTTCAACTGAATGAATTGGATGAGTTTAGAATTGCAGCTTATGAGAATACCAAATTGTACAAAGAAAGAACTAAGAAGTGGCATGACAAGAAAATTCACCCCAAGGAGTTTGAACCGGGCCAGCAGGTATCGTTGTATAAATCAAGGTTGCGGCTGTTCCCTGGTAAGCTTAAGTCTAGATGGTCTGGACCCTTTGTAGTCGTTAAGGTTTTTCCTTATGGAACCATTGAGATATCTCCTCCTGACACCAACAGACCTTTTAAGGTCAATGGATGGCGGCTGAAGCCATACAATGGTGGTCCAGTTGATAGGGATGCTGTGGCAATCCTTTTAAGCTCCCCTAATCCTTAGAGGATTACCCGTCAGGCTCGTGATGTTAAACAAGCGCTTATTGAGAGGCAACTCAATTTGGTGTTTTATAATGTGCTGAATATGTTCTTAGGATAGTGTAGTTTATTAGTTTTTGCAATTGTCATTGTTAGCTTCCATGTGCTTAAGAAGAATTGTTCCTTTCGTATTCGTTGTTATTTTATTAGTGTTTATCATCAATGCATGTTAATTTGGTTTTAGATTGAATTTTAGATGAGAGTTGTTAATGTTTTTAGTTTTCCAGCTTATTTCTGCAATTTTGTGCCTGTGCCAAGAGTGTGGCGCCTGGAGCGCCACTCTGGCCCCTGGAGCGCCACTCTGGCGTCTGGAGCGCCAAACTTTCTGTAATTCCGCGCTGGAAGCGCCACAATGGCGCCCGAAGTGCCATTAATTCTGGCAATCCGAGCTCATGGCGTGGAACTGGCGCCCCCAGCGTCAGCTGGATTTGCATGAGACAACATGGCGCCTCCAGCGTAGGTTTCACGCCATGGGCGCCAACCTCTCTGGACTATCGCGCTCCTGGCGCGGTGGTCACGCCCACAGCGCTGGCTGGATTTCAAGATTAAGGCATGGCGCCTCCAGCGCCATGTTGGCACCTAGAGCGCCAATGTTTCTGGCATTTCGCGCTTCGAGCACGGCATCGGCGCGAGGAGCGCCGCACTTAGGGCGCTGTTTTTAATTTGAAATCTCCTCACATTCTCGACCCTCGACCTTCATTCTTCTGCACTCTCCACCTTGATTTCACTTCTTTTCCCATCTCATTGCTCTCTCTTGCTTCATACACTCAGCACCTCTGATCTCCTCACCATTTTCGGACCCCCCTGCTCGAACCTTGCCCCTGCCATTCACGCCTCACAATTTCTCTCACCCATTTCCCTTTTTCTCTACACCTACATTGCGACTCATTTGGTGTGGTGCCTGCATTCTGCATCCTGCTAAAATGGCTCGTGACAAGGTAAGCTATCCTTTCACTGTATGTGGATGTTATTGACCCTCGTGTTTTTAGTGCTGAATGAACCCTTCTGCTATCCCAGTTCATGGAGTTTAAGTAGTTTTGATGGGGTACACCTCTGGGGATCTTTGTTTACATTTTCTAAAGGTTTCATACGGTTTCTTGTGGGGAATGTGCTGTTAATTAATATTCTGGTGCCATTATGTTGTGCATTCATACTTGATTCCACATTCATGCATGTTCAATGTATTATGTTAAAGCTTAATCTCCTTCTCTTTGGCTTATATGTGTGTGGACTTCAAAGGGTAATTCATGTTGGCAACTGTGAAACCAAGCCCCAAATTAATGCTACAACTAGATCAATATTCTGCTATATAATGTCAATGAACCCAAATCTGGGAATTGTGCCTGCAACAGGGTAATACATGGTTGTGGAATTGAGTTACTCGCTAGCTTGTCTGAGGTGATATTGATAGAATTCTGTTGAAAACAAGCTAGTGTCTTGAGCTTTTAACTTGGTTGAACTGAAATGTAATTGCTTCTTTGTGTTTCTTGCATTTGCTTAAACTTTTGAAATCATTGAGAATGCATGCACACTTGGATTGTTCAGAGTATGATTTCAACCAAATCTAGGAATTGGGCATACTCTCTGATGTTGTTATGCCTGTTGATACTAGTATGCTATAATTGCTTGGTTGGAAAGGTACAATGGTGTGCATTTTAGTGTGAATTTATGTGGCGCATTTGTGGTGTTTACCTGGTGAAGTGGCTTGATTTTGGGTTCCCAGTCTCTCATGGTCATGATCATTGTGTTTGCCAAAATTAAACCTACACCTCATGTTTGAACTGAATTGTTTTAGGATTCCCTTGTCTCACTGGAAGAGCATAAGTGCATGATGTATCTTGCAATGGTGTGTTCACCCTTGGTTTTCAGTATATATGTGATTTCATCTGTAATTGTTCTACATTATCAAGGGTTTTTCCAGGTCTGCATGTGTGTTTAAAATCGCATCAACTTAGGATAGGTTCATCAATTGGCACTTCTGATATTGCTGTGGCTATATATCTGGTATGCTGTTAATCACACAGAAGCGCATTTTGTCTGCTTAAGTGGATTTTGGTGCCATATTGGTGTTGGTATGTAGCTATGTCGGTGGTGAATGTCTTAAACTCATATGACTATGGATCGCCATTCATTTCCAGGTCCTAGCTTGTTATGAAAATTGCTAATTGTAACTTGTCTTAACAATAAGAATAGTGACCTGAGTTCTGATTCCCATTTTGTGCTGAGCTATAAATGTTTTTAAGTGTCCTTTGTATAAATGTTTGCAATCCTTGAGCATATTTGAACACATCATGGTGGGCACTTGAGTTCAAACCTAGCTGGGCATTTGTTTTACTGCTTTCATATTGGTGTAAGTTCTGTTAACTCAGGTTTAGGATTTTGTGCTTAAGCTATAATTGATCAGCTGAGGTCCTTGCACTTGCCTGGCTCACAATTGATGCTCATGACCATAGCTTGAATTTCAAAATTCTTATTCATCAGTCAAATTGGTTCCATGCTTATATTATATTGGGTTTTATCATTCAGCATGTTGTGCACCTTATTGTAACCTAGTGCTTTTAGCTAAATTTGGGAATTCCACAGACACTAATGCGTAAACTAGAATATGTGTTATGAAAGGTTAAACTGATGGTGGATTGGATTTTGGTTTCCATGTGTAGGGTAAGCAGGTGGATAAGGGCAAGCAAAAGGTTACCTCTGGTGCTGGCAGCAAGCGCCCTCGCTCCTCCGACTACGACGAGGGTCGCTTCTTATCTCGGGAGCACCAGGACCGCTTCGACAAGTGGTACCTCCCAAAGAAGTTCATCCTCGAGCGCATCATCGACTGGGAGGATCTGCCACAGGACTCCCTCATCAGAGAGGTTATCGAGCACCGCCAATGGCACACACTGGTCAGTTTCGCCGAGCCCAGCTCCAGCGCCATCCTGAAGGAGTTTTGTGCAAATGTTGACATGCCCACGGTGACAGGGCACAGGCGAAGCTGGGTCAGGGGTGTAGTGGTTCCCTTTGATCATGAGTTCATCGAGAGCTTCCTCCGCACTTCTCATGATGATTCTCGCCGATGTGGATTCGTGAAGCGCTACAACAAGATGCAGCCCTACCCCTACACTGGTCGCGCTACTTACCGAGATGACATGCCCCAGCTTGCAGACGATCTTCGCAGAGGCATCACTAGACGCCTCTCAGCTTGGAAGATGAAGACGGGCATGACATACGTTCCATAGAAGCTCAAGCGGCAGGAGCTGAACGCGGAGTCCGATTTCTGGCACTTGTTCGTGAACTCCACTATTCTTCCGTCTTCTAACCTGACGGATGTGAATGTGGAGTGCGCGTGCCTGCTCTATGTCTTGCAGAGAGATATCAACTTTGATATCTCTTATGCCCTTTCGGACCGCATCCTGCACATGATACAGGATGGCAGTCCCCGCTCACTCCTCGCTCATTCCTTGCTCATATCCCACTTATGCACGCACGCAGGGCTAGAGAATCCAGATGACGAGCCCATGGACGTACCACTCGGGACTACGCTGAACCAGAAGATCTATCAGGATTCAGTGCGCCGTACCCTTTAGGACCAGCTGCTCCGTGCTGCTGACCTCACTCCTGAGGAGATAGCAGCCTGGAGCCCGAGGTTCGGACCTCGAGAGGGTATGAAGGAGCCCATTCCAGGCGTCCCCGTCTTTTCTCAGCAGCCAGCCCCATCACCATCACCACCTTAGCAGGCCACCACTTTTGAGCACCCACCACCACAGGACACACCTGCTGCATCCAGCCATGCTCATCATCGCGAGCCCATTTTCGAGGACTCCATTACTTACATTCGGATGCAGTAGCAGATAGCACACCAGACCACCATCATTCAGCAGATCCAGCAGCAGTTACACCAGCAAACTACCACTATGCAGAGGATGCAGGAGAAGCTTGATGCTCAGACTCGGATGCTCACAACTATCTGCAGCCATTTCTCTGTGGATCCTACTGGTTCACCATCCCAGCTATCTGCAGCCATTTCTCTGTGGATCCTCGCTCTCTCTATCTTCATGTACTTTTTGCTTTATTTTCATGTCATTTACTTTTCTGCACTTTACATTCAGTACTGTTGTTCGATTTATGCGAATGAATATACGACAAGTGCATCGATCGTTAACAAGTAATAAAGTAGGTAAGTGAGTTATCGTCTCCACAGGGATTGGGGTAATTTTCACAATAATATTAATCCTAAATGATTGAAATTAAAACAACAAATAAAGAGATAATTGTTGATGTTGGATGATTGGTTGAATAAAAACAGAAATTAAAATAAATGCAATAAAAAGATAAAAGAATTTACCAATGG
>PYAF01000485.1:29662-47013 GCA_007407185.1 Glycine tomentella | reverse complement strand
GAATTGTGTTGAGTGTTGAATGTAAAACTGAAATTAAAATAAACAGTAAAATAAGTTGAAGTGTTACCAATGGAAGAGACAATTGTGGTCAGGCACAATCACTAATGTTCACTACCTCTTTCACTTAACTGGTTTATCAAGTTTGATCACTCAATGATACATCTTTCCAAGTTTGGTAAATCCTAATTCCTTAGCAATTTAACCCTTTCACAACAATCCTAATTCCTTAGCAATTCTTGTCAAGCATATAAAAGACTATATCATGAGGGTTGCTATTTCCTATTATTCAGAGAATAAATCTTTCCTACTTTAGCTAATCCCTAATCCCTTAGTGAATTAACCCTTTAACCTGAATCAAAAACCCAATTCCTTGGTGAATTTTATCAACTTAAGCATATAAAAGACTATATTATAAGGTTCCGCAGCCACGCATCCCTATCCCTAGGTAATGAATAACTGTTATTTTACTAAGGTCAGAAATTAGAATCCCAACGTCCCCATTGCGAATCCTAACCCTCAATACTTAAATAGAATGGCCAATTCTAAATAAGAATAACAATGAAGAACAGAGTAAAATAAAACAATAAGAATTCTCATTCAATACCAGTTAAGTTACAGAGGAGTTTACATCAGTTCATGGCCTTCCCACAATACACAGTTTAGCCTGCCATAGGCTTCAAAGAAACCAAAGATGTCAAATAAAACATGATTCTGCAGTGACCTAGCCTTGATTCTTGACTTCCAAGGGTTTAGAATGGTGTAGGGAAGTGTGGAGATGATGTTAGATGATATCCAGTGTCCTTTCCTCAGTCCTAGAGGCCTTTATTTATAGAATGGTTTAAATAGAGTAACAAAGCCCTTGTTCTGTGCCAATTTCGAACTCAATCTTTTTAAATCAGGAAACAGCGTATTTATGGCGCTGATCGCGTGGGTTGTGGCGCTGATCGTGCCAGCAATTCGAATCCATGGCGCTACAAGCGCGGGAGTCCGCACTGATCGCGCGGGTTGCACGAATGAGAGCTGTCTTCAGACCTTCTGGCACGGATCGCGCGGTAGCTTCGATCAAGTGGCACTGGTAGCGTGGATTCCAAGCTAATCGCGTGGGGTCTTCGATCTGAATGGCTGATCTTGGCATTTGGCGCGGGTCGCGCGGAATGTGGCGCAGATCGTGCCATACCTTCACTTTGCTTTTCTTCTTCTTTTGGCTTGAATCTCCTCTTTTTGGCCCTGAAAACATACTTTGGTAATAAAATGAGATATTATTAAATATAAATAACAAAATAACTTATTCTAACCTAATTCCTAATGATTTAATTGAAATCTAACCTAAAACTAGCCTAAAACTAAGATGTGTTTGCAACACATCAAACAATTCCCAGATTTAATAGTTGTTGTCCTCAGCAACAGACAGAACTTCAAGATAAGAGCAAGGCTCAATAATCAAACTGAACCACAATTTACAATCCTAGAATCATCATGCTGAGTACAATCAATTCACATCAAAGCTTTCATGGTGCTTTCAAATCTGTCAAATAGTAAGAGTTAACTTGAGTGTTCCTCACAGCATGTGTTTATTTCACTTATTCACTCAAGTGTATAAGGCTATAATAATCTCTCACTCAACAACAATCACAACACTACCATAAGCTTGAAAATATTCTCAACAGATGCAAGCATAAATTAATCAACAGGTCTTTTAGGCTTGTAACTTGGTTGGGCTAAGGGTAGGAAAAATCTTTGGAAAGTAGCTAATATGAGGCTAGATCCAGTCCCTTAAGTCCAATCCTGTGGTCATCACATATTCCTTGTTCATTCTCTTCAAACCTGGTACTTTATTCAACAATTTATTCTTAATGATAAATAAAATAAAACAAAGCAATAACTTTCTTTTTCTTTTCTTTCAAAATACAGCAACCTTCAGACTTCCAGCTAATAATCTCAGGCTTATTATTTTTCAACTGGTCTGTGCTCATTTATTCTTGTTCTTCCATACCAATTAATTCAACTTGTTTTCCTTCATGCCTTGATGGACAATTCCCTATTTTCTGCTGTCATGGACTTAAATTATACCTTTTCTAGCCTCAGGGAGGTTGGTCCATGGACATAGCTCTGATTTGGGTGATTTGAAATGAAAAGTTCAGGCTCAATTAAGGTACAAATGGAGAAGAATTGATGGTAAGTCATTTTGGCCCTGGTGTTCATAAGAAGAACTGCCTTAATCATGTCAATTCACACCTGCATCCAGAGAAACAATTCAAGTTCTAGAATACTATGAAAATGGAGTCTCTCAGAAAGAAAATAATTATTGTTTGGCTCAAAATCTCACAGGTGCTAAACTCAAGTCGATCACTGCTGACTTCATTTCAAGCAACATTTCAACTTCAACATGCATATCACATACCAACAATCACAATTCCATTCATGTATCATGCAGCTCATGCTATGTTTCATTTCACACAAGCTTTCATCAGAGAAATCCTATCTATTACTGTGTCCATTCACTTTTTAGTCTGAAAAATCTGATGTGCTGTCAACTTTTATTGACTTATTCAGCTAAAACTTTAAACTAAAAAAAACTAAAACAAAAATTTTCTGTTGGACATCTTTTGTTTCTTGAATGTGATTCTTCAAATAATGCATATGCACCCATTCCCAGATTTAGAAAATTGTTGTCCCCAGTAATGCATGAAAAGAATTATGTGCTGCTAAATATTCAATTATGTATGCATTATTTGAGAAACACACCAGAACTAAACATTAATCCAACAGAACTTATTTAAAGTAACAAAACAACTACCTAAAACTGATATAAGCATACTGAAAATTAAAAACAGAAACAAAATTTAGATGGTCCTTGGTTATCATTTTGCTGTTGGATGCAGCAACACTTGGCTTGCTGCCTCTTTCAATCTTTTCAACCTACAATGCAGAAAAATTCCAAACTATACCTGATGCGGTGGCTGAATTCCCAGATTTGGTCTTTACATCAGCTCAAACAGAAATAGCAATTCAGGTAACGATGCATTAGTAGATGATATGCAAAAATAACAGTGCCTTTTCAGTTTTCCAATACAACCGGCATATGTACAAGTATCTGGGAAAATCAATATGCTAAGAATTTCACTTTGTACCCATGATTCCCAGATTTAGTTCATTACATTGGTTCCACACCACAACTGGTTGTTGTTCATTTGGGCTCACAAATTGCAGTATTAACAATTAATTAAACACAAAACCCCACACAGGCCTCAGACACCTGTAATTCAAATCAGCTACACAAGCCAAGCTCCAAATATAAGAGAATGGTTAGTATTTAGTAAGGCTTACCACTGTGGATTCCCAGATTTAAATCCTTTCATTGGTTTAGGTTCAACTAGATTGTGCATTAATGCATAGTGTTCAATGAATAGAATGCACAGTTCTTAACAAAGCAAGCATTTGGGAAATTAAGTTGCTCAGAATTTCGCAGTATGCCTATGATTCCCAGATTTAAAACTATGAGAACTCTCAAAACAAATTAAACAGTGCATTAATATTAGTCATCAGGGTTCTCATTGGGCAATCAATATTCTTTATGCCCTTCAAAAACAGTTTTCAATCTTGGTTCAGAGGAACCATATATTTCACTCAGCACCAACAAGATAGCAAACAACAAGTGGACAATTCATTATACTTACAGTAACAAGCAAAGTCCAGTTAACCAATTGGTGCAATAAGTTCATTCACAAACAAGAAGTCAATCTCAACAATTCCCAGATTTGGGTCTTTCCATGTTCAGGCTCAATTTAAATCTTATTGAAAACCCAATTAATTCGACTTCAAAATCAATTTTCACAGTCCCGCGCGGCCAGCGCGGCAATTGGCGCGATCCGCTCCAGAAATCACTAGAAGGGCTTTCAGCTCGAGCACTTGGCGCGGTTGGCGCCACTGTCCACACTAATAGCGTGAAGTGACCGTGTCTTGGCGCGGTTAGCGCCAGAACATGTAGATGGGAAGCTCAGGGTCGAAAGGTTGGCGCGGCCAGCTCGAGTTTCACGCGGTTAGCGTGGATTGGCCGTGGCTCTTGGCGCGGTTAATGCCACACTTGGCGCGGTTAGCGCCGCACTTTTAACAGGCCTTTTCTTTTTCTTTTAAATGCTTTTTATGCTGAACTAAAAATGCAATAACCCTAAATGCTTAGAATTTAACATGCATGAAATATAAACCTACTGTTATCAAATTTAAAGCAGAACTTAAATACCATGTATGTACATCAAAAGAGTGCTCGTTTAACGTCCTAAGCTAGACGTATCCTGCAGTTTAATCATTAGTGGATTGAAGTGGAATAGAATTTGTCTCTATCCACTTGGCTTTCAGAATGAAGCTTCAGCCGACATTTGTTAACTTTGAAGGGTTTGCCTTTATCTAATGGAGTGATTTCTATTGTTCCATAAGGACAAACCTTTTGCACCAAAAATGGACCAGACCAAAAGAATTATGACTTACCTGGAAACTTCAGGCGATATTTTGACAGCAGCACTTGTTGTCCTGGCTCAATTTCTTTTTGGCGAATTTTGTTACGCCACTTCTTGGTCTTCTTCTTGCAAGTTTTATCATTCTCGTCTGCAGCTACATGTATTTTGCTTGCAGTTTGGTGCTCCTTTTGTGCAACATCCAACTTTTTGGCACATTTCTTCTCAGATGTTTTCACAGCCTTTGCTGCAATCTTTTTCAGCTTAATCTTTGGTGCTCAAGCTAGAATATTATCTTCCTTTTCCTGCAGTACTTCCAGCATAGGTTCAATGGTTTCTGCTGTGTTTTCCTGGTCTGGAATACTTAATTCTGCAGTAATTTTCACTGCTGCACTTTCAGCTTCTGTTGAATTTTCCTCTGCAGTATCTTCTGCTGCAATTTCTGCTGATGCATTTTCTGCATCTATTATACCTGCACAAGCAACCTCATCCAAAAAATCTAGTCTAGAACAATTATGTGTGTCAGATGGATTTTTCACAGTATTGAAAACATTAAAAACAACAAACTCATTATCCATCCTAAGT
Organism: Glycine tomentella; assembly: GCA_007407185.1. Lineage (NCBI taxonomy): Eukaryota > Viridiplantae > Streptophyta > Magnoliopsida > Fabales > Fabaceae > Glycine > Glycine tomentella. The sequence continues at coordinate 41,977 of PYAF01000485.1, read as the reverse complement.
TCTAACTTTCCCTGTTCTACATCAATCAAGGCCCTAGCAGTTGCTAAAAAGGACCTCCCTAACAGCAGAGGTATTTCACTTTCACCCTCCATATCTAACACAATAAAGTCTGCAGGGAAAATGAACTTATCTACTTTGACCAACACATCTTCTATGACCCCTGATGGTTTCCTTAATGAACTGTCTGCTAGTTGCAAGGAAACTCCAGTAGATTTTAATTCAGTTATGCCTAGGGACTTACACATTGATAATGACATTAAGTTTATACTAGCCCCTAAGTCACATAGTGCCCTCCCTACATTTATATTTCCTATGGCTATAGGGATATTAAAGCTTCCAGGGTCTTTCACTTTCTTTGGAAGCTTTCTTAAAATGATGGCACTGCACTCCTTAGTGAGTGCTATGGTTTCACAGTCCTTTAGCTTATGTTTCTTAGACAGAAGTTCCTTCATAAATTTTGCATAATTAGGCATATTGGCTAATGCCTCAGCAAATGGAATATTTATATGTAACTTCTTAAACATGTCTAAGAACCTGGCAAACTGCTGCTGCTGAATTTGTTGCTTGGTCTGCACTAGATATGGGGGTTTCTCAAAGCGAGAGAAATCCCATTGCTTCTTTGGAGGTGCAGTATTTTTCTCCTTCTTCTTGTTATCTGCAGGTTTTTCTTCCTCTAGTTCTGCAGCTTTTTCTTTTTCTGCTTCAACTGCTGAATTTTTCTTCACCTTAGGCTCTTCTAGTGAAGTAAGCACAATACCACTTCTGGTGGTGATAGCATTGACATGTTCCCTTGGATTTGTCACTGTGTCACTGGGGAATTGTCCTGGGGGCCTCTCAGAAATTTGCTTTGCCAATTGACCAATTTGAATTTCAAGATTCCAGATGGAGGCATCTTGATTCCTGTGGTGAGCTCTAGTCTCAGCTATAAATTTTGTTGTTGTCTTTGACAGCTGCATCACTACCTTTTCAAGTTCAGAAATACTGGTGGTTGGAATGGGAGGAGGCTGCAGATAATTATTGGACTTATAGTCTAATCCTCCTCCTTGAATGTTCCTCTGGTAGTTGTTTCCTACAGCAAAATTGTTGTTTCTCTGGTATGGCTGTTGTTGTCTTTGATCATTCCAAACTCCATTAACCCACACAGGGTCAGCTCCAACAAGAATAGGGCATTGATTAGAGTCATGCTCACCTTGGCAGTATTCACAGCAGACATGTGGTTTGCTAGCTGAAACTTGGGCTGTAGAGACTTGAAGTCTATCAATTTTTTCATTCAATTTAGCCAGCTGTTGGGCTAAAATTTTCTGCTCTGCAAGCATGGCATCATTGCTGCACAATTGTATTGGTTCTCTCTTTGGTTGAATGGTAATGCTTTCATTTTCAGTACAGGCCAGAGATTTAATCAGCTCATAGGTTTGAGCTGCAGTTTTTGACCTTATTGTGCCTCCCGCTGCAATGTTAACAATCATACGAGTTTCAGGAGTCATACCGTTAAAGAAAATGCGTACCTGCTTACCCACAGGCATGTCATATTGTGGGCATCTCCTTATCAATTCTTGGAATCTATTCCATGCAGCACACAGGGATTCTTTTCCATTATGAGTAAAGTTAGTGATTTCATTCACCAATCGGCTGTATTTGTCCATGGAAAAGTATTGGGCAAAGAATCTTGAGACTAAGTCCTCCCAAGTTGAGATATTATTTGACGTTTGTCTATTTAACCATCTCAGTGCATTTCCCTTAACAGCAAAAGGGAATAGACTTAGTCTTACCACATCATCTGAGACCCCTTGGTGTCTGATAGTGTCACAGATTCTTAGAAATCTGTCTATGAAATCATGAGGGTCTTCAAAATCTTCCCCACCAAACTGACTTCTTTCCACCAATACAATCAACGAAGGATTTATATCAAAATGGTTAGCTTGTATTGGTGGCCTTACAATGCTGGAGTTTGGTCTTGTGAACATAGGAGCCAGAATATCCTCCATTAGTTCATCTTCCGGTCTCCGTCTTGGCTGATTATGTTGTTCTTCAGCCATCTCTGCTTCAGACTCTAATTCAAGAAGTGAATCAAAGTCAAATTTTTCAGCTTCTCTCCTTCTTTGTCTAGCTAGTCTCCTTCGGATTGTTCTTTCTATTTCTGGATCAAATTGTAAATCCTCAGAACTAACTAAACCTCGCATAAACTTGAGAAGCGATTAGCAACAAAAATTCCAATTACAAGATTAAAAATTACTGCAAAAATCCATTTACCAATCCCCGGCAACGGCGCCAAAAACTTGTTGCGATAACCCGCAACTACGGCAAGTGCACCACTTGTTTCAAGTAATAAAGTGGGTAAGTAGAGTATCGTTCTCCACAGGGATTGATGTGAAATTCACAGCAATATTAATTCTAAGTAATTGGAAGTAACAGAAAAGAAATTGTTTTGGAGAATTGTGTTGAGTGTTGAATGTAAAACTGAAATTAAAATAAACAGTAAAATAAGTTGAAGTGTTACCAATGGAAGAGACAATTGTGGTCAAGCACAATCACTAATGTTCACTACATCTTTCACTTAACTAGTTTATCAAGTTTGATCACTCAATGATACATCTTTCCAAGTTTGGTAAATCCTAATTCCTTAGCAATTTAACCCTTTCACAACAATCCTAATTCCTTAGCAATTCTTGTCAAGCATATAAAAGACTATATCATGAGGGTTGCTATTTCCTATTGTTCAGAGAATAAATCTTTCCTACTTAAGCATGTAAAAAACCCTTTCACAACTTCCGCAGTCCGGACCTCCTCTACCAGCTCTAGTTCGGCTGCCAGTGCCTCGTTATTGTTGTCATGTCCTTCACGGAGTGCATACTTTCTTCTCCAAGAAGGTTGTCTGACCTCCACAGGAATCATAGCTTCACAGCCATATATCATCCTGAACGGGGTTTCTTGAGTACAACTGCTCCACCCAATTTGAGCCGACCTCGTACATCCGTGTCTTTAGCCCGTCCAGAATGATTTTGTTAGCAGCTTTGACTTGTCCGTTGGATTGCGGATGTTCCACAGATGAGAAGTGGTGTCTGATGTGGAAACCAGCCATCATCTCCTTGAACCGCTTATCAGTGAACTGAGTTCCATTATCTGTAATGACTTCGGCCAGGATCTCGAATCTTGATATTATGCTTCGCTCAAAGAATTTTTGGACTCGGGCCGAGGTTATGGTGGCTAATGTTCGACTTTGATATATTTCGTAAAGTAATCAACAGCTATGATTAGCCATTTCATCTGTCCTTCTATTGCTTTAAACGGTCCTGGAAGATCCATTCCCGGAGGGCTTTCATTGCTAGGGCTTTTACCCCCATGTGTTGGTCGTTGATGCCTTCGTGTATCACGGTCATCACATAATCGGTCTGGTCTGGGCCCAAGCATAGCAACATTGGAGTGTGTGGACCTCTGCAATATAGTTCTTCGTCCTATATGGTGTACATGGCCGCATCTCGAACTAACTTCTTGGCTTCTATACTGTCGTCTGGTACTGTACCTTTCTCTAGATAGCTGATTATGGGCCTCTTCCAGTCTTCGGCTGCCGAGATCACCATACACAAGTGGGTTGGGAGATCTCCTGCTAAATGACCGTTCGGTGATTGCCCGTGCCCTTAGAGCTTGCCAGTTTGGACAGTATGTCGGCTCAGGCGTTTTCTTCTTTGGGAATATGGGAGACAACTACTTCATCGAACTCGACAATTATTCCTTTCGCTTGATATCTTCCTTCAATCTGCGCTGTGACGAGCTGGGAGTCGGTGAACACATTTACCTTCTGAGCTCCTTGTTCTCTGGTTTGTATCAATCTGGCTATCAACGCTTCGTATTCAGCCTGGTTGTTTGAAGTCGGGAAGTTGAGCTGCAGTGACTGTTCGATGGATATCCCTTATGGACTCTCGATTATGATCCCGACTCCGTTTCCTTTCGTGTTGAACGAGTCATCCACATATAATTTCCAGACTTCAACGTCACCTCTGATCGTTGGAGTTAGCTCCACCATAAAGTCGGCCAAAGCTTGAGATTTGATTGCATGTCGGGCTTCATATTTTATATCGAACTCGGACAACTGAATAGTCCAACTCATCATTTTGCCGGCTAAATCCGGCTTGTGTAAGATTTGCCGGATTGGTTGATTGGTTCGAACCACTATGGTGTGGCCTTGGAAGTATGGGCGAAGTCTTTTGGCAGTGACGAGAAGTGCAAATGCTACTTTCTCCAGCTTTTGGTATCGCAGTTTCGAGTTTTTGAGAGCTCGTCTTACAAAGTATACTGGCGATTGAGATTGGTTGATCTCTCTGACTAGTACAGCGCTGACCGCCTCTTCGTTTACTGATAAGTATAAGATTAGTGTTTCACCGGTTTCCGATTTCGACAGCACCGGAGGGGAGGCTAAACACTTCTTGATGTCTTTGAAAGCCACCTCGCATTCCGGGTTCCACCCAACACTGGCTTCCTTTTTCAAAAGTTTAAAGAAAGGAATTGTTTTTTCGCTGATTTCGGAAGAAAGCGCGTCAGCGCAGCTATCCTTCCTGTTAGTTGTTGCACTTCCTTTTTATTGGCCGGGAATTGCATGTTCAAAACGGCTTTGCACTTGTCCAAGTTGGCTTCTATTCCTCTGTGGGTCAACATTAACCCTAGGAATTTCAAGGCCGTTACCCCGAATGAACATTTGAGCGGGTTCAAACGGATGTTGTGCTCCCTTAATCTGCGGAATGTCTCTTCCAGATCATGAATATGATTTCTGGTCACATTTGTTTTGGCTATCATGTCGTCTATGTATACTTCTATGTTACGGCTGAGTTGTTGGGCAAAGACTTTATTCATCATCCGTTGATAAGTGGCGCCTGCATTCTTCAAACCAAAGGGCATCACGTTATAGCAGTAGTTTGCCTCGCCTCCTCTGAATGTCGTTTTCTCCTAATCACCCGGGCACATAGCAATTTGATTGTACCCGGAATAAGCATCCATAAATGATAATAATTTGAAACCAGATGAATTATCTACTAGTTGATCAATAATCGGCAGTGGATATAAATCTTTAGGACATACCTTGTTCAGGTCAGTATAGTCAACACATACTCGCCATTTGCCGTTGGATTTTTTAATCATTACCACGTTCGACAACCATGTGGTGTACTAGATTTCTCGTATGAAGTCGGCCTCCAACAATGAAAATATAATAAACACTTATGCAAATAACCAAGAGGGGGCTGAATTGGTTTTACCTCAAAGTTTTAAAATTTAAAACAAATTTCTAATACAGCGGAAGTCTTTGAAAGAAGGATTGTATCTTAAACCAATTAAGAAATCAAATTTTTAAAATCAAACTTTGTCTCAATCAAACCACTCTTGAGCTATAACCTATCTTGTGATATGAACAAAAATAAAACTTCAAGAACAATATGAATATGAACAGAAATATTCAATCACACACAAGATTTATACTGGTTCACCTCTCAACCCCGGAGGCTACATCCAGTTTACTTCTAATCAGCCTTGATTAGAGTTTCCACTATAACAAATATAATATCTTTACAAGCTTACAAAGATCTCTTTTACCCTACCTAGGTAAAATTCAAAATCTAAACCTATAGACTTTTCAAAAGATCTAAGAACCAGAGATCCCGTCTCTGTTCTAACCACTAGAAACCTATCTAACAAAGCTTTAAAGAACACAATTTGTTATATGAACAATCAACAACAAAACACACAATTTTAATCAAAACAACTAAGTAAATGATTCAAGAAAGATATCACCTCTAATTCCTCAGTGCAATGAACGAAATTAAATGATCAAACCAGACTGAGAATGAATGCCATGATCTTTCTTGATGAAATATTTTAACCAAAATGCTTGTACACAAACTTCACATGGAGTAGATGACTCAACAAATGAAAATCTTCATGATTCTTGAATCTACTTTTAATTTCTGATTCTAATATGCCTTGGTGACTTTAGAACTCTCAGAAAGTGATTTTCACTACGCTTGTTCGAAAACTCAAAATCCACACATAATAGAATAAGCTCCTTCTATTTATAAAAAATAGAATTAACTACCTGTAATCGATTATTCCGTTAATGTAATCGATTATTTTAACTAATGTAATCGATTAAAATTCTAAAATAATCGATTAAAGTGTTCATCAGAAATCTAGAAAAAATCTCAAGAACAAATAATCGATTAATCCTTCTTGTAATCGATTATTCTAGGAGATTAGGATTTTCTGATACACTACTGTAATCGATTAATGTCCCAAATAATCGATTATCACAAGAAGTGTGAAAAACTCAACAATGCATATTTAATCGATTACAACAATCTGGTAATCGATTAAAACCAAATAAAATGCTTCGGTGAATTATGCAGAGACTCAGATAATCGATTATTCCGTGAAGTAATCGATTATCACAGAACGACTTAACATAGTCAAGCAAATCTAATCTATTATGAGTTATTGATAATCGATTAAAATGTTCTTAAGTGAATATGCAGATTTGTCTATATGCATTTAATCAATTATATCATATTGGTAATCGATTAAAATAGTGAAAAGTAATTTTTATGAAAACCTTATTGCTTTAATGTCATACCAATTGATTACAAATATCATATGACTTAATCATGATTTAATGAATGAATGAATGCATGAATTAGTCAATCTAAGTGAGGAATAAGAGGCTTTAACTTCTTGAACCAAGCTTGAACAAATACAAATGCCATCAATTGAGTGGGCATGTAAAATCAAAACTTGTAATCTTTCTCAACTTGATTCTTTGTAATCTTCCTCATCTTGATTCCTTGTAATCTTCTTCATTTCTAACAATCTCCCCCTTTTTGATTTGAGCATGCCAAATACTTAATTGATGAAACATGCTTCTTAGAAAGAAGTTATCCTAAAAAAATTTCTCAGCACTTGCAAAGACCAAGTGTTAAATCTAAACTTGACGTTTTTACAAAATCTCATGATTCATATATACAATTCATTAATCATTCATAACAAATCATTCATTACTTATTCTTTTACTCCTACTCCCCCTGACTTAAAGATCATATTTCTTTTATCATCATAACATATCATATTCCTTTTTATCAATTCATTTATTTATCAAATTCATCATTATTTACTCCCCTTATTTGGCATATCAAATAAAAAAGACAGGGATAGACTAGAATTGAAAAAGGAAATACATTCATTAATATGTCAAGGGAAATACAAACAGAACTGAAATTGAAATTAACATATTAAAATGTAACAAAACAAGCAAAAAATAAACTAGAACATACCATAACAAACTAAAACAAACTTAGAACAAGCTAAGACAAGACTTAATCCATCTTGGATTCATCCCTAAAAATCTTATCCTCGATATTTTTCATCCTAGTTTTAAGTTCTTCAAGGGATGTATCCACTTCATCCCTTTGTTCATGATGGAGTGAAAACAAAGCATCCATTTTCTGAATCATTAGGGATTCAAATGATGAATAATGCGGTTCAGACGATGCAGGTTCTTCTTAAGCTTCTTCAGCTTCTCCCAATTGATTCCCTTCTTCATCATCTCCTTCTTCTTCTCCTTCTTCCTCATTTAATGACACAGGTTGTCCAGCCATTTGCTAGCCGTAGGGTGTTTTAACCATACCAAGCTTCGTAAGATGCTTTTCCTTAATTTGAGTATTGTTTGAATTGGTGTCATCCATGACTTCATTTGATACATCAACATAAAAATAGTCAATGAATCTAGATACCAAAACAGCATAAGGAAAAGGATAGCTTACTAGCCTCTTAGATTTCTGCATTACTTCTTGAATAATCATAATCTAATTAAGTTTTATCCCCTTCTTCAGTCCATACACCACTTGAAGATCATCATCCTTAGCTTGAGCATGATTTGAAGTCCATGGAGTAAGAATGTAGGTGATGATGTAGTGTAGCAATCTGTCCTCATGAGTCATAGGGCTTGTGTTTAACCTCAATCTCACATTCATATGAGGATCAATAAGCATGATCCTATAAGTTTCCATTTTGTTATAACCTTCAGCTTCTTCTTCGAATCTTCGTTCACCATCAAAGGTGATACCAGCTACCTCTTGCCATATTTTCGATGTAATCTCCATGGAAACACCATTTACTTGAGTGAGGATAGTTCCGTGCATAGTAATTTTGGAGCAGGTATAGAAGACCTTAACCAAGTCAGGGTAAAATGTCCCTTTCATTTGAACAAACTTGGTTAAGCTTTGTTGCTCTAGAAGGTGAGGAAAGTGAAAACCTTCTTGAATAAACCAAGCAGGATTTAGGAATTTGGGTGGACAAAGAAGTTTGGTTGCGTTAAAATGCATATAGTTCATCCTATCTGCTTCATTTGTGAACCAGTGGTCAAGCCTATGAACTACAGGATTAGAAGGCTGAGCATAAGCTTTTGTCTTGGATTTCTTGACCCTTTTAGATGTAGATATTGTGAGGGTACAAAAAGATACGAATAGAAAACACAAAAGATCAACATAGACACTGGGATTTGGAGAGTTTTAGAGAAGATAAGAAAACTGAGTGTATTTGGTTGTGAGGTACCAATTTCACAAAGCTTCAATTTATAGGCTACTTCAAGCTAGTGGGCAGTTGAGAATTTGAAAAATATGGCTGTTATGATTTTAATTACATCCATAATGGCTTTGATTACAGTAAATCGTGCTTAATGAGAGTTGGGTGATTTTGAAATCTTTCAGATTTTTGCAGTAACTGTAGAAATAATCGATTATTTTGATAGTGTAACCGATTATTTTAGTTTGAAAATCAAAGTTTAGAAATGATGTAATCAATTACCATTTGATGTAATCGATTATGTCAGAGCAAGTGGCTTGTTGAAGATGAAGTGTAATCGATTATAACTTGTATTAATCGATTAAGATAGAGTGAGGTAGAATTTTCAAACCAACAGAGGCAGAATAATTGATTATCCCGTTGTGGTAATCGATTATTCCAGGAAGTTCCAGAATTTGTAAAAAGCCCATAGACTTCATGTAATCGATTAATTATCTTTTTAATCGATTATTCCAGAGTTAACAAGATTTTTCTGGAATACGAAGTGAAAATAATCGATTGTCCCGATGATGTAATCGATTACAACAGCTTTGACTTCTTTTAAAATAGCACAGTATGATCAAATAATCAATTAATAACTCATGATAATCAATTATATCAGCTTTTACTCATCAATACAAATTTTATGCAGCATACATCAAGTATTCTTTACATCAAATTGAGTTGCTATTAATCATGCAATGTCTAGTTCAATTCATAATCAATGAAAGTAGTCATGGTAATGTCACTTAACATAAACTTGATTCATCCAAAATTCCAAGCATATTTCTCAATGTAAAGAATCTTTCCCTATCCAAAGGTTTAGTAAAGATATCAGCCAATTGATTCTTACTATCAACAAATTCAACTTTGATGTTACCTTTCTGTACATGATCTCTGATGAAGTGATGTCTTATTTCAATATGCTTTGTCTTGGAATGCATGATTGGATTCTTGGAAATATTTATTGCACTTGTGTTGTCACATAATAGTGGAATTTGATGAAGTTCTACACCAAAGTCTTGAAGTTGTTGCTTCAGCCATAGACTTTGAGCACAGCAACTTCCAGCTGATATGTACTCAGTTTCTACTGTTGACAAGGCTACACAAGATTGCTTTTTACATTGCCAAGAAATTAAAGAGCTTCCTAGAATATGACAAGTACCACTTGTGCTCTTTCGATCCAATTTGCATCCTGCAAAATCAGAGTCAGAATAACCAATTAAATTGATTGTTGTACCTTTGGGATACCAAAGTCCTACTTTTGGTGTGGACTTTAAGTATTTGAAGATCCTTTTCACAACTGTTTGATGAGACTCCTTTGGATTGGCTTGATATCTAGCACATAGGCAAACACTTAGCATTATGTCTGGCCTACTTGCTGTGAGATAGAGCAATAATCCAATCATCCCTTTATACTTTGACTCATCAACGCTTTTTCCTCTTTCATCTGAATCAAGGTAAGTGGAAGTTCCCATAGGAGTTGTTGTAGTTTTGCAACTTTCCATTTCAAATTTCTTCAACATTTCCATACAATACTTTGATTGACTTAGGAAAGTTTCATTCTTCATTTGTTTAACTTGAAGGCCAAGGAAGAATGTTAGCTCTCCCATTATAGACATTTCAAATTCACTTTGCATGCTTGCTGCAAATTCTTTACACATGGAATGGTTAGTAGAACCAAAAATAATATCATCAACATAGATTTGTACCATAAGCATATCTTTGTTCTTTCATTTGATGAACAGAGTTTTGTCCACTTCTCCTCTTGAGAATGATTGATCAAGCAAAAATTTGCTTAGTCTCTCATACCAAGACCTTGGAGCTTGTTTCAATCCATACAATGTTTTTCTTAATCTGTACATATGGTTAGGATATTGATAATCTACAAAACCAGGAGGTTGGTCAACATATATCTCTTCATCAATATAACCATTAAGAAATGCACTTTTTACATCCATTTGGAACAATTTAAAGTTCATTACACATGCATATGCAAGGAGTAATCTAATAGCTTCTAACCTAGCAACTGGAGCATAAGTTTCATCATAATCAATGTCTTCCTCTTGGTTGTAACCCTTTGCAACCAATCTAGCCTTATTTCTAATTATGATGCCATTTTCCTCCAATTTGTTCCTAAATACCCACTTTGTGCCAATAGGTGTGTGAGTGGAAGATCTAGGTACTAGGTCCCAAACATTGTTTCTTTTAAATTGATTTAGTTCCTTATGCATGGAAATCAACCAATGTTCATCTAATAAGGCTTGTTCAATGTTATTAGGTTCAATTTGTGATACAAAAGCCATGGTGCAACAAAGATTTCTTAAGGAAGATCTAGTTGATACTTTCTTTGATACATCACCAATTATGTTGTCCAATGATAGGTCTCTTGAGGTTCTCCAATCCTTATGTTTAGGTGTAGTTGTTCCTTGATTTGTGTCTTCTTTTGTTTCATCTTCTTACAGTTGTTTGGTTTCTATGTGCTGCTGTCTTTCCTCTTTATTTTCAATGTGTGCCACTTTGCCACTTTTGCTATCATGTATCACGCAAGTTTCATTGTTGAAGGTGACTTTAAATCCTTTGTCACACAATTGACTAATGCTTAGTAAATTGTGTTTCAGCCCTTCAACATAAAGCACATCCTTAATCTTTGTAGACAAGTTGTCTCCAATATTTCCTTGCCCCATTATTTTGCCTTTATTATTGTCCCCATATGTAACATATCCTCTTTCTTCAAGTACAACATCAATTAGCATGGATATGTCTCCAGTCATGTGTCTTGAGCATCCACTATCTAGGTACCAAGTTGAAGATTTTGCTCTAAGACACATCTGCACAAGTCATTTTAAAAAGAGAGATAGGGTCCCCAATTTAAGTTGGGTCCAAAGGGGTTAGTTGTTTTCTTTCTTTTCTTAACCCATATACATTCACCATTAGGAACATAAAATCTTCTGGCAAAATAACCAAAATAGTATTTTTTTTAATAAATATTTACGAATAAGGTGCTGTTTGAGAAATATTTACAAAAATGGGGTTGTGTAACATGCCTAATCCAGGCATGTTACAGCTGCCCCATTTTTGTAAATATGGCCCCCCTCAGCATTGCCCTCATATGTTGCCTTGCAGTTTTCTGTGTCTTTGCTAAACTGCCTACCATTCGAGTGTATTTTCGTTTTTTTCAAAGATTTTTGAAGTTGCTTTGAGTGACAAGAAGCATTCGGTCAAGTGGTGATTCTGTTTGTGTTTGAGGGATTAGGGTTTGCTGGGCATGTGACGTTAGTTTGTGGTTAAGGGTTTAGGGTTTGGTGGGCATTTATGTTTGTGACATTTATGGTATGTGACGTTTGGGCTAGGGTTGGTTTCATGGTTTTGGTTGCATGGTTTAGGGTTGGTGGGCGTGTTGAATGACGCCCTAAACCCTAAACACCATGTACGCCTGCCGACACAACCCTAACCGCTCACCTGAATACCCAACCCCTAAACCCCAACCAATCCCCAAACCCAAGCCAAACCCTAAACCCAAGACCCTAGCCAAACCCTAAACCCCAACCAATCCCTAAACCCCAACCAAACCCTAAACCCTAAACCCAAGACCCATCCAGATTAGTGAGTTCAATCTTTTGCTTTAGAGCTTCAAGCTCATGTTTGCAGAGTCTGCGAAGATGAGCCTTAATATATCTGGTTGGTCAAAAGTTTCTTTAAATCTTGATTCTGTCTCAA
>PYAF01000485.1:7898-22567 GCA_007407185.1 Glycine tomentella | reverse complement strand
GTAGAAATTTTATTCTACAGTTTTGTGTCACAAAATTTGTTGATACTTAGTCAGCTAAGTGTATTCTATAATTTCATCAAGTTTCTACAAAATTTCTAAAGTTATTTGAGCATTTTTGGCCTAGGGGCATTTTGGTAATTATGCCATTCAACCTAGGGGTATTTTGGTCATTTTTAAAAATGTCCAAAGGCATTTTTTTGTAATTTTCATCTTAAGGGTTTTCTAGTAATTTCTACTTCATGGAAAGAGTGATATAGTTATTTTTCTCTAAACATACTTGTATCCAATTATCATCACGTTTTTAGAATTTTGGGGATGTTACATGAGTCGAAGTTCAATGAAGCCTTTGAGTATGGTATTTTCGCCATTGAAACCTATTAGCATAGTTTTACAAGGTTTCAAATTTTCTTCATCCAAATTCATCTTCTTGAAAGCAGTCCAAGATATGATGTCTGCTGAGCTGCTGTTGTCTATGAATATTCTCTTGACCCGACAATTGACTAGTGTTCTCGTAATCACTAGGCCATCTTCATGGCCGGGGACCACGTCCTGCATATCCGCATTCATGAAATAAAGTAAGGGGAGCTCGGTTTTGCTCCTGCTTCCTTTAAATTTGGGTTGCTCTCTTATAGAAAGGACTTCTTTAAGATATTTCCGTCACTGATTAATCGTTCTCCTCCTCCTCCTAGGGCCCCGGAAATCACATTGCACTCAAATACTAGTTCTGGGAACTCATCGTCATGCTTGTTTCTTTTATCATTCTGACTTTTTTGTGGTTGGATCTCATTCTAACTGGCCTTCCACTTATTTCGCTGAGCTTGTGTTTTGATGACATACTGCCTCAGTTTACCCTCTCGGATAAACTTTTCTATGGCATCCCGCAAGTCCCAGCATTGATCAGTGGTGTGGCCTGGCCCATTGTGAAATTTGCAAAAACGGGAATGATCGAGCCCGGCCTTCTTGAACACTGGCCGGGGTCGGTCCACCTTTTTCATATCTGTCAATGCTACTTCTCTCCACACTTGCGCCCGTGATATATTCGACGGGGTGTACTTATCATATTTGGTTTCATATTTTCTCAGTCTGAAGTCGGGATCAAGATTCCTCCCAAGGTGAGTATTTCTGTGATGATGGCGGTTCCTTGGAGGGGAATTCTTCCTTCTGGGAGCTATATTGGCAATCTCCATCTGTTCCAACTCTAAGTATTTTTTGAATCGTGTTCTGAATTCTAACAAAGAGTTCACTGGATCTTTGTATATTGATTTGGCTAACCAGGATGATCCGCTGAGCCCAGCTGATAGGAGATGCACGTGTACTTTTTCTTCCAAACCTTGTACTTGTAGGGCAGCTTCCTTAAATCAGTCTAAGTAGTTTTGCAACGTTTCTCCAGGCTGTTGGCGGATTTTCCCCAGTGCGAACTCGGATTTGGGCTGTTTCTTACTAGTTGCGAAATTTAGCAAGAATTTTTGGCCAAAATCTTCAAAGTTGCAGATTGACCGTGGTGGCAACGTGTGGAACCAGGTCTGAGTAGCGCCAGACAAAGTGGTCACGAAGATTCGTGAAATTATTGGCTCATCAATACCTCTGACGCACATTTGCATGTCGAACTCGTCGATATGCACTTGTGGGTCCTGACTTCCATCATATTTTAACAGAAAAGACCTGTCAAAGTCTTCCATAAATTAAGCATTGACAATTTCGTTGATAAATGGGCTATTATTCAATTGTCCTCGTCGATACTTTCTTAGATATACACCGCCTCCTACTCTAGGCTGATGTATTGCTTCGACAACCGGGCTCTGCATTGACTTCACCGGGCTTATCTACACATTGGCGACTTGGCGTAGGGCCTCAGCGTACGTGTCGCAATATCCTGGGTTACTGTTTCGTGTCTGGTGTTGGGATGGTCCTCCGAGTTCGAAATGGTTGTTTGGCCCCAATGTGCTTATCTCGACATGGAATACAGGGGCCTGGCCAGTTTGGTGGCGTACCTCGACCACGGCTGGATGAGTGGGTTGTTCATGGTTTCTTCCTTGAACTGGGCTCTCCATATTACTGATGCATCGCTCCATGTATTGTATGCGATGTTTTGCATCATGTTTCCATTTTATGCTACGTTCATCTAACCGTATCATTATGTTGTTAATGTCTTCCTGTCGTTGGAGGGCATATCGCTTGTCGAGGCATTCAATCCGAGATAAGATGGATTCAAACGCATTATTAATGAAGCGTTGAACCGACTCTTACTCCATCCCGGCTGATGTATGTGATGGATTATTTGGCATAACCACTCCCGGTTGGGCGGGAGATGAAGTAGTGTTTGAAACTGCATCCTCTACCCGTACATCATGTGGAACCACGTTAATAGGTGGTTCTTGTTCTTCATTCTGATGACTTCTCGTGTTTACCATCATGACTGGTGGGGATTGAATTTTAACGTTCCCCACAGACGGCGTCAATGTTTTGTTCGTGAAAAACAGAAATGTTCAGCAAGTGTGCTGGTGGTTTGCTGTTGGATCAAAACTCTTCCTCTCTCCTTCTGAGAATATTTATGGAGATGAAATACCTCAGACAAGAAGATCACAGTGCCTAAAACAATAACACCACAATTGACGTGAGGTGTGTGCACTGTGTGAAGGGAATAGAGAGTAAGAATTGGGTACTTTTTCCTCTGTAATCACCTCCTATTTATACAACACTTACCTCTTAATAAGTTGTGGATTTCCTCCCGAGAATCATGGCCACGATCTTAACTGCTTATTATCACGATCTTTGAAAAAGTCATGGTCCACGATCATATTAGGAGTTGGAGTCAAGTGCCCACTACTCCTTAATGGGCCTTATGATTAAGCCCATTTATCACATCCGTAACAAAAAGCTAAAGAAAATAAGATAAAATTTTGATTTCATTCATTGGTCCCTAGGGTGCAAAGCTTACATTAAATAATAACCCTAATGAATGACAACCCTACCCTCGTCATCATGCATCTAGTATTTTAGGAAATTAAAATATCAATATTCAAGAATAAAATCAGAGTTATCTAAGGTTAAAAATCACTTACTTAGGCCTAGAGAGGTCCATCCTATCACAATCTTCTTCGTCTTTACGTATATGGCGTGAACCACTACTCCACGTCGACAAAGAAGCTTCCTGCTGTGTAGCCATTCACTTCGACGTGAAACTTGGCAGGAAAGCTCCAATCGGTCTCAACCTCAATCACCAGAATCTCCTCCATGAAGCACGACTTATCGACGGGCTTCTCCAACACCTTTCTCACAGGATCATGTGAATCCAACAACACTAGCAGGAACTTTACATGACTTGTCTCATGAGGGTGAAATCTTCTTGACCAATATGTTCTTCTTGCACACCTCCCCCACTAGGTCAAGAAGCCTCTTTTTTTTATTGGGATAGGTTTGGTTTTGTTGGGTTGTTTTTGTTTTCACTTCGTTTCACTTTAAAGATGTTGTAATAATCAATAATCACATTTCCAAGTTGGGGTGGTGAATTTGGAAGAAAGAGAGGAGGCAAGACGAGAGAATCGAGGGATACATGCCATTTTTTCACGATCAAAATTTGCACTATTTTTAAATTGTAAAATTCATCAAGGCTAGAATTTTAGCCTAGGGTAAGGGTTTTAGTCTTGAACCCAAGTTATATGTTTACATGTTTACTTTGCTAATAAAAAACTCTAACCACCCCAAGGTTTTATAAAATTATACAAACTTTTATTTTATTTTTTCATTTTTAACTATTTGAAAAGGAAGTAGGCAACTAATGTGACACCCTTTATCCCAAATTCATTTATTTATATAAACATTGTGAAAATAATAAGCATGACTTTTAAAAACATTTTCGTGAGCAAAGAACATCACTTCCTCATTTAAAAGATTAACTTAAACTTCATAAATATTTTATTAATTCAAAAGGTTTTGGCACTACAAAGGCTATACAATTTAGATAACAAACCCATCCATTAATGAAACTTAAACATAAAGCACAAGAAAAAAATAAATCCATAACATAAAGAATGCAAAACATCCCAATCCCGATGTCAAGAGGGCTTGGCAACAATTCTTTCAAACCTTAATCACAATGTCAATGATGATTCTCCTAAGGTTTTTCTCCTGACGGCTCTACAACAACACAGACAAGCAACTCAAAAAGAAGGATTAGGTTTAGGTTTCTGATGCAAATAGTTTTTTGACTATAAAGTCAAGCCATAGACATAATGTCCAACTTGGAACAAAGATGCAACTAACTAAAAATGCCCAAAATAACAACTTAAAAGTTGAATCATTTAATTACAAAACCCATTTTAACAATCATATATCCATTTCCCAAAAAAAATATTTATTAACATGATTATATATACAAAAAATCAGCTTTACTATGCATAATAAATAGCTAGGAAAATAAATATTGGTGTTATTAAGACCTAAGAAAGAAAAAAGGCAAAAGCCTAAGCATGATCCTCATAACTATAATAATAGGTTAGCCAACTGACCATGTTGTCATCATAGGGCATTTCTGGTAAGCAACACAAAAATGTGGTAGAAGAATCTCTGGTTTGCACTTCTTAGGCTAATCATAGGTAAGGAAGAAGACATCTTCATACCCTTTTGCCATAACCTCCTTGTAGACTTGAGGTTGGGGATTTGTGGACTGCCTTAATTAGGCTTTTACGTCGACCTTAGTTTCAATTCCAACTAAATAGGTAAATCAAATTTAACGAAGTTTTACTCTTGTTATACATACAAAAAATTAGTGTTATGGATTAGGTCAAGGTTAATCCATATCTTAAGCTTATCATCCCAAAGCATTTTTCCACAAAGATATGAAGGATCGAAGCCAACATTTAAGCATGTAGAGGTAAAGGTACTATTGTTAGCAAACATATAGTACCTCATGTTAGAGTAAAATTCCCTTGATGATACATCAATCCAAAGTATTATTCCTTGATGATAGCAAGATATTGTTTTTATATATCAATATTCGACTCTCTTTTTTATAGACCATAGGTATCCTTCACTGGAGATAACCCTATTTAAGTCAAATAAGACCACTTTAGGTAGCAAAACTCTTCTTTCGAGTATTCAATATAATTACATATTTTTATTTACTAGTATTTTAGTTTGTTTATCGTACAAAATAAATATTTATTTTTATAATTAAAATTCACAATAAATAAATATTAAATTATAAATTACACTATAATTAAAATTCACAGCATATTTTTTAGTAATCATCGTAATTAGGGTTTTTGGCTTTCCAGACCTGAGGTATCCCACAAATTCATGATATATAAATATATTTGAATATTCACATTATTTTTAGATTAAAGTGAACAATTTAAATTGAGACATAAGATTATTGTTAACTATTAATAATTTATTTTTAAAAAAAGTTGTTTGAATTCAATTTAAATATAGGGATAAAATGTGGTAAATTCAAGAATAGATAGTTAATAAAAGGATTAGATGTAGAAACAAAAATACAAAGATTGTAATTAGAGGTGGTTAAAATAGATTTTTTAATTTTTTTACTAATTATGAGAATGGTGTGTGAAATATATATTAAAAGAAATCCATTTATTAAGTTGTGTATTCTAGTTCTCAATATTAAAGTATATAATGAGTGACTGAAAGAACATATTTAAGTAAGGTTTTTTTATTTTATTTTAAATTATTTCTCTTTTAGATATTTTCATATGTTATGTCGGAGAAAAATGTTGAATTGTTGATCCCCACGCTTGACACATACAACGGACACAAGAGAAGAATACAATTTCACCGAACGAAGTCGGCAGTCAAGAGTCAAGCCTTTTATACGTTCGTTATTCGTTATGGCTCTCTTTGATAGAGTTAATGCCATAGGTAGGATAAAGAATTAAAGACCTTTAAATTCTTCGGTTACTAGATACTACTCTCTCACCTTATCTAATTCATTTAGATTGAAAAAGTGATTATTCTAGTTAGTAGTAATAAATTTACTTTAAATTTATAATTTTTCAAAACTATTTATATAATTAATATTTCTCTTTCTTTTAAAATTAAAGATATTTTTAGTCTAAAAATAATTAATAAAAATATTATAAATTGAATTTTATAAAAAAAATAAACATCATTTTAAATTTAAATATTGTAAATAACAACCAAAGAAGTAAGATATTAGCATCCGATAGTGTCGGTCAAAAGGACAAATTGGGATATTTCTTATTGTTTAAATAGAACACAAATTATTATTGTAATCATGTAATGTTACTAATGTGTGTGAAACCAAGAAAAGGGAGAAGAAAAAGGTCCCACATAAACATATCCGCGATGTGCCCTCTACTTGGAAGTATACTAGAGTGACACATGAGGATTGATTCCGTTTATGCACCATCAATGAGACAATTGATTAGAGCTAGAGTTGAAGTTGGTGAAAAAGTGCACCTAGTTTATTATAGTAGAATATCTAACAGAGTTTATTAACGTGGGGAATACGTGCATCATCATACGCGGTATTACACTTTCCACCTCAGCAAAAATAGTAAAAGAGTAATAAAATAAAATGGTCTATTTTGAACATAAATAACAATAGAAATATAGAATAGATAAGGGAAGAAGTATCCATCATCCAAGTAACCGTCATACGCGCTTTTATTGTGTGTTACCTAGTTGGCCCTACTGGTGCATTATAAAGATTTGTTTCGATTTGAGAAAATATAATTTAAATATACTAAACGTATATTAAATGTTTTTCTTATTAATTTATAGTTTATTATAAATAATAATCCAGCTAGTTCTATGTGCATTCTTAGGATGAGCAATTATTTCAGTGAATTTATGGTGAAAAAATAAAAATAAATCAAAGACTACATATTCAGTTAATATTTTGATTGTATTACTAATATTTTTAATATAGACATATAGTTCACCTATTTTTCTCATTTTGTTCAACAATCAATATAATAAAAGTATTAAACTCTTTAGTGATGTCACTCTTTATAATACAATATTATGTAGTTAATTGTACATGACAAAATACAATTAATTAATTGTTGATAATATAAACTCTTTAATAATGCTTAAAAAACAAACTCTTTAATAATGTTTATCAATTACTTTTATCAATCTTGTTTACCCTAATGTGTTTGATAATGAGTTATTTCACCAACAATGTTGTTAATAATTCATAAAGGAGTAGATATTGCTCTCATAAATAATTTTCATGTTATATTTATTGTTGAAAATTTAGATGTGTCATAAATAAATTTGTTCGATCGAGTATCAACAAGTCTTTTGTTTAAATAGAACTCAACTCAGATTAGTTAAGCAAGATCACGTGTTAAAATTTCATGGATAGAGAAAATATAATTAAAAATAAAAAGATGATCAGTAGTCAAACTTTTTGAAAAAAATAATTATGGAATGAGAGAAAAAATCATTAGTGGGAGGTCATGCTCCTAGATGTAAATCTCCTAAGAAGACCTATTTTCTAAATATATGATTTTCCAAAGTTTTTTAAATAAAATAATTTGTGTAATAACTCCCATTTAATTTTAAACATTTTGTATTTACTTTTTTTTTCATTATATTCAAATGTGACATTGTTACATTATAAGAAATATCAAATTATGAGCAGAATATATGATGTGATTTTATGAAAATAAAAATTAATCTTAAAGGATGTACGTAGGGGTGTTTGTGGGTTGGTTCGAACAGGTTTTGGTCAAATTTAGGATCCAATCCAATCAAATTTGATCAGTTCGGTTAAGTTTTTAGAATTTTTTTTTGGAACCCAACTCATTCATGAACGGTTTGGTTCGATTCAGGCCAATGAGTTACCTATTTAAATTTTATCTTTTTTTTTCTTATAACTACTATTTTATATCATGATTCATCCAAATATCCAATACAATTAACACAATAGGGTAAATAATCATTTCTGTCCCTGAATGTGTAGAGACCTGACAAATTCGTCCTCGAAAGATGAAAATTCAAATTTTAGCGTCCCTTTTGTTTAGTGGATTTTGAAAATACTTATGTGTTACAATCGGTCCTGCTTGAGAGAGAAGTTACATTAAACGACGTCAAAATGTGCGTTTAATTGGTTGTTGTCCTTTGAGCTGGTAAGACAATTTTTTTAAAAAATATTCTTAATTACATGTTAGAACAAAATCAAGCATGTTGGTGTTAAATTATAGGTTAGAACAAAATCAAGTATGTTGGTTCAATGGAAGAATTAAATTATATTTTACATGTTAGAACAAAAAAAAGGAAAGATGAAGATTAAATTATATTTTATCCTTAAATGAAACAATATTTGGGGTATGACAAATCGGTCCAATGGAAATTTACTGACATTTTGGTCCAATGAAAATTTACTAACATTTTTGTCCAATCTATTTAGCAGCCATATTGGTAACAATTTTTGTGACATTTTCGTCCCTCTGTGTCACGTAAGCTCTTTCATTAACAGTAACGGATGAATGAATTTTTCGCACTTTTTCACTTTCGGGGACTAAAATTTGAATTTTCATCTTTCAGGGACGAATTTGTTAGTACTTTACACATTTAGAGATGAAAATAACTATTTATCCTAACACAATATTATCAAATGTCTAAAGTAGTAAAATTTATTCATTTAATATCATCAATATAATATTCTAAAATAGACTAATGCAAATTAAAACAAAATGTTCTTCAATGATATTTACTATAATAGTCTGAATCACTACTATTTCTTACAAACTAATTTCTTGCAATAAGTTTTGGTGCAACTAGATTTGTTGAAACAAATGAACAAAATATGAGTCGTTAATATCATAAACATTTGAAGTTCCAACACTTAGAGTCTCAATATTAGTAGTATTTAAAGTCAAACCAAACAAATCTATTTTTTTTTTATCGATTATGATCGGTTCAGTTCGGATCTATAAATCTAAACTCGTGATCCAACCCGTACATGAACGATTTTGATTAGTTTAGTTCGATTTTGACCAAAATACATAAATGACCTAACCCAAACTATTCAAATAGATTTGGATCAATTCGGAATCAGGTGACCTGTACCAGTGAACACCCCTAGATGTACGGGTACGAAAGAAACGAGTGACTAAATACTATTGTACTAAATAGGGTCATGATGACCTCCATTTTTTTAAAGTTTAGATCAATTACTATAAAAATAATTTTGTGGGCAGTAATTAATATATATAATTTAATATAATAATATAATTAATATAAAATTTAATAATTTCTAATACTTGTTTCTTTTTTCTTAATTCAATTAACTTATAAATTATCACCAAAAATATTTCTTTTCAATTTTATAATTATGGATTTGAGCTTAATTTAATCCTATAAAATAAACTTTTAAAGGAGGAATGTATTTTACTTATTTATATATATATATATATATATATATATTCTTTTTTTGATTTTATCTATAGACGATGTAAGATTTTTTTTATAATACACTTACTCAAGTCTAACAATTTTGAATTTGGTATGAAAATGATATAATGAGTGATCCTTTAATGGATCTATAATAAATTTTATTATCACTTTTAATGTGTATTTAATTTAATTATATAAAATTAGCTTTTAAAGTTATATATTTTATCTTAATCTTATCTATATCTCATGTGAGTGAGAATGGAGTTTTTTTTCTTCAATATTCAATGAAAATTACATGCACACATGTTGCTTTTCTTTCTATCAATTATAATTATTTTTTAAACATGTTTAATTACTTCTATTTTTTTCTTTCTCTTAACGCAAACTTACAACTTAGGAGAAAAGTTCTTTCATTAAAAAAACAAAACAAAAAAAAAACTCATCGATCTATGCTTCTCTTTCAGTCTCATTTTTTATTTAACTTGGGTTTTTTTTTTCAATATTTTAGTCCATTCGCATAATAAACCAATGCCATTTTTTATTTATTTACAAAACACCATATTCTTATTAATATATATGAAATACTACCTATGCAGGCCATGCTCTTATTTATAAATCTAAATTATAAGTAACACTTGTTCCTTTTATTTAATAAGATTCATTTCATATATTTCTTACATTAATTTTTTTAGACTAAAATACACCTAATTAATTGAACTAGCAAATAATTAGAAGAGATAAAAGTATTAATAACAAAAACAATTTTAAAAATATATAAATTTAAGAAAAATTAATTGTTATTAATTAAATTAATCACTTTCTTTAATCAGATAAATTAGATAGTTGAATCTTAGGAGGCATTTTTTTTAAGGTATGGAGCAAGATTCCTAGAAATATGAACTTTGGAATATCGCATTCTCATGATTGGTACTAGTTTTGTAAAAATATTTTCAAAAATAATTGATTCACAAGAATATAAAATACACATAATTGTCTTGCTTCTTATTCTCATGGAGAAGGATGCGTATATTGGATTACTATGAGAATATAAATTGTTGTAGTTCTACAATAATTATTTATCTCCACTATATTGTTCCACATTTTTTTAATTAAATAAATTTTAATTTTTTCTTGAAATTACAACTGTTAAGACAAGCATGTTCATGAGAATAATAATCACAAACATAATTTTTGTGGGAATGTGATTTCCAGAAATGAAATTTCATATCTTAAAATAAACACCCCTTTATAAATATGAACAAAAATAGTAATATATATATATATATACCTGGGATTAAAATTATATAATTATGATATCTAAGCAACTCATTGGATTGAGACAATTGAAATCTGAGAACTAAAATTATACATTTACAATATTTGAAATTCTTAAAGAATTCAATTGACACAATTTAAACTTAAGAAGGTAAAATTAATTAAGCCAACATTCTAAATAATAAGAGGCGGGAAACTACGTTCCTTCTTAATTAACGCGTGATATCCGCACTCCACATAAATGGTGCAGTGCATGTCAAGAATAAAATAATCCTCAAAATAGGTTAAAATAGGGTTCATAAATATAAAAATATTTAAAATTTATTCCTTTAAAAATTTTAGTATATTTTTTTCCCAAAATATTGAAATTGGTTCATACATAAATTCAAATAAATCTGAACTTACAAGATGACTTTTGGTCCATAAATATATAAATGTGACGTTTTATACATGTATATAACCAAAATACAAAAGATACGTAGGATCGAATTTGACTTTGAACTAAAAAATAGAACACATTTTTATATTTATAAGAATGAAAAAATATATTTTATCTTATCAAAATACTATTAGTAGTATCAAATTTCTACACCCTCCGCATTCCAAGCCCGTGCCGCAAATCAAGCCGAATAAAAGGATTAGAAACATTAATTCAAAAGAGAATTGCAATGTCAATGTAATTAGTGTTTCGTTTTTATAAGACATAATGTTATTATTGTAAAGTACTGTATTTTCAAAATTTGTCTATTTTTTATTAGGAAATTTTACTGACTTCTTTTGGTAGCAGGTTCTCCATTTTAATAATTATTTTTATCTAACTCAAATTGAAGATTTTATTTTAGCAATATGAAATTAATTCTACTCAAAGAAATCACCTGTTGATACTTACAAGAAAATAAAATAAAACAACAGAGTAAGAATAAACGGTAAGATGTAAATAGAATGATTTTATATTTATTTGATTGAAAAAAAAATAAAAAGTTAATATTTTTTTCTCCTGTAAAACAATAAAAAATATTTATATAAAAAATGTCTAAAAAATATCAAAATAACATTTTATAAGCATTGAAAAATGTATAAACTCTATTTTTCTCTCCCGATGCAGAGAAAAATTGACACGAACGCCACTCTATTTTTTTTTTATTTCTTTTGGTGTACTTTTCTTCTTCTGTTTTTTACTATAACAAAAAATGTCACATAATTCATATTCTTTTCCCGTGATTTTTTGTTCTTATTTTCCCTTTTTTTCTGTTTCAGTGTTTTGTTCTTTCTTCTTCTGTTTTCTGCTTAACCAAAAGATAACCGGAAAGTGATTAAGGCCACCTACTCCAAGTTTCCCCACTTTATGGTCCAACATGCACTCCGGATTGAGAGGGTCTTCTTTAAGTGGTCTTTGAGTAGTTGAAATTGCATAAGACACAAGATGTTCCGCGTAATACAATAGTATTGAAATAAACAAATTATCATGAAAATGAAAGGAAAAAAAATGTAAATATAAATATTATTCAAAAACTTCTTTTTGTCGACAATTTGTTTTTGTTAACAGAAAATAAAACCCACAATTTTTTTCCCCTTCCCTTCTCTCTAAACTACCAAACACACCTACCTTATATCTCAAAAGACCCTCTTCACAAAGCTAAAGTTCCCATTATCTGAAAATTTCATTTACATTACAAAAGAGCATTAACATTTTGAAAGTAATTGATAATAATAATAATTAAAAATCTTTTTTTAAAGTAGCTAAAAATCACATATTATAAGTGATAGTTAATTAAAATCTCTTCAATCATAGTTTAATTATTTTAATTATTGTAGTTAATTTCCTTACTGTAAAGTATTTAGTTTATTTTATTTAAACAGATAAAATTTCAAATTTATTCTTTAAGTTGGAAAATAATCCAAATTTTTTAATTTCAAATTTCATGAAAGCACATGTCTATAATAAGAATATCACCCCAAACAAATTATACATAGATAAAATAAGTCAATCATGTGAAAATTGTATCCAATGTACATAAATAATTGGATATAATTTATCAAAATCCCTAATTAGAACAAAAGAAGAAAAACACAAATCACAATTAAACATTTATGTGACTAAATCACAACACTTAGTTAATAAACATGTTTTGGGGTATTCAAAACCATTCAATTGAATCTAAATATAAATCTATGATCATATAATTTACCTGTGACTCATTGTCACTCGTACAAAAGAAAACAAAAAGAGAACCCACTCCCCATTACCTCGATTATGCATTCCTCTAAGCAAAGTGGCAGAAACGACGATCCCCTATGTTTTAATTCTCTCCCTCTCTGTTCGCAATTCTGACAGCAAAGTCCCCAAAGATAGAAAAAAGATCCAAGGTAAGGAACATACTAGGTTTTCAGAGAACCTGTCAACTTTTAGATTTGAATTAGGCTTCCCAAAACTAAAGGCTCAAACTCATATAACACCCTGATCGAATCACACCAGAATGAGAGAGATCCAGAGGCTGTGTAGGTATGTGAGTATACAGTTGATGATGACTTAAAGGAATTAATTGATATTATTTATACCAACAATATGCATATATTTTTCGGTAACTTATTACATAAGAACTCCACACTTAAGTATGTTTGGCTTGAAGTAGTTATATGATGAGTGACTTTCTTGAGAGTTTTTTGGAAAGTGTGTCACTGTTTAAAATATCGTAATATGAGTCGTTGAAAAATCAACACTCGAAAATATTACATGAATGATTTAATCTTAACTTCAATACATTAATCTCTTGTACCCAATCACTTGATTGTATAAGTGGTATGATTTAAGAGTTCAACCAAAAAAAAAAAATAGCTCATTAAATGAGAGGTTTATCACTTAGGGTTAGTTTGTTTAAATTTGGTTTTCTTCTTAAAAAATAGTTTTTTTTAATAAGAAAAAAAAAACAGTTTCAAACACAAATATAAAAAATACTTAAAAAAAAAACGTAAACACACGGCTCTTAATATCATTAAAAAATTATTTTATTCAATATGATACTCTTATCATTGTTATTTCTTTTTGTTTAGGAAATAGTTGTTATTTCTAAGAACCTACATCCATCGCGAATTCAGTCAATCTGCCTATCTTTGACTCGAACATGGCCTTTTTTTTCCTTTTTTTCTTTTTCCTTTATTGTATTTTCGGTCGCCATCTTATTATTTTTATGAACGGATGCAAAAAAAGATAAATGCGTACATGAAATGATGTATATTTTAGTAAAGTCATATTCATATGTCGAGTCTTCCATCTTATATAACAGGACAATTTTAACATCCGTGCCTGATTCAAAGACATACCACATCATCAATCAACTAGCATTCATAAAAGTCCCGCTAGAGATATTATAAAAAAAAAAAAAAAACTAAAATTCTAATTTTGTGTGACTTGAGATTATTTTTCCCAATTATCATCAATATCATATATATATATATATATATATATATATATAAATAAAGTAATCTTATTATAAATACAGTCAGATATTGGGCTTCTTTGTGTAAGTTATTTTTAAAAAAAATTTAATGAAATAATTAATTTTTTAATACAGTTTTATGCTTTTTTAATAATTTTTTTTAAAAAAAGTAATTATTTTTAGAATAACTTTTTTAAATTTTAAAAACTGACTATAAATTATGAACTTCTCCAATTGATTAATAACAATAACTATTTTTTTCTTTAAATTTCTCACGTGAACAAGGATTCATTTGTCATCTTTTTATCACTATACTCTATGTGATTAAATTTGAAATTGTTATAAAAAAAATCAGATTCTTAGACTTTGTAATTATTTCTTCTAATTTTAATACAACACAGTAACGTTGTTTTATGCATATATTGGATTTTTCGCCGGAAGAAAAAAAAAATTCTATTATTGTTAGATTATGCACATACACCAATGAAATTTAACTTGATTGAATAATATGCGTGAGTATTATAATTTTTTTATATTGTGTTAAATTATGCACCCACATATAAGACAAAA
>PYAF01000484.1:509839-522131 GCA_007407185.1 Glycine tomentella | reverse complement strand
GAACACAGCAGAGGACACACAAACAAGAACCAAGAGCTTACCTGCTCTAGACAGTTCACCGGCTCTCCCGGCTTCGTGGTCAACACCACCTGAGCTCTCACGCTCACGTCCTACACAAGAATAAGCATATAGTGTATCAGACACGGTTCTAAGCCGTTCAAACGAAAGGAAACTCTCATCCTTTCTATACACATAAACTCATCACTGTACAAGTGATCATCTGATCCTCAACAGGATCCCTCTCAGCCTATACAAGGCTATAGAATCTCTGCAAAGACTCTGATCAGGCTAACATCAAGCATGTCTCTGCTTTAGCCTTCTCATAAACCAAAACCTCAGTATCAGCAGTTTAAACTCATAAACCTCATCTATACATTCTCATAAGCATCTTTGTCAACTGCTCTAAGGTCCAGACTAATCAAATAGTCAACCGTTTATCTCTGCCAATACTGACTCAGAGCCAAAATCAAACTTCATCAGTAATGATGATTCAAGGCTCTAACTCCCTCAGAATACCCATCTGAGTATAAAACTCTACAGAGTTCTAGCCGAATAACGGCTCAAACACCTCTAAAAACACCCCTCAAGATTACCCCAAAACCTCAAAATCACAACACAGAACCAACGGTTAGAGCTCGAGTTTCTTACCTCTGTGATGTCCAGAAACACCAGGGAATCACTTTCCCTAAGGTAGCTCGCTCAATCAGGCTTCCTGCGCCTTTAAACTCCAAGCTCCCAAAGGTTCTCTCAGAGAAATCAAATCTCACTATTTATCGACGATTCTCACGAATCAATCGGGGGTATTCTCTCCTTTCGGGGCTCTGATCACTTTCTCAGTTGGGTCAGAGGTGTTTAGATGAACAATGAAGGAACTAAAAAGCTCTGTAGCTCATCAATGGAGGTTTCTCTCTTTTCTCTCCTCCATTTTCGTCCAAATGCCTTAGGATTTATAAGCTGCCCGAAGTCCCGCGCTGACCGCGCCATCCGCGTGGGATTCCAGACACTACGGCGCTCCTGGTGCCATCCTGGCGCTACCAGTGCCAACCTCCAGAGGCATGTGGCGCCACCCGCGCCACCACCCGCGCTGGCCGCGTGAAATTCCAGCAACTTTGGGATTTCCAGGCCACTTCCCGCGCTGTCAGCGCGGTGCATGGCGCCATCCGCGCGGCATGCTAAACTAATGGCGCTCCCAGCGTGGACCTGGCGCCATCAGCGCCAACTTCCAGCAAGCCTGGCGCTATCCGCGTGAACCTGGCGCTATCCGCGCCACATGTTCAAAACAGTTTTCTCCACTCTTTCTCAAGCTTTTCTCTGAACACTCTTAAGCATATTGATTATCCTTAATCATGAGCTTAATCTAAGCTTAATTACATGCTTAAAATTCAAGGCATTACAAATATCTATGAAAAATAGACATGTTAAGCTTAAAAATTTGGGGTCACCCCATTTTAATTCACTTTGATGATTAGGAAACTAATTAAAATAGAGGAAAATATATGTAGGGGATTCTATTATTATCCTATTGAAACATATGTTGGTAAAACTATTATTTCTTTCTCTATAGTGATCCTATGATGATACATGAGACCAATTTAAAAATAGACACAAAGATTTCTATAGTGACAATTTTTTTAAAATTCTACTAAGAAATGAATGAGTTATTGATATTATATAATTTTGTTTTAAATTATTAATTAAAGATGTAAATTAATTATTAGCTTCCAAGGCCTTGATCTTTAAGCTTCTGTTTTGCCCAAAATGTACAGCAGAATCTTACAAGCCCTATGAGTACCAACAAAAGAGTAAACTCAAAGAGCAGAAACATGATTATTGCCTTTTCATTACCTGCAAAAAGCTAAAAACTATACTCAATTGTTAAAAATTAAAATGTTACCACATTCTCATAATCTACAAAGTTGTACATTACCTGTGTAGATGCTGACAAGCTTGGTTCTTTCTTGAGAGCAGCTTGATGCAAGCTTCTGACCTATAAATTGATGACAGATTACATGTAATGAAATTGTTGTTTAAAGTTTGACAGAGAGTTAAAGTGGTACTTTGATATACGCTCACCTAAACCAGGAAAATGTAGTTTTGCATGTTTAAAAACACCCAACTAAGAAAAAGTGATTCTCATGTAACATAATTTAGTGACTATTTTTTAGAGATTTTCTTAAAAAATAAAGCATAAACTAATTTATGTTCATTCAGAAACTAATTTAAAAAAAATGATTTTATAAGAAATTATTCGAAATAACTTCTGATTTCATCAGCTTTTATATTATTTTCAGTTTGAGTTACCAACTAATAGTTACATACAGAAAAACAATTGCCCGACATTATTGACCTGTTGGCTAGTATCAAGAAATAAGTTTTAAAATGCATATAAGCTAGAAGGATTTCACATCAATAATAGATGGCATTTAAAAGATTGATAATGTGATGTAACAATTGTATGGACGATTATCAGGCATTGTATTGTTTAAGAATAAGTAAATGGGCAATTTAATCCCTTAAATTGTGATCCATTGTTACTTTAGTCCCAAGAATTAACAAAAGTCTAAAAATGTCCCTGAAACTGTAATCTGTCGCCCACTTTAGTCCAAAGATACATGCATCGCATGACTAGCTAACATGTGTTAAAGGAATAAAAATGACAATAAGTATTTAATTTAGAAAATATAGTTTTAACATCGCTACGTTAACATCGGTTTTTCTGAAAACCGATGTTAACAAACACGCGGTGGCATTTTTGTAAATAAAGTGACTTCGTTAACATCGGTTTTCATAAAAACTGATGTTAACATGAATACGTTAACATTGGTTTTTATAAAAAATCAATGTTAACAAATTTATACCAACTTATGTTATCATCGGTTTTTACGAAAACCGATGTTATTTCGGTAAATGTTGTTATTTTAATGAAGGGTAACATCGGTTTTTTATAAGAATGTTAAATAACTGATGTTGTTATGTGTGAACTTTAAAAACTCCTCAACTTCCTGTTTTAAAACTCTCGACTCTTCAACTTCCACTTCCACTTCTTCCTTTATCGCCAAAACCCTATTCCCCTCTTTCACTAGCTAACACACACGTGCGCACACCATGAACGTCCTGAAGGTGACGGAGAAGCCCATGGTGGCGAGGACGGTGGCCACAATCCGCTCGAGAAACATGCGAATGAGAGAGAGAGGCGTTCCTGCTATAACAAGATCTTCGAGTTCAACTATACCATCCGCGGCCAGCCCTGCCACAGGATCTTCACCTCCGCCACCGGCCACCTCATGGCACTCCTGCAACTCGGCCAATCCCTTCTGCGCCCTCGTGCATAAATTCTTCCCCGAGGTCCGCTTCCAAGAGTGTTACTTCTCTATATCTCTGTTATCTCTGTGTTTAATTTTAATTTTTTTAATTATGATTTGTTTGCGCTTTGAACCCTAGGACAAGAAGGATATCAAGAGGATGCTGGAGGAGGAAGCCAGGAGGTGCACTACAGTGCAGTGAAGGAGCTTCGTGGATGTGGCTTTAGATTAGCTACGATTGGGTTGTAGGTGAAGGGCGAAGGTGAGCCAGGCGAATAGAACTATTTGGGTTTGGGATTAGGTTCACAGATATGAATTTTTATTCATATCGCCCAATCAAGAATAACATGGTTTGGTAGGATTCTCCGTGCTAAGTCAATAAACTATTTTGGTTGTTACTTGTTACATGTGTCAACAGTTAATGTATTTCTCTTTCTGAGCTTTAGCGGTGACTCTTGTCATGGACCACCGCAAAGAGAGAATAAAGAGTGGGTGCCAGAAGATTTTGGAAGGAATAAATTCAATGTCTTTGGTAAATTTAGATGACCAGCAAGTCCATTCTTTGGGATAGAATAAACACGTGGTTGGGTTCAATAATCAAATAACAAAATGCCTTCATTTTCCTTGTATTGGTTTGATCACTTGGATGAGAATGAGGTTTGTAGATACACTGTAGTCCTTGCCACCCATTCTTGTATTTCTTTTGCAGGTTTGTCATTCATCAATCTCTTATAGCTTGGCTTACTACTTAATTAAGCGTATGATAATGGCCTATAGAAAGCTTGTTTCTGTATGGACCAATTTGACTGCAGAATTTTAGGTTCTTGGATTATTTACTTTAATGCAATAATTACTGCCAAGTGTTGGGGTAACAGTGAGGGCTGAGAACAGAATACGTTGTTGGCTGATGAAATGGGAAGTGGTTGATGGTAATTGAAAGAAATGAGATTTGTCATAAAACTTATCTATGCTAAAACTTATTTCTAAAATAGTTCACCTTAAAATATTTTTAAGAAATATTGATTTCAAAACCATTTTGGAGTCATTTTTTTGTGATTAGTTTTATAAGTAAAACATAGAAAAGGGAACCATACAAAAATGTTTGACACTTCATTCAGTTGATAGTGGGATTCGGTCTTTAGATTCCATTAGGGTGTTTTCCTGTAAAAGCACATTTCTTGTGCCTTATTCACTTTCCAACAAATAAGAGAAATTTTTTTAGATTTCTTTGACTATTCTGAACATGTCTGAGTTTCATTTCTAGATTTCTTTTGAGTTTGCTTGTTTATCTTCTAATTCTTATTGCATACCACAATATCTGAGAAATAGCTATGTTCTGCAAATTCATGAATATTGCAAACTAAATATGTAGGTACTATTGAAGCTCAAGTGCATGGTAAATGTCAGCTGAAGCTCCTAAATCATGGAGAAACATATGAAATGAATTGTCCTCACCTTTCAATTAGAATTCTTATGGTTCCTGGAATTGATTGGGTTAGCAATGTGGAGGTAATCAACTACTGTCTTTGGTTTTTATCTTATTTCTCTGTTACTTAGTCTTTGGTTTTTATTGTTCATTTTCTTTATTTTGGGTCCCATTCCAGCCTCTTTGTTATGGTGTAAGCCTTAAAATGAATCATATATGAGTAATCAACTACACCACACATGGAGTCTTAATCAAGCCATTGATCTCCAACCATGAAACACAAACTAAATATAAAAATTACCAAATAATTTTTTTTTAATAATTACCTAGCTAATAATTAACGTGTACTTCCTATAACGAGTACTTCCTATAATTACCTAAAAATCAAGCCATTAACGTGTGTTTCCTATAATTACCTAAAAATCAAGCCATTAACGTGTACTTCCTCTTCCCATAATAATTACCTAATCAAAAAATTTTAAAAATATTTATTATTTTAATTTTTAATATAATATTAATTAACTTTTTACTTTTATAATATTAATAATATAAATAATAAAAGCCAAAAATAAATTAATAATATGATATAAAATTAATTTTATAATATTATTATTATCTTTAATTTATTTTTATTTTTAAATTTATATAAAATAACGGAAGAAGATATTGAAAGATGCAGAAGCGAAAGGTTGCCCATTACTACATATATTTTATATTATTTATACTTTATTATACTGTACCATTTAAACCAATTTAATTTTTTCATCGTCAATTAATTAATTGTTTATTACTACTGCTATAAACTATGCACAAAGCTTGGTATCACATTATAAGGTACCAAAATTTCCAAATAAAAATATTATTTATCATATCATGAAATCAATGAATAATATAATGTATAAACATAAAAAAAATATTATACTACATAAGTAAAAATGAATTTTAATGAAAAAATATTAGTATAGAAGATATAGGTAGCTTGGACCTGTCAAAAAGAGACTTAGCCATCTTAAATAAAAAGAGAGGAAAAGACATTATAAAAAAAAAAAAAAAGAGAAAGAAAAAGAAAAGTCTATCTTCACACCTTACATATTTGATCAATTTTGAATCAAATGTATAAGAGAGAGAAAAGTAACGGAAGAAAGAAACAAGTAAATAGCTACCTGTATTTTGCACTATAGATAGAATATAGATAGACTGGTTACCTAATGCTTTCCCACTATATCCTTGCAAATCCTATAAAAAGTAGAGTACAAACAAGGTCTACTTTCATTGACTGATTACCTAAAAAAATAACTTTTCTCCTACAAATCAGTGTATGATCATGCATATACTTTCATACCCTTGTTAAAATATTTATGTTCCCATATTGTTTGTCATTTTTTTTACGCAGGCCAAGTCAATTTGCCCCTCGGATTGTTGAAATGAATGTTTCAGGATGTACCGAGAAGCAATTTCATATTATGAGAAAGCACTTGCATTATCAACAAGAAGTGTGAGCACTTAGTCTTGCATATACTTACCCCTTACAGGTTATATTCTTATTTTTCCTATTTTGTGATTTTCAGTATAACAATATATTATGGTATTATGTGATAAAAATATTTTTCATTTATTTTTATGTTATGTTTAGAGATAGTATATAAGGAAGTAAAAATGCATGAGATAGTATATAATTATTGGCCTATAAATGTATGAATATTATTATTATTCTAGCAGTACTTTCATGTGAAAATTGCAAGTTATCTTGGTATTGTTAGAAATAAGACTAGATAGTTGAACTAATAACTTTCATGTGAATAATTAAAATGGATAATAATTAGACATGTAGTCAATATTTACCAAGTACATATATAAAATTTTGAAATTGATTATAAGGATTACAATTATAGATTTTTTTAAAAATGAGATATTAAAATTGTGAACTTTTTAAAAATGAGGATGATATATTTCAATTAAAAAATAGGAGATTAATCACATATTTAAAAGAATAGGAGAAATCAAATGAGTTTTATCTATGTGATTTGAATTTGGACTTTGGAGTATATTTCTTCATGTTTTCACGAGAAAATACTTTTATATAGCTCAATTTTGATATGTAAAAAGTTTTAACATTTTTCCTTTTATTTCTTTATAAGAGGAAGACAAAAAGAGAGACATTAGGAAATCCCTGTATTAGAACTACACAGTGAAGACTCTATCATATAAAAATTTATCATAATAATTTCAAGAATCACAGGTATCCTAATTATCATAGTTGAGTTAGCTTTTTTTTGGGAGGGATGAGTGGGTTCAGGTCTCAAGATTATGTGTAGGTACCTTTCCACTTACTCTTCCTTGAATTATGGATTCATTGGTTTCTTGTAAGAGTTTTGTGTGTTCTGATTAATGTAGAGCATATACCATATTTTTTTTATAAAAAGTGACATTTTATATCGGTTATGTATTAAACGATGTAAAAAGTGACTATACAACATCGGTTCTTCCAAAACCCGATGTAAAAAACACACTTCAACATCGATTTTTGACAAAACCGATGTTGTAAGTAATAATCAACATCGGTTTTGTCAGAAACCGATGTTGAAGTGTCTTTTTACATCGGTTTTTGGCAGAACCGATTTAGTAATTTTTCTCGTGTGCATAAAACAACATCGATTTTTAACCAAAAACCGATGTTGATCTACATAAAACAACATCGGGTTTTACTAAAAACCGATGTTATTACATAATTTAACATCGGTTTTTAATCAAAATCGATGTTGTTTAATGCATATTTTACATTTTTTTCGTTTATTTTTCATTAAGCAACATCGGTTTTTCTTAAAACCGATGTTGTATAGCTTTGTTAACATCGGTTTTTGAAAACCGATGTTAACGTTGATACTTTTAACGTCGGTGGTTTTAACATCCGTTAAAAACCGATGTTAAAAGCCTAAAAAAACCGATGTTAAAAGCCTATTTTCTAGTAGTAAGCTTTTTGAATTTTGTTAAATCTAAGGACTAAAGTGACAGCAAATCAAAATTTTAGAAACTAACTTCATCATTTTCTTGTTTAAAAAAACTGGTTTATTTATCTAAAGGCAGGTGAAGAAAAGATCTGTACCTATAGTACGACATTTCAATGGAGTGCCAATCTCTGCTTTGAATATCAGGACCAAGTCATTAGTTCATTCAAATAAACTACTTCATATAAAACATATAATTCCAAAAAATAAATATTTTGGCATAGCTATCCAATTTGAACTTCCTTAAATGCATAATCAACATTCTGCAAAACGTCACTATTAAGTGTCCAATTTCTCATCTTTTGATTTAATAGGAGGAACCTTAATTGAGGAGGAAAGAATACCCTTATTCAATATTATATATAAAAAAAAAAGATTAGTTAAGAGAGTGCACTCTTACTTGAGGCAGCAGGGAAAGCAAGAAGAATCTCCTCATTCATGACAAATTGACTTAGATCACTCTCAGAAAATAAAGTAGAAACATGACCTGATTGAATCAACCATGCAGAAAAATTGTTAGTTTGCTGCTATGAAAACTTCATTTCCAATGCCAAGCACTATAAGGAAAAATGAATGAGAAATATGTACCAGGATAGCTTTCAAACCAGTAGATTGATCCAGCTGCAGGAACCAACACAGTAAATAACGTGCTTTTGGTCTAATTGCTGAAACAGCAGTGTATTCACCAATTGTGTGGATAACTTTTCCTTCCATCTCTATCTGTGAACTGTAGATTGCAAATCCAGAGCAATCAAGAAAAGGACCAACTTGAGTCATAGAGTTTTCTGCATTCATTCTTGAGAATTTCTTAAGAACCCCGATTGGAGAAAACGAGTATAGGAATCCATCCAATGAACCAATAGATATCCATCCTATTACATCAAGTATGGTCTAGTAAAGTAAGTTCATATACCACTGTCAGATTAATGCAAAAGTTTACATATGACACACACATTAAAATACTGGAGGAAAGTAAGTATGAGGGAATATGAATGGTGCACTATTAGGCATAATTGTCCAGATGGACAGAAAGTACTTGGAAGAAAAATTAGAGAAGACTGATGCATTATCATGGAATGATATAGAATTCTAATTTAGATCTCAATTTTCTTCATGTAAAGGAGATAAACTTATCGCATATGACCGTTTCTAATTGGATGACAATGAAAAAATCATTTATACTATTAGTGCATAGACTATTTTCTCTTACAAAATTTCTACATATTTATTATAACATTGATTGTGCATGTACTAATTGATTGTTATCATAATTCATAAATGAATTTATATTGTCTAGATTAAGGCTTAAAAGTTAAAACTCATCTAACAGCAAAAGACTTACCATTGGATTCCACCACAGGTGTAGAGTCAACTTTGCGTAATGGTCCAATACTTCTCTGCCACAAGACATTACCTGAAAAGACATCTAGACCCAGTACAAGAGCCTTGGCTGGAACTGTTACATACAGATGACTATTGTTTCCAGAAGTGATGGCGAAATTTTTGTCTAAAGAACTAAAATCCTGAATCCATCTAAAGTAACAGTTATGAACCGATAAACAATAGAGTTCACCTTCTGTGTTTGAGATCTGCTCATGCAAAAAAAAAAAAATCTTTAAGTTGTTTTGATTTTATACTATCAATTTTTGTTATTCAGATTCTTCCTTGCACTATCCTATCTTATTCTCTCACTCCTACTATCTAAAATTTAGTTTTTGAAAATTGTTTTACTACATAAAACAGTTTTTTATTACTGCAAACAAACACATTATTAAACACATCCTAAAATACTGCCAAGAACTAGTTACCATTTCAGCATAGTTGGTGTCAAGTACACTTTTTAATTATTATTAGTGAATTATAACTTACACCCCTTTTCCACATTGCCTGAGCCTACATCCAATTCATCACAAAAAAAAATGTTAGGGCCGTCAACCTCATAATTGTTGCAAAAACATTATTCAATATGCACGTCACTGCTAATCCAAAGTGCATAACAGACATCCATATTAAAATAAACCAAGGATCATGAACCTTACATATACACTACCCTCACATGGATCAAGCACAGGAACTGAAGCAAAGTAACAATCTGTAAGATTTTTCCTGCATCCTTGACGGTA
The DNA here is from genome assembly GCA_007407185.1 of Glycine tomentella. Taxonomy (NCBI): domain Eukaryota; kingdom Viridiplantae; phylum Streptophyta; class Magnoliopsida; order Fabales; family Fabaceae; genus Glycine; species Glycine tomentella. The sequence goes on along the minus strand of PYAF01000484.1, from coordinate 512,275 downwards.
GCCAAACTGGTAAAGCACAGGTCCGACACTCCAAATCAAACGCCCATGTGACTGATATGAAAAAGAGTCCTCTGTTCTTGACATTGATATAAATAGTTGAGCCTAATGTGCTCGCTGAGAGCCCAATAATTTCAGCCTCTGCCACATGACCTAGTCCTGGACCGAAGAAAACTTCTGCTTCAGGCTCAGAAGTTCCAATGTTTCCATAACTAATCATCAATATTCTGTTATCAACTACCAAGTATGTATGCAATTGAATTACAAAAATTAGTAACCTCCACCACCCAACTACAAACAAAAACCTTCGCCTTTTCCCATCAAACTGTGAAGGGTTACATGGATTAATGTGACTCGTTAGTGCATGGGTGATGGGTCAACTAAGACAATAAGAACATGTTTGCATAAAAGATATTCAGATCAAGGAATAACCCACTAGTGCAGAAAAGAAGATAATTCTCAATTTCCCTATAGACATTTATACATGAAAACAGTGATAAATTTGAATTCAAAGCAAGTAACATGAAAGTTTGTAGTGTGACAAACTAAACTAAATATAAATCACCTTGCCATGACCTCCATCAACTGGGGCAATACCAAGATTGCATTTATAGTCTAAATGCATGGTCTATGCAATGGTACTGTTGCTTTCAAATGCAAAAAAGTTGTCCTGAGAACAAACGTAGATTCTTCCATCATCTCTAAGAAGAGGTTTTAAAAGCAAATGATATGCAGAGACAAAAGAAGAAGGGAAAGTGTCAACCAACACTATCAATACGAGAAAAACAAGTAAATGGGTCATTGCACATTGCAAAAACACGCATGTTGTTGTCAGTTAAGGTTTCACACGACAGTTACCCTTTTTTAAAACTCAAAATGATAAAAACTGATTTTGAAAGTGAACCCGGTTTAGTTCATCTTCTAACAAAACGTTCGGTCCAAACCTGATGATTATAATGATAAGAAAGGACAGACACAATAAGAGCATATTTAGTGGTAGATCCTAAATTGGGATCTTAGACCATTTTTTTGTGGATCCTATAGTGTCAGTTAGGATTGAATTAGGATTGAAGATCTCTAGTGTTAAATTTCAAATTAAGATATTAGACAATTTTAATGAGTCCCACATGAATCTCACTTTTAAATATTTAAAATTTAAATTAAATTAATTAAGTAATTAATTTTAATTAATAAAACATGAAAGAATATATGAATATTAATAAAACATATAATTAATATTAACTTTTAATTTCATTTTATTTATTTTTTTCGTTCTATCACATAAAAAATTATTTTTTTTAATTCCGTGTAGATCTTCAGGATTTTTGGAAAAGAATCCGATCTCCACATAGAAATTTTCATTCCTTCTTTAGTGATGGATTTGGTAAAAGAGAGATCTTCCACTAAAATCCACCACTAAAATTATTTTCTATTTCTAAAAATGACGGGGACAATTCATTCAATTTATATTTCTAAAAACTGTCCAGCAATTAATATTTCTAAAAACTATCCAATAGTTTGTCAGATGTTGGCTACATGACAATGCAAGAGTTTTGTTTTTTTTTTTTTTTTTACTTTTTCATTTTTTTCACTTTGATTTTTTTAAAATCGTGCAAGAGCATGGGTCCCATACCATGTTTTAGTATTTAAAAAAAACAAAATGAAAAAGAGAAAAATTGTAGAAGCTATAATATGTTAACTGCTGTAAACGAAAAGAAGACTGTATAGTTTTTATAAATATATCGAAAGCACTAGATTTAAAATTGATTTTTAATTACAACTATGTTTTACAAGTAGAAATTAGTTCGTAGCTAAAATTAATTAATTTTTAATCCTAAATCTAAGTCAGATACTACATGTGTTTCAAACTCAGTGCATTAAAAATTAATCTATAATTATTGCTTGCTTAAGAAAATTTTACATGAAAATCGAATATGAATTTTTCTTGTTAAATCATTATAACATATTTATGCAATGAAATCTTACACTACTATACTAACCATTGTTGTTTAAGTAAAGTTAATTTTAAGATCACTGAAACTATTTTACATTATTTGAAATTTATAAAAAATTATTACTCAACCCTGTTGTCAACAAGTAAAACTTCCATGCTTGATTCTCCTCATACTCTGTCATACATACCCTAATTCTGTTCGGGTAAGATAAAAAAAAGAAAAGAAAATTTTAAAAAAAAAGAAAAAAAGAAAATGATGATGATAAAAAAAAAGAAGGGAAAAGAGGATAACAAATATATATATATATATATATATATAACAGTAAAAATAAAAAAGAAATAATAATAATAATAATATAAAAATAAGAAAGAAACAAATAATAATAGTAAAAAAAAAAAGAAGAAGATAGCAAAAAGAAAAAAAAAACTCAGCAGATAGACAAGAGAGAACAAAAAAATACACTAGGCCCATTAGGTTTTAAAAA
>PYAF01000484.1:473116-509739 GCA_007407185.1 Glycine tomentella | reverse complement strand
TCATCTCCATCAGAAAAGTGGGTTTCCTCAGGTAGTCATCCTCCCTTCCCACAGCTTCTTTCTTTATTTTCGTTACTTCTTCTTATTTTTTTTTCTTTTTTTCTTTTTTTTTTGTTTTCACTCATTCTTTATGGGCTGTTGATTATTTCGTTCAGAGGAAGAAAATGCTTGTGGTTTGTTGTAGATAGCTTCATTGATTTTGTTATGTTTGGGTTTTTTTTCTCCTTTTTCTCTTCTATTTCCTTATTCTTCCTTTTTCGTTTTTCTCCGATCACCACCGCGACCAACCACCACGCTTCCACCGCACCACTTCGCCGTCGGCCACACCGCGGGGCCGTCGCACCACCAGCCCCCATGATGGTGGCCTTGGGAGGTCACGAAATCCCCTTTCACAAACCCTATTTTCATGTTGCCATGGCTGCTATGCCCAACACAGAAAACGTGGGTTGGGCCGGGTCGCCCTGACCCGGTTCCAAAACTAAAAAAGAAATTTAAAAAAATAAAAAAGTTATTTTTTGCATCGCAACATCTAATAAATACATCCCCTCAAACTAATTAAACAACGCTTTCTGCACACCTAGATTTTCATATATACACCCTCTAAACCAAACCTATATTATTGTTTGCAGACCCCTTCTTACAACTGCACATCCATGAACTGTTGGGTAAGGCCCATTCTAAACAAAAATGTATTACTGTTAGCACTCGATTATTTATATATCCACACCCTCTTGCTGTTGCGCCTGACCCACTTTTAAACAAAGCATGAAATGCTATTCACACCACTTTTTCGTATATGCACACCCTCTTGCTGTTGGGCCTGACCCACTTTTAAAGAAAACATGGAATGCTATGTACACACCTTCTCATAACTGCACACCCTTAGATGTTGGGCCTGGCCCACTTGGAACTTCACTTGTTATGCTATTCACACCCCATATTCATAAACACACCATTCATCTGTTGGGCCCGGCCCATTATGAAATTAAATAATTTCTGCTGATTGCATCCCCTGTCCTTATTGTATGCACCCTAATTACTAAGTGTACTCCCCACTTCTATTCTATCCCTTTCTATTTCCATTTTGATTTATTTGATTACGTAATATTATGTCAATTATTTCTTAGTATCTTTAATACGCACTTATGTTTCGTGCACTCCATGTTGGGTCTCCGACTCGCTGGGTAGTGTTTCAATAACACGTGGATAGATTTTGTGAATATAATGCTGGGTCTCCGACTTGCTTGATTTTGTAGAGTTTACCGCACATTCAAAATCTTTTCTAAAAGACAAAAACACTCAAATGAAGGATCACTCGATTCCTCTTTTTCTCGAAATTACATATTACTCGAGATCGCTTCAAGGTCCAATGCCTTAAGCTATTTTCTCCGTTTTCTTCTTAAAATTCAATGTCGTTTCGAGGTCCAATGCCTTAACGACTCTTTTTCACGCAATTGAAACAAACCTTTCAGAAAAATAAGATCAATCCAATCAAGTTGTTTTCAATTAAGAACTACGTAAATCTGATTTTCTCATTGCACTTGGGGATACGTAAGAGCAAGGGCAAACCCCCTGTCTACCTAAAAAACAAAAAAATATAAAATATTCTCTTTTCTAAAAATTAAAAATTTGATTTCTTTTTCTGAATAAACAAAAATAAAACAAACGTAAGTCATGTTCTTAAGGAAAAATAAATAATTAAAAAAGTCACTTTATTTTTAGCATACTCGATTAAAGCCTGTCGTCTTCATGACGGATGTGTGCGGTGCTAACACCTTCCCTGTGCGTAAATGACTCTCGAGCTGTTTTTCTCTAAATTAAGTAATAATATTTTACTTATTATATAATTTTGTTTTAAATTATTAATTAAGGATGTAAATTAATTATTAGATTATTATATATGTAATTATATGACTATAATTCATTTTTAAAATTAATTTTATTCAAATATTAAATACTAATATATTACAGACATTATTATTATTATTATTATTAAAATATAACATGAAATCAACATTTGTTGGAAGATAATTATTATTAATAATATTATTTTTTTAAAAGATAACATAAAATCTGTAAAATGTCAAAAATTCAACTATAGAAATTAAAAGATATTACTAGTAGTAATAATAATCTAGAAAATGAAGTAATTAAATTATTAGAATTATAAGAAAAATGAGGAAAAAGACTCATTTTCTATTCATTAATGGCAAATTGTTTAATATAATCAAAACTTTTTAAGAAGAGAGTTTAATTAATAAACACATTTGATTAGAGTTAGAATTTGTAGTTTAGAGTAACTAAAGATTGGGATTAAGTGTCATGAAGCTTATAGGGGGTTTTAGGATTCAATTAGGGGACTTAACCTAATTGCAATTTTCGATTTCTACTTCAAGGTATGGGAGGTTTGCTTATCTCTCTCATACTTGTTATGTCTTGATGGTGCTGAATTCCGTGTTTGGATTCATGAGTATTTATTTTATGCTTTGGAAAATTGATTTGCTAAATGATGAATAAAAATCTTATGATAGTTTTCTACATTAACATGTCTCATGAAAATTCATACCGGAAATTATTGAGACTTCATGTGGTATAACTAAAATTATATTATGAAAGTGAACCGGTTTAGTTCATCTTCTAACAAAACAGTTCAGTCCAAACCTGATGATTATAGGCAACAATATATAAGTTTTCTATATTTTTCTGAATGTCTCTATGTCTATTTATAGACAACAAACAATCTTGTTGAAGAGTTGTCGGTAAACCATCGTGACTCTTGGCGATGAACCATCGCAACCGTTTGTTATCAGAGCAGTTGAGAGTAGTTATTATTATTTTTTTCTAACCTTTTCCAGGAGCAGTTAGGAGTAGTTATTATTTTTCTAACCTTTTTCCAACAGCCTCTTATTCATAACCCATGGAGTTTAAACAAAAACTCCAACAATCCCCCACATGAATAAGAGATCAATTTAACATGACTAAATGCATATGAATATGTATGCAAGTGTGATTCCTTGGCGAGAAACAATTGCATCGAGATAGGTAGGGGTTACCTTTGAACCTTCTATAGCGTAAACCTATCGGGAATTCTAGGTCAATTCACATCACAAGTGAGGAATGGTTTTTAGCCACCAGTGACCGGCTCAATGATCGTATGCGATCAATAGAATATGTATGCGCGGGCAAACGAATTAATGCTGCTTCGGCCCGCCCCTGCTTCTAAGCGAGCGAAGCCCTCGCCTATTCATTGGATTAAGAAAATGGGAGCGGTCAACTCTGTATAACATGAGAGAGGGAACACTAGACGGGAGGAAGCGAGTGAAAAGGGGAGAAGGAATAAATGGCAATAAAGCCATCTCCGGTAGTCAATAAAAGCTGATCTACGACAAGCCTTCATCAATAGTTCAGCAACCAGAGCTACTAGGCTAGTCAAGACCAGGCTAAGTAGTTTATTCAATCCAACTTCACAGTAGTGATCATCAAACTGGGGTGGTCACTCTGCCTGCTTCCCATGGGTGTGATCGGCTATCTCTTTTAATGGATTTTTGAGTAAAGTCAGGCTTCCCTCAACATCTGCTTCAAAGAGCTAAACCCCGGTCCTTTTTCTGCCCGATAATGTATAATTTCTATTCTGTTCTATTTGGCTCTATATGGCCTTCTAATGCGTTTCTTGAACCGTAGACCTTTATGGTGTATACCGAGACAATAGGAGACACACAATTGTTTCCCTAGCATTGCTCGTCCTCATTGTTGTGTCCATTTTGACTGTAGACACCTTCCTGGTTCTGCAAGTGTTGTAGAGAATCGGCCTTTTCAAGTTCTCATTGAAGCGGCCCTCACTTCACACTCACATAGGTGATTTCTTGTGATATACCTCCACATACATCATCTGAACACATCAGATTAAGAAATCATTAAAAGCCATTATGCTTACTCTCATATACACTATCTTGTCATAGGAATGAGTATGAGTTTAAAACTCCACAGTGTTTAACAGTCGATCATGACTTAGTTGTCTCTTTGAACCTAGTTCGTGGGATCTCCACTCATCAAGGTAGAGTTACCACGATGATCAACAATTGATAGGCCTTAAACCTATTCCTTTCGACAAATTTTCAACTAACTCTCTAGGAATCCCTTTTAGTTAATGGATCCGCTATGTTCTCTTTAGACCTCACATAGTCTATTGAGATGATTCCATTCGAGAGTAGTTGTCTTACGGTATCATGCCTACGACGTATATGTCTAGACTTGTCGTTATACATGACGTTCTCGGCCCTTCCAATGGCGGCTTGGCTATCACAATGTATGCCTACAGTTAGTGGTAGATCTTAAATTGGGATCTTAGACCATTTTTTTTGTGGATCCTATAGTGTCAGTTAGGATTGAAGATCTCTAGTGTTAAATTTCAAATTAAGATATTAGATAATTTTAATGAGTCCCACATGAATCTCACTTTTAAATATTTAAAATTTAAATTAAATTAAATTAAATTAATCAAGTAATTAATTTTAATTAATAAAACATGAAAAATATATGAATATTAATAAAACATATAATTAATTTTAAGTAATTAATTTTAACTTTTAATTTCATTTTATTTATTTTTTTCGTTCTGTCACATACAAAATCATTTTTTTAACTCCGTGTAGATCTTCAGCATTTTTGGAAAATAATCGGATCTCCACATAGAAATTTTCATTCCTTCTTTAGTGATGGATTTTGTAAAAGAGGGATCTTCAACTAAAAGTCCCACTAAAATCCATCACTAAAATTATTTTCTATTTCTAAAAATGACGGGCACAATTCATTCAGTTTATATTTCTAAAAACTGTTGAGCAGTTTGCCACATGTTGGCTGCAAGATAGTGCAAGAGTTTTGTTTTATTTTACTTTTTCATTTTTTTCACTTTGATTTTTTTAAAATCGTGCAAGAGCACGGGTCTCATACCTTGTTTTAGTATATAAAAAAAAACAAAATGAAAAAGAGAAAAATTGTAGAAGTTGTAGTATGTTAACTGCTGTAAACGAAAAGAAGACTGTACAGTTTTTATAAATATATCAAAAACACTTAATTTGAAAATGATTTTTAATTACAACTATGTTTTACAAGTAGAAATTAGTTCGTAACTAAAATTAATTAATTTTTAATCCTAAATCTAAGTCAAATACTACATGTGTTTCCAACTCAGTGCATTAAAAAATAATCTCTAATTATTACTTGCTTAAGAAAATTTTATATGAAAATCGAATATGAATTTTTCTTGTTAAATCATTATCACATATTTATGCAATAAAATCTTGCACTACTATACTAACCATTTTTGGTTAACTAAAGTTAATTTTAAGATCACTGAAACTATTTTACATTATTTGAAATTTATAAAAAATTATTACTCAACCCTGTTGTCGTCAAGTGAAGCTTCCATGCTTGATTCTCTTCATACTCATTTTTAGATGTACAACAGTAACTTTTGTAGGAGCAGTTACATTCAATATTAAAATTAGATTTTATAACCATGTGTTGCATGAATTTGTTTAAATTGCATATTCTTTATTGTATTTAGTTTGTTAAAATATTAGGAATTGAAAAAGGGATGACTAAAAAAGAAAAATGATAATAGGAAACGTTAATTTTTTTGTTAATGATAGGAAACATTAGTATTTTTTATATTAAAATGTTATTTATTTTAAATACTAAATTAAATAATAATTTTAATATTTTTGACAACAACTTTAATAAGTTTAGTATTAAGTAATAATATTTTACTTATTATATAATTTTGTTTTAAATTATTAATTAAGGATGTAAATTAATTATTAGATTATTATATATGTAATTATATGACTATAATTCATTTTTAAAATTAATTTTATTCAAATATTAAATACTAATATGTTACAAATATTATTATTATTATACTACTAAAATATATCATGAAATCAACAGTTGTTGGAAGATAATTATTATTAATAATATTATTTTTTTAAAAAAATAACATAAAATCTGTATAATCTAAAAAATTCAACTATAGAAATTAAAAGATATTACTAGTAGTAATAATAATCTAGAAAATGAAGTAATTAAATTATTAGAATTACAAGAAAAATGAGGAAAAAGACTCATTTTCTATTGAAATTTAGAGAAAGTCAACAAAGTCAGTCACATATTACTAGAATCAATGGGAATGGGTTGACTTTGTCGACTCATTAATGACAAATTGTTTAATATGATCAAAACTTTTTAAGAAGAGAGTTTCATTAATAAACACATTTGATTAGAATTAGAATTTGTAGTTTAGAGTAACTAAAGATTGGGATTAAGTGTCATGAAGCTTATAGGAGGTTTTAGGATTCAATTAAGGGACTTAACCTAATTGCAATTTTCGATTTCTACTTCAAGGTATGGGAGGTTTTCTTATCTCTCTCATACTTGTTTTGTGTTGATGGTGCTGAATTCCATGTTTGGATTCATGAGTATTTATTTTATGCTTTGGAAAATTGATTTGCTAAATGATGAACAAAAAACTTATGATAGTTTTCTACATTAACATGTCTCATGAAAATTCATACCGGAAATTATTGAGACTTCATGTGGTATAACTAAAATTATATTATGAAAGTATACACGCGGAGCTTATGATTTCGTATATAAAATGTTAAATTTGAGTAAGAAATGAAATTAATATGAATTTTGTAGGATGACCTTTGTGTTGAATGTCTTGTGACCTTTTATGCTTTATCATAAATTGGGAATAATCTAGAAATGATTTTTGAGAGTCATGAATATCTATGAAAAATAGACATGTCAAGCTTAAAAATTTGGGGTCACCCCATTTTAATTCACTTTGATGATTAAGAAACTAATTAAAATAGAGGAAAATATATGTAGGGGATTCTATTATTATCCTGTTGAAACATGTGTTGGTAAAACTATTATTTCTTTCTCTATAGTGATCCTATGATGATACATGAGACCAATTTAAAAATAGACACAAAGATTTCTATAGTGACCATTTTTTAAAATTCTACTAAGAAATTAATGAGTTATTGATATTATATAATTTTGTTTTAAATTATTAATTAAGGATGTAAGTTAATTATTAGCTTCCAAGGGCTTGATCTTTAAGCTTCTGTTTTGCCCAGAATGTACAGCAGAATCGTACAAGCCCTATGAGTACCGACAAGAGAGCAGACTCAAAGAGCAGAAACATGACTATTGCCCTTTCATTACCTGCAAAAAGTTAAAAACTATACTCAATTGTTGAAACTTAAAATGTTACCACATTCTCATAATTTACAAAGTTGTACATTACCTGTGTAGATGCTGACAAGCTTGGTTCTTTCTTGAGAGCAGCTTGATGCAAGCAGTGGCGGACGTAGAGGGGGGCCTGGGCCCCCCTACAAAAAAAAGCAGGATTGGAAGAATAAGGCGCGTCACATGTCTCAGCCTTGTATCACTACGTACTACTCCTCCTTTCCTTTAGGAACTCCATTGCATTTCATTAGAGAGAGAGAGAGAGAGGTATTTCACTGTGTTTCTTTGTCTATTAATTTGAATTGGGCCCTCCATGTTCAAAATCCTAGATCCGCCACTGGATGCAAGCTTTTGACCTATAAATTGATGACAGATTACAGGTACATAAATTGTTGTTTAAAGTTTGACAGAGAGTTAAAGTGGTACTTTGATATACGCTCACCTAAACCAGGAAAATGTAGTTTTGCATGTTTAAAAACACCCAACTAAGAAAAAGTGATTCTCATGTAAAATAATTTAGTGATTATTTTTTAGAGATTTTCTTAAAAAATAAAGCATAAACTAATTTATGTTCATTCGAAAACTAATTTAAAAAACAATTGATTTTATAAGAAATTATTCAAAATAACTTCTGATTTCATCAGATTTTATATTATTTTCAGTTTGAGTTACCAATAGTTACATATAGAAGAACAATTGCCTCGACATTATTGACCTGTTGGCTAGTATCAAGAAATAAGTTTTAAAATGCATATAAGCTAGAAGGATTTCACATCAATAATAGATGGCATTTAAAAGATTGATAATGTGATGTAACAATTGTATGGAAGATTATCAGGCATTGTATAGTTTAAGAATAAGTAAATAGGCAATTTAATCCCTTAAACTGTGATCCATTGTTACTTTAGTCCCAAGAATTAACAAAAGTCTAAAAATGTCCCTGAAACTGTAATCTGTCGCCCACTTTAGTCCAAAGATACATGCATCGCATGACTAGCTAACATATGTTAAAGGAATAAAAATGACAATAAGTATTTAATTTAGGAACTTAAATTTTAAGAGCTTTTTGAATTTTATTAAATCTAAGGACTAAAGTGACAGCATATCAAAATTTCAGAAACTAACTTCATCATTTTCTTGTTTAAAAAAACTAGTTTATTTATCTAAAGGCAGGTGAAGAAAAGATCTGTACCTATAGTACGACATTTCAATGGAGTGCCAATCTCTGCTTTGAATATCAGGACCAAGTCATTAGTTCATTCAAATAAACTACTTCATATCAAACATATAATTCCAAAAAATAAATATTCCGGCATAGCTATCCAATTTGAACTTCCTTAAATGCATAATCAACATTCTGCAAAAGGTCACTGCTAAGTGTCCAATTTCTCATCTTTTGATTTAATAGGAGGAACCTTAATTGAGGAGGAAAGAATACCCTTATTCAATATTATATATAAAAAAAAGTTTAGTTAAGAGAGTGCACTCTTACTTGAGGTAGCAGGGAAAGCAAGAAGAATCTCCTCATTCATGACAAATTGACTTAGATCACTCTCAGAAAATAAAGTAGAAACATGACCTGATTGAATCAACCACGCAGAAAAATAGTTAGTTTGCTGCTATGAAAACTTCATTTCCAATGCCAAGCGCTATGAGGAAAAATGAATGAGAAATATGTACCAGGATAGCTTTCAGACCAGTAGATTGATCCAGTTGCAGGAACCAACGCAGTAAATAACGCGCTTTTGGTCTAATTGCTGAAACAGCAGTGTATTCACCAATTGTGTGGCTAACTTTTCCTTCCATCTTTATCTGTGAACTGTAGATTGCAAATCCAGAGCAATCAAGAAAAGGACCAACTTGAGTCATAGAGTTTTCTGCATTCATTCTTGAGAATTTCTTAAGAACCCCGATTGGAAAAAACGAGTATAGGAATCCATCCAATGAACCAATAAATATCCATCATGTTACATCAAGTGAGGTCTAGTAAAGTAAGTTCATATACCACTGTCAGATTAATGCAGAAGTTTACATATGACACACACATTAAAATACTAGGGGAAAGTAAGTATGAGGGAATATGAATGGTGCACTATTAGGCATAATTGTCCAGATGGACTAGAAATTACTTGGAAGAAAAATTAGAGAAGACTGATGCATTATCATGGAATGATATAAAATTCTAATTTAGATCTCAATTTTCTTCATGTAAAGGAGATAAACTTATCACATATGACGGTTTCTAATTGGATGACAATGAAAAAATCATTTATACTAATTTCTACATATTTATTATAACATTGATCGTGCATGTACTAATTGATTGTTATCATAATTCATAAATGAATTTATATTTTCTAGATTAAGGCTTAAAAGTTAAAACTCATCTAACAGCAAAAGACTTACCATTGGAGTCCACCACAGGTGCAGAGTCAACTTTGCTTAATGGTCCAATATTTCTCTGCCACAAGACATTACCTGAGAAGACATCTAGAGCCAGTACAAGTGTAACATCCTCAACATGATATTCACAGTTATAAATAAATTTGTGAAAATGTGATGATACTTGGATACAAACATGTTTAAAGAAAAATGACTATATCACTCTTTCCTTGAAGTAGAAATTACAAGAATACCCTTAAGGTAAAAATTACAAAAATACCCTTGGATATTTTGGAAATGACAATAATACCCCTAATATGGATGGCAAAATTACCAAAATGTTCTTCAGCCAGAAATGCCCAAATATCTTTAGAAATTTTGTGAGAACTTGATGAAATTACAGAGTACTCTTGGCTGACAGAGTATCAAAATATTTCGTGACAGATAACTCTAGAATAAAATTTCTATAAATTTTATAAGATAACAACTTTGAGACTTTATTCAAGAGAATTCAAACATCAGAAAAATATGAAAAAATGATAAATAGAATCTATGAAATTTTTCTATTAATTATAGGATGTATAGACCTATTTAATAAAATAGTTTAGTAATTTTGATGGTCAGAAGTGGTATGAACCAATCAGAATTAAGATAAAGAGCAATCTTGTATATAAGGCTTATATATAGCACTCTGTATAGACTGCTTGTGATTAATTTAAACTGTCATAGAGATCAATTTCTAGGAATTCTAGAGTTCTATTATTCAATATTACTTTTAGGTAGAAGAGTTCAAATCAAACTTGACTTCCTACTAGAAAATACCATGTGTGAAGCCATATTTGAAACTAGGTTCTTCTTCATCATCAAAAATGACACATGTAGCATGAAAAGAGAAAAAATTTGTCTTCCTCCCCTTTATCTTGATGAATCACGTGAAGCATAGTGTAGAAGGGAGGAAAAGTTTCTTGAATAGCCACTTGGAAAGACAAGCCATAGGATGAATACAAGTGGAAGGACACTTGTATGACACATGATGAACTTAGAAGATTTTTTTCTTATAAAGTAAGGAAGTCATCATGAACCTAGTTAGAATCTAAAGGAACAAGAAGTAATTAAGTTAGGATGAAACTAAATGAAGGTAATTAAGTTAGGATGGAACTAAATGAAGGTAATTAAGTTAGGAAGGGCAAAAATGTCCTTGAATATTATATCATTTTCTAAACACTATATAAAGGAGGGAGGGCCTTAAGTGCAAGCCATTTTCAAGACACCCCTACCCAATTCACGTGAAGACTCTCTCTCCCTCATATCACCTTCATTTTACTTTCATCCTTTCCTTTTAAAGCTTAAAACAAGTAAGAAAAGACTCCACCACCTTGAAGAAATAACGTGTGAAGCTAGCAATCTTAGGAAGAGTTTTGACAAAGCTTAGTAGAAAGATATCAAGATATCAAGACTTCAAATTCTTAGAGGATTTCCCAAGGAAGGAAGCCATTATTCCATTCCATTTTCAAGACTCAAACTCACTTGAGGTAGGCTAAGCTTAACTCTCTAGCTAATGAATGGTTTGGATTAATTCATATGCTTTATTAGGTAGATTTATGGTTATCATTTAGGCTTGAATTTCATGTTAGTTCAAGGATATTCTTTAAAGAGAATATGTTGATTTAAGCCATAGGATAGGTGATGATTTATAAACATAAATATTAGTGATGTATGGAAGCCCATTTAATGATCTTTTGAAGGTGATTTTGATGATATTAGGGCTATTTGTTTATATTTTATGGAAATGTTTTGAATTAATTTTTAGAAGTAGAGGATGAATGGTATGTAGATAAATGGTTCAAATACTAGAATGATTCAATTTTGAGGATTAAGTAGTGAGGTAGTAGGTGAAAAGAGAATAAAGATGCATACTAGGATCAAATCTTTTATTGTGAAAATTTAAAGAGATTAGAAATTATTTGAAAGATATATTATGGATTATTAGTTCGATTTCTAACATAATTTTTCTGTAGTTGAGGATATTCTCTAGTCATGCCTAAGTTGGTAATGATCTTAATTGATTAAGGTATGGTGGTTTAACCATACTTACGTATGATGGTATGATGAAAATATTTTCCATAAGGGATATGTATTTTGCTTATGGATTTTATTATGAAATGATATTGATATGATGATAGGTTGATTCATGTTTCCAATACGAGATTTTATGAAACAAAATCTGATACTACATACAGTACGATATGTAGTACCCAAGTGCAGATACATGGCAAAATTCATGCATGTTTGCGTAAGATGATCGCAGCGTCTATATCCAGTACTAGGTGTAGCTACATACAGTACGATATGTAGAGGCCATTTGCACCCTGGGATAGTTCATTTCATGCATTCATATAGTTGCATAATTTTATGGATTTTGTTTGAATATATTGATGATTTACTAACGTACTAATGTGTTCGGTGATTTAGTTTTGCCTACTGAGAAATTTTTATTTCTCACTAGATTTGTTTCATTTTTTTAGATGGCAACAATGGTCATTTTCCTTGATGCTCTGATTAGTGGTGATGTATGAAGGAAGATATAAATTAGGCTGGAGTATGGAAAATATTGTATCTGTATAATATTGACTTTTGTAACGAGAATTGTGATTATGTATAATATATTAGTCTCAAATCTTTTGTAAATTTTACATTTTAGAATATTTACTAATATTCGCTTCTTAAAAATTTAACTCTAATAAAAGTAATAATAAAATTTATAAAAATCAGTATAAAATTTTAGGTCGTTACAACAAGAGCCTTTGCTGGAACTGTTACATACAGATGACCATGTTTCCAGAAGTGACGGTGAAACTTTTGTCTAAAGAACTAAAATCCTGAATCCATTTAAAGTAACGGCTATGAACCGATAAACAATAGAGTTCACCTTCTGTGTTTGAGATCTGCTCATGCAAAAAAAAAATCTTTAAGTTGTTTTGATTTTATACTATCAGTTTTTGTTATTCAGATTCTTCCTTGTATTATCCTATCTTATTCTCTCACTCCTACTATCTACAATTTAGTTTTTGAAAATTGTTTTACTACATAAAACAGTTTTTAATTACTGCAAACAAAAACATTATCAAACACATCCTAAAATACTGCCAAGAACTAGTTACCATTTTAGCATAGTTGGTGTCAAGTACACTTTTTAATTATTATTAGTGAATTAAAACTTACACCCCTTTTCCACATTGCCTGAGCCTACATCCAATTCATCACAAAAAAAAAATGTTAGGGCCATCAACCTCATAATTGTTGCAAAAACCATTATTCAATATGCACGTCACTGCTTATCCAAAGTGCATAACAGACATCCATATTAAAATAAACCAAGGATCAGTGAACCTTACATATACACTACCCTCACATGGATCAAGCACAGGAACTGAAGCAAAGTAACAATCTGTATGATTTTTCCTGCATCCTTGATGGTAGCCAAACTGGTAAAGCACAGCTTCGACACTCCAAATCAAGCGCCCATGTGACTGATATGCAAAGAGTCCTCTGTTCTTGACATTGATATAAATAGTTGAGCCTAATGTGCTCATTGAGAGCCCAATAATTTCAGCCTCTGCCACATGACTTGGTCCCGGACTGAAGAAAACATCTGCTTTAGGCTCAGAAGTTCCAATGTTTTCATAACTAATCACCAATATTCTGTTATCAACTACCAAGTATGTCTGCAGTTGCATTACAAAAATTAGTAACCTCCACCACCCCAGTACAAACAAAAACCTTCGCCTTTTCCCATCAAACTATGAAGGGTTACATGGATTAATGTGATTCATGAGTGCATGGGTGATGGGTCAACTAAGATACCAAGAACATGTTTACGTAAAAGATATTCAGATCAAGGAATACCCCACTAGTGCAGAAAAGAAGATAATTCTCAATTTTCCTATAGACATTTATACATGAAAAGAGTGATAAATTTGAATTCAAAGCAAGTAACATGAAAGTTTGTAGTGTGACAAACTAAACTAAATATAAATCACCTTCCCATGACCTCCATCAACTGGGGCAGTACCAAGATTGCATTTATAGTCTAAATGCATGGTCCATGCAATGGTACCATTGCTTTCAAATGCAAAAAAGTTGTCCTGAGAACAAATGTAGATTCTTCCATCATCTCTAAGAAGAGGTTTTGAAAGCAAATGATATGCAGATGTTGCGGTAATTTCCCTTGGCCCAAGATAAAGGCCCCGTGAAATAGAATCAATTCAAACCTCTCAGCAACCCAATATCGTAACCACCAGATAACAAGAAAAAGATATAACAATATTATCATTAAGATATTATGTTAACCGAATATCTCGGCCAAAGATAAGATCTCGGCTAAAAGATCATGGGCTTCAACCACCACTCCGCCCGGGTCCAGGTCAGTATCCTATAAATAGAGTATCCTCCATGAAGAAAGGTACACACATTCTAACTCTCTCTTTTCTATTCACATAGAGCACACACTGCACGCCATTGGTGTCGTGTATTCATTATGTAGTGATCTTCTTCCTTGGGGTGTTTCATCATCATAGGCATCCTCAGAGAGAGAGTTTGATCCTATATTAATTACCAACAATCTTTGTTGGACATTTCTGTTCACCACGAGCAGAACATTGGCGCCGTCTGTGGGAACCATAAATTTCGATTCCCATAAAATCACAATGGTTAACACAAGAAGCCACCAAATCGAAGGACGTGACGAACCACTAAGAAATGTAATTCAGGAGCATGTGGTGGTAGAAGATACTGTCGCAGATACTGCTTCATCCCCAGCTGCACCGGCACGATGTTTGCCTGTCAATGCAACGTCATATTCATAACGCTCTGGACTCAGTTCTATCCTGGATTAAGAATCTGGAGAAACGATATGAGCTTCAACAGCAGGAGGACATTCAGAACCTGATTGCCCAGTTAGACGAGTGAAGTGCCAAGCGGAGACATGATGAAGACTGCCGCATTCAGTTCATAGAGCAGCGGATTAGAAGTATGGAGAGTCCACTAGGAGAAAATCACATATCACACCAGACGGCGAGAAGGCAATGTCAGGTTACCTCGGCCCCCACTGTTGAAGGAGGAAACCCGGAACTGGTCAGTCATTCTGAACCAGGGAGATCGACTCATTCCTAGCCACACAATGGCCCAGGAGCCCATATCTCCCCAACCGGGATCTCAGGCCATACCATGGAGGAAAACCAGACAGCAACAACAATACCCCGGCCCAGGAGAGAAGATGGCACTTACCGAAGGAAATACCGTCGAGGTCAGCAGAATAACAACCCATTTGTCGATGAAATAGTGGACGCTCAATTCCTGGAGAACTTTGATCGATTAAGGGGAAACATATGGATGAAAGCTGAATATTAATCCACGATCCCCATGAAAGATTCAAAATCAATTAATTTGAAAGCTGAATATTAATCCACGATCCTTATGAATGATTCAAATTCAATTAAGGGAAAACACATGGATTTTATCACAGCTCCGAATTTTAGCTAAAACATATCTTCAACTTGTCAGCATTCCAAGTGCGCTTTACATGTTTACCTTCAAGAGTTTCAAGTGTGTACGCTCCTTGTCCCAGATTCTGAGTGACTCGGTATGGCCCTTCCCAATTGGATGCTAATTTCCAATCTCGGGCATTTTTGTTTCCGATATCTGCTCGCCGTAACACAAGATCACCCTCTTCAAAGAACCTCGGCTTCACCTTTCTGTTGAATTTGCGGGCCGTTATCTTCTTCATATGCAAGTCTTGACGATGCGCTAAAGTTCGGACTTCTTCTATCAGGTCCAGCTCAGCGGCTAATGCCGCGTTGTTGTCTTCTGTGTGTGACACATGTTGTTTTCTCCATGAGGGTTGACGATCTCCACAGGTATCATTGCTTCACAGCCGTATGTCATTCTGAATGGGGTTTCCTGAGTGGCTGAGGGCTCGACCTCGATCCATTTTGTGAAGTAGTCAACGACTACTATTAACCATTTCATCTGACCCTTCGTTGCCTTAAATGGTCCTAAAAGGTCTATTCCCCATTTGTGGAAGTGCCACGGTGTTGTGATTGAGGCTAACTCGGCTGGTGGAGACCATAATATCTTTGCGTGCTTTTGGCAGCTATCACACCTCTTTACATGCTCGGCAGCGTCCACCTTCATTGTCGGCCAGAAGTATCCGGCTCGGAGGGCTTTCAATGCTAACGCTCTCACACCCATATGCTGGCCATTGATTCCCTCGTGTATTTCTGTAAGTACATATCGGCTTGGTCCGGGTTTAAGCATAACATCATCAGAGTGTGGAGTCCTCTGCGGTATAACTCGCCATTAACAATCGTGTACATAGCGGCTTCTCGGATTAATTTCCTCGCTTCTACTCCATCATCTGGTAGCCCTTGTTCCAAGTAATTGACGATAGGCCTCCTTCAATCCTCATCGACTGAGATCATCATGACACACATGGGTTGGGCGACCTCCTGCTGAATGATTGTTCTATGGTTTCCCGTGGCCTTCGTGCTTGCCAGTTTTGACAATATGTCGGCCCTGGCATTTTCTTCCCTCGGGATATGGGCGATGACGACTTCATCAAACTCTGCAATCATTTCTTTGACTTTAGCCAAGTATTTAGCTAGTAAAGGCCCCTTATTTTCGTACCTTCCTTCAATTTGTGCTGAAACAAGCTGCGAGTCGGTGAAGACATTGACTTTCATCGCTCCCTGTTCTCTGATCCGCTTTAGCCCGACAATCAGTGCTTCATATTCTGCTTGATTATTAGATGTCGAAAAATTAAGCCATAATGACTGTTCAAGTGACACCCCTTCAGGATTCTCAATGATGACTCCAGCTCCACTTCCCTTGGAATTGGACGAGCTGTCAACATACAATTTCCATGTTGGACTCTCCCGTTGGTTTGATGATGCCGAGGTTAGCTCTACTACGAAGTCGGCTAGGGCCTGAGACTTGATGGCATGCTGGGCTTCATATTGGATATCGAACTCGGATAATTGGATGGCCTAATTCATCATCCTTCCAGCCAGATCCAGTTTGTGTAGTACTTGTCGGATAGGTTGATTTGTTCGAACAATGACGGTGTGGCTCTGAAAGTACGGACGAAGCCTTTTTGCCGTAGTAAGGAGAACGAAAACCACTTTTTCGAGCTTCTGGTATCATAACTCCGAATTCTTGAGCGCTCGACTGATGAAATAAACCAGCGCCTAGGACTTGCCGACTTCTCTGACTAGTACGACACTTATGGCTTCTTCTCCAACCGCGAGGTATAAGATTAACGTTTCTCCGAGTTCTGGTTTTGAGAGCACTGGGGGCGATACCAAAGATCTCTTGATCTCCTGTAAAGCCACCTCGCATGCCGAGTTCCACCCCACGTTAGCCTCCTTTTTCAACAATTTGAAGAAGGGGAGTGCTTTTTCTGCAGACCTTGGAAGAAATCGTGTTAAGACGGCCATTCTCCCCGTCAGCTGTTGGACTTCTCGCTTGTTGGATGGGAATTGCATGTCCAGGATAGCCTTACACTTGTCTGGATTTGCTTCTATTCCTCTATGGGTAAGCATGAAACCCAGAAACTTCCCGGCCTTCACTTTGAAGGCGCACACTTCAACGGATTTAAGCGTATGTTGTTCTGCCTTAGTCGGAGGAAAGTTTCCTCCAGATCCCGGATATGATCCCCACTTGCAGCTATCTTTGTTATCATGTCGTCGATGTATACCTCGATATTACGCCCGAGATGACTGGCGACGACTTTGTTCATCATTCGTTGGTAAGTAGCCCCGACATTTTTTAATCCGAACGGCATAACATTGTAGCAATAATTTGCGTCGACTCCTCGGAACGCCGTCTATTCTTGATCATCCGGGTACATGGGTATCTTATTGTATCCGGAATAGGCGTCCATGAATGACAACAGTTGGAACCCGGCGGAGTTATCTACAAGTTGGTCGATACTCGGCATTGGGTATGAGTCCTTAGGACAAACTTTATTTAAGTCTGTGTAATCAACACAAACTCGCCACTTCCCATTGGATTTTTTCACCATAACCACATTAGAGAGCCACGTGGTGTATTGTATTTCTCTTATGAATCCGGCCTCCAGTAGCTCCTTGATATGTTTCTCTAAAGCTTTCTTTCTGTCTGGGCCTAGTTTCCTGTTCTTCTGCTCCACTGCCTTAGAACCGGGGTACATAGCTAGTTTGTGGCAGCAGAAGGTAGGCTTGACTCTGGGAATCTTGGAAGCTTTCCAAGCAAACACATCTTAGTTTTCTCGGAGGCATTAGACTAATCTGCTTCTGATTTCCAGATTGTTCTGCTTGCCTACCTTTGTGATTTTCTCTGGAGAACTTTTGATTTGAACATCTTCAAGTTCGTCTACTGGTTCTGGTCTCCCTTCTTCAATATCTCGCATATCTAGCTCTACCAATTTGATTGGCTTTCGGGATGGACATTCCTCGATTTTGTGCTCCGTCGGGTCTCGTTGTTGTATCCGAGGTCGTGTAGAGGGGCCACCACCACTCTTTCTTACTGTATTATAGTAATACTGCCTGGATTCTTTTTGATCGCCACATATGGTGATGACTTTGCCGTGGTTTCCAATCATCTTCATTTTCTGATGTTTGGTGGACATCAAAATGTCCTATTGTGAAGAGTCGGTCTGCCCAAGATGATGTTGTATGGTGATGAGAACTCGACGACAGTAAATGTAACTCTTTCTGACTTAAAACCCTCATTTGTTCCCAATGTGAGTCTGAGGTCAATGGAACCCTTAAGAGTAGTGCCTCCCCCGTTAAAACCTATCAGTATGGTCTTGCACGGCTTTAGATCTTCTTCATCTAAGTTCATCTTTTTGAATGCACTCCAATTAATGATGTCAGTTGAACTTCCATTATCAACATATATCATTTTAACCTGACAATTAGCTATCGTTCCTGTTATTACGAGGCCATCCTTATGACCGGGAACCACACCTCTCATGTCTTCCTTGGTAAAATAAATTAGCGGGGAGCGTTCTTCTTACTGCTTTCCTTGAACTTCGGTTGAGCCTTCACCGACATGACTTCTTTGAGATATTTCTTTTGCTGGTTAGCAGTGTCGCCTCCACCTCCTATGGCTCCCGAGATAACGTTACATTCAAACTCGAGCTCCGGGAAATCGTCATCCTTCTTGTTCTTCTTTTCATCTCGGCTTTTATCGTCGTGTTGGCCTTTTCTTTTGCCTTGCTGCCCCTGGGTCTTGATAACATACTGTCGCAGTTTACCTTCGCGAATGAATTTCTCTATTGCATCACGGAGATCCCAGCATTGATCGGTCGTATGACCCGGTCCGTTGTGAAACGCGCAAAACCGGGAATAATCCAGGCCCTCACTACTACAAAAATTGCTTTCAACATCACCCAATTAACATCGATTTTCTTTGTAACCGATGTTAACGAAAATGCAGTGGCAATTTTGTAATTAAGAAGATATTGTTAACATCGATTTTCAAGTTTTTAAAGAAAAACCGATGTTAATGTGTAATGTTAACATCGGTTTTTAAGTTTTTTTTTTAAGAAAAACTGATGTTAACGTTAGTAGGTTAACATCGGTTTTCAAGTTTTTAAAGAAAAACCGATGTTAACATTATTATGTTAACATCGTTTTCAATTTTTTTTTAAAAAAACTGATGTTAACGTTATTATGTTAACATCGGTTTTCAACTTAAAAAAAAATGATGTTAACGGTATAAGTTAACATCGGTTTTTGAGTGAAAACCGATGTTGTTCCTGTTATTATCAATATATAGTGACGAGGTTTCGCCTTCACTTTCACGCGCCCCTATTTTCAGTTTCAGCATCCTCATCTCTCACTCTCAGTCGCCATTGCTTGTTGATCCTGTTCCTTGTTGTCTCAGTCGACCTCACTGATGATCTTCCAGTAGCTTCGTCAACCTCGATAGCAGTTGAAGCACAGCATGCGACTTCACAGAAAGGCGTTGTGTCTCCATCCCAGGTTAGTAGACCTCGCCATCTTCGAATGAACTGTGATGTTGGGTTGACTGTGGCTTGTCTGTGTTTGCACTAGCATTTTCGTGTCTGATGTTGGGTTGAATGTGTTATTAGTTTGATTTCGTTTATGTTGCCCACCAAGTGCTTGATAAAATGCCTAATATGTATAAAATGCCTAACCCCATGATTGATGACTTGGAAGAAGCCATGTTTCAAGCAAGGTTGACTAATGAGCTTAGCAGCATGATGTGTTATTAGTGGTTTGACATTAATTGATTGTTCAACGCAAACTAGTAATTTTTTCTTTGTATTTGTACCCTTTATGTGGTCGCATGTCATACTGATGAAGTCTTCTTTATTTGTTTGTGTTCTTTTAGTCCTTGGGAATTGGGATAAGTGTTGAATCTCATTTCCATGGGTTGTTTATCCACATGATTCCCAATTATGTTATGTATCCACAGTTGACCCCTCCCAATGGGCAACTTTGTTGTTGTTGTGTGATAGATGTTAAACCTCGATTCACTTTGTCACTTTTCCCTTCTTTTCTTTTATCATCATCTATACTGTTTGTAGCTTTCTTATTTGCAGATCCAAGTAGAAAAGATTTCAATTTTCAACTGCCTCCGCTGTGAATTTTTAGGAGTGTTTTGTGATTTCAAAGAAAATACACTTAATTGTCTTAAAAAATAGTTTGATCAACCTGCCATGGATTTAAATGAATTAGGATCAAGTTAACCTGAAATTTCAACACTGTTTAGTCAAAGAAAATATGGTTGCACGACAAAACTTTTTTTTTTTTTTTACAAACTCTTGCGATAATATTGGATAACATCATGCTTTCAGTATATCTAGTAGATTCAAAAGGCCCAAATGCTATTCCCTTGCAACAGTGTTTCCACCCCTTACTCCCTTAGGCTTCATTCTTTTCCAGAGAAGGACCTATATTCTCCATGTCAACCATCTTTTCTGTTGCGCCATTACTCTTGTGAGCATAAACTTGAGAAATCCATTTGCTCGCTCCAAAACCAGCATCCTTCAAGCTAGATAATTGAGGTATCCAACTTTTCAGACCAGTACCTGAAGTCTTATCATTGCTGACTTGACTTTCACAGACAAACTCTGCCTTCTCTCTAGTATTTCTAAGATTCATGTTTGGTAAAACAGATGGTAGATTATTAAATAGACGTGATACTTGATAAGGTGTTGAAGAGTACAAAGATCGAAGTTGACTGCTGATATAGTCAGTATTGTTACTATACATTAGAGGAACCCATTTGTTCAAAGCAAAACTAGCATCCTTCAAGCAAAACTAGTCATTCTTAATAAAACTATTCTATATACCCAATTCTTATTGAATCCTATTCAGTACACTACAAGATTAAACTATACATTAACGTAGCTAACTTTGTTGGGATTTTCATTGGCGATAATCACTTAGGCTGTGTTTGTTTTGAAATATACAAGAGAAATTTTGTATTTTATTTTATGAGACTCATATCTCTTATATTTAACTTTAATTGAAAAATTTATCTTCAATTTATTTATTTTTTATTTTTCTCTATGCACTCTTAATTTTTAATTTCTAAGTAACTTAGTACATTTCCACTAAGCTAACATGGGGTATGGTTCCTTAATCCTTACCCATCCCCATGTCCTTTTTTCTGTTGTCACTGACATCTTCAATTTAATAAATCATTTTATATGGTAATTATGGATATGAATAAGGATTAGGGAATGGAGTAGGGACCATTCAAGTTAATGAAATTTAGAACGGGACGAAAGAACCTTGCTTTTTTTAAAAATACTTATAACACTTGTAAAGCATTTGTTAGTTTAAAAATACTTCAATTTGTGTGTTTTAAGCTGGATAATGTTAGGTAAGAGTAAAGGTGGATAATGTTATGGTAATCTTAGAGGCATGTGAGGTCGTTTGACTCTTGTGATTTGCTAGGTCTAGAAAAGAGGTTGATAATGTCATGGTAAACTCTAATGTTATATGTTGATTGTAGGTTGTAGGAGATCGAGCGAACCCTTTTCCCGTTTGCCATTTCATTACAACCTTCATTGCTGGACATTTGACACAGATCATCATCACAGGTGTGAATATGTTTCATATTCTTGTTGTACAAGTTGTCTTATGACTGTTTTTAAAATTTTTAACAGCTGTTCATACTTGATATTTCATAGGAATCAAGGGTATTAGAGTAGGTTCAGATGTAATGTTGTCTTTTGTTAGAGGAGTAGTGATACTTCATGAATGTTCAGTCTGTCCATTAGAGATCATTGAGGCTAGCTAAAAGTAATGATGCAAATTAAATTATTTTAAAAACCAGAACTTGTTTAAGGTAAATGATAGAAAGTGTGAGAAACTAAGAGTCTAAGAGAAAATAAGAAGAGAACTGAGATAGAAATCTGATTCTTGCCCTACCACTCTCTCTTGCCCGTGAGTGTTGCATTTTTGTTTCCCATTAAGAAGGTGGACCAAGACATACAGAACTTGTCAACATAAGGAAAAGGGCATAGAAATTTCGAACATCACTAGCTAGCTAAGAGTTAATTGAACCATGACTTATTTGTTATAATAACTTTGATTTGGGTTATTATTTTGCCAAAGAGATAATTGAACAATGTCCTAATGTGTTTGCAGGGAAAGAGTGGTGTGTCTCTGAAGGACTCCACCTTCTTGTGTAAAGCCCAGTTCTTCTTTGTAATTCATCATTAAGCTGTTTCTTACTTGGTGTAATGTTATCAATATAGGCAGTTGTCATTTTCTACTTTGCATCGTCATCACTAGATTTGTGGTTGCAGATTGTCAGTGACCGTCTCACAGGTACTTACGAATTTGATTAGTATTTTCTAAATGTTAGTTCCCGTTTGAATGTTGCCTATTGTATACAATTAATGTTCACGATGAGTGAACCTTAGTTTCCCGTTTGAGATTCATTACAGTGGTTCTTCCGGACAGTTTGGATTAATCATTATATTGATTCTTGAATTGTCCGTTTGGACAATTTGGGAGGACTCATATTTTTTTAGTATATTCATATGTGTAGGTTGTGTTTCTTTTCTTACATTTGATGAAATTTCGATGAATGCATTTCACTTTGTTCTCCGTGTGCATACTTGATTGTCGTCGAACTCATGTCACTGCTTTCATGTCGTGTACTTGGAGACCAAAGTGAAATGCTGTCGAAATTTCGTCAAATGTAAGATAAGAGACTCAACCCATACATACGAATATACCATAAAATATGTCTTCCTGAATGGGATAGGGCCACACCTTGAATGAAAAAGTGAGGTTTTCATGCATTGAATAACTTTGTGAGTATCACAGAGTTATTAATTAGATGGATCGAAGTTGGATGAATGCAAGTCACATCACGGTTGAGTATGAGGAGGGTGTTGAAGATTTCTTGCAATTTGCCTCCAAAAGAAGTCAACCAGAAGGGGATGGAAAATATTTTTGTCCCTGTATCAATTGTTTGAATGGGAGACGGCAAGCGCTGGACGACATACGGGAGCATCTTTTGTGCGATGGGATTAAGAAGACATATACCACATGGATATGGCATGGTGAATTAACAGACATGCATCGGGTCTTGCAAACTGAATCGGTTGATGTTGACATCGGAGATCGATTAGAGGATATGATTCGTGATCTGGGATATGAGTCTTTTCAGCAAGCACATGCCCCTATGTATGATACATTGGAAAGTGATTCGAAGAAGCCATTGTATCTGGGGCGCAAAGAGTCATTGACACTGTTGTCAGCAGTGTTAAATCTGGTTAATGTCAAGGCCAGATATGGGTAGAGTATCAAAAAATTCATGCCTGTCCTAATGATTGCATATTATACAGAAATGAATTTGAAGAAGTGTATAAATGCCCCATGTATGGGGTATCACGGTATAAACTGAAGGCCGATGACGATTGTAGCATTGATGAAATCACAAAGAAAGGCCCCCCGCGAAGGTATTGTGGTATCTTCCGATCATTCCAAGGTTTAAGCGTTTGTTTGCTAATGAAGATGACGCAAAAGACCTTATATGGCATGCAGATGGGAGAAACAGTGATGGAATGCTCCGTCATCCGGCAGATTCCTCCCAGTGGAAGAAGATTGGCCGTTTGTATCCATAATTCGGGGAAGACCCTAGAAATCTTAGGCTTGCACTTGCCAGTGATGGAATGAATCCCTACGGCAGTCTAAGTACTCAGCACAGTTCTTGGCCTGTTTTGCTAGTCATTTACAACCTACCTCCTTGGTTGTGCATGAAGCGAAAGTACATGATGTTGTCTATGATGATATTGGGCCCAAGACAGCCAGGAAATGACATTGATGTTTATCTTAGTCCCTTGATTGAAGACTTGTCAAACTTGTGGGATGAGGGGGTTGCCGTGTTTGATGGGTATCGTAAGGAGACATTCAAGTTGCGTGCAATGCTATTTTGTACCATTAATGATTTCCTGTGTACGGGAATTTAAGTGGATACAGTGTTAAGGGCCATCGTGCATGCCTTATCTATGAGCAAGACATGAGTTACTTGCAACTTAAACATGGAAGAAAAATAGTTTACACTCACCATCGACGTTTTCTTAAACCTTATCACCCTTATCGGCGATTGAAAAAAGCGTTCAATGGAAGTCAGGAGCATGAAACAAGACCGATTCCGTTAACCGTGAGCAGGTTCTTGAGGGGGTTGACGGCATCCATACTGTATTTGGAAAGACTCAAAAGAAGTAGAAAGGTAATACTTGCATGTGGAAGAAGAGGTCGATATTGTTTGATCTTTCATACTGGTCTGATCTAGATGTTAGACATTGTATTGATGTTGTGCATGTGGAGAAAAATATGTGTGACAGTGTCATCGGCACGTTGCTTAACATTCAAGGCAAGAAAAAGGATGGGTTGAACACTCGTCAAGATCTTGCTGAGAAGGGTATACGTGAGCAGTTACATCCTAGGTCCGATGGTAAGAAAATTTACTTGCCTCCAGCATGTCACTCTTTGTCAAGAAAGGAGAAGATAAGTTTCTGTCAGTGTCTACGCCGAGTGAAAGTGCCACAGGGATACTCTTCAAATATTAAGAGCCTTGTACAGATGAAAGATCTTAAACTAGTTGGCTTAGTCTCATGATTGCCACGTGTTGATGCAACAATTGTTAGCCGTGGCGATTCGAGACATTTTACCTAACAAAGTGAGGCATGCTATAACTCGCCTGTGCTTTTTCTTCAATGCCATTTATTCGAAATTCGTGGACCCTGTAAAGTTAGATGACTTGGAGGAAGAGGCAGCAATTATCTTGTGTCAGTTGGAGATGTATTTTCCTCCTTCATTTTTCGACATAATGGTTCACTTACTTGTCCATCTGGTAAGGGAAATTAAATTGTGTGGTCCCGTTTATTTACGGTGGATGTACCCGGTCGAGCGATACATGAAGATCTTGAAAGGGTATACAAAAAACCTACATCGTCCTGAAGCATCCATAGTTGAAAGGTACATTGCAGAAGAAGCTGTAGAGTTTTGTTCAGAATATCTTGAAGAGGAAAAACCTGTTGGGCTTTTGGAGTCGCGGCATGAGGACAGAGTGGGAGGAAAGGATACACGAGGGTTGCATGTTATAACGCCCGCTTTGCAGGAATTGCAACAAGCTCATTTGTATGTCCTGAATAATAGTCATGAAGTCCTGCCATACATGGTTCGTCATGAAGCATTAGTCAAGGAAAGTAATCCAAGAATGACGAAGAATAGGTTGTTGAAAGAGCATAACAAGACTTTCTTGAATTGGTTTAAAGATACAATTTTTAGTGATGAATCTTCATCTAAAACAATGAGGAAGTTAGCAGATGGGCCTAAAAGAAATGTTAGAAGTTGGCAGGGGTACGATATCAACAAGTACTCATTCTACACCAAACAACAAGATGAGAAGAGCACAATGTAAAACAGTGGGGTCAGTCTAAGGGCTGAGTCGCAGCACTTTGCTACTGTGCATGACCACAATCTACGTTTGGCGGTGCTTGCCTTACTTTGGAGTCATTAATGACATCTAGGAGCTTAATTATGTTAGTTTCTCTGTGTGTGTTTTTCAAATGCAAGTGGGTTGATATCAACAGTGGTGTGCGAACCGAGGACTTGGGATTTACTTTGGTAGATCTTAACAAGCTAGCTTATCAAGACAAACCTTTCATCATGGCAGAACAAGCTAAACAAGTGTTTTATGTTTAAGATCCGTGTGATGAAAGGTGGTCAGTGGTACTACATGAAAAAACCATTGGCATTAATGTTGACGATGATGACTCAACAGCCGATACAAGTGTGACTCAATTCTCGACGCAAATACCTAACGTCAACAGAGAAGACGAAGTTGACGATGTTCATGCAAATCATAATGATCATGATGAAGGAGAATTAATTAACATCACCTAATGTAATTTTTTTTTTTGTTAGCTTTTTTCGACTTGTACAATTTCATATGTAACCTAACTTGTCACTTAAATTTACTTATCTGTGTTTCTATTTTTTACAGGATCATGACTACACCACCAAGCTCCCCTCCTCGTGCTGAGTCACCACATCCTCCTCCTGAGTCAGCAGCGGCTCATGCTGAGTCAGCACCTCCTCTTGAGTCAGGACCTTCGCCATCTAAGCGAAGAAGATGAGGAAAGCAACGGCTGAGGTCACTAGCTACTAGAGCTCTTGGTGCTGATAGACCAGTGGTCCATGTGGATCCTAGCACAGGGAAGGCTGATGGTCCTCATGCAAAGAAATTGAGGAAATATCTAGGGATCGTGGCTAGAGACAAGGTGGATATCACCCTTTCTACTTGGAAGGAAGTGCCTTCGGTGCAGAAGGACTTGATTTGGGAGGACATTCAGGTATTACAATTTAAAGGTGTACCGTCTCTTTTTAAGCATTACACTATTAAAATGTTGTTCACATTACTTTAAAACCGATTTCCTTTTAATGCAGGCTGAATTTGATATACCTGAAGCGTCCGACCATCGGACAAAGAAGAAGATTCTGCAGACCGTGGGCGAGTGCTGGAGGCAATTCAAATCAGACTTGACAAGGAAATGGGTCCTCACAAAAGGCAAGGATGACGATGCCGACGGTGTATGCGAAAAATACGGCATTAGTAAGGAACAGTGGACCCAATTCTATCAGAGTCGACGAGCGGCTTCCTGGGAGGTTAGTTGTTTTACAAAACCTTACAATTTCACAATTATGTAGTCATACCGTCTCTTATTTGTAACCCTATGTGTCTAATTTTTACAGGATGTTAGAAAGAAGGCCCAGGCGATCCAGAAGCTGAACACCGCCCTTCACGTGTTGTCCCGCGAGGGTTACGAGTTGCTCGAGCAGAGATTGATTGAAGAAAAGAAAAAGAAGCAATTGGAGGGAGCAACTCGTGATGACAGCATGGAGACCATCATTCATTCTCCGTCCCCTGTGCGACGACACATGAAGTGGAAGCTAGCTCGAACGAAGAAAACCGGGGAGATGACTTCGGAGGCGGCACGCGAGATTGCTGAGCGGATTGTAAGTCAAACAACAATGTCATACACATTTAATTAATTTTTGCATCACAAATGACAAAACCAATGTTGTACTTATTTTGATTGCAGGATTCCCTGGAAGAGCAATCCACACAGGGTTCTTTTATCGCCAGTGGTTGTCAGGACGTCCTGACTGCTGCCATTGGATGACCAGAGTACCCAAGCCATGTCCGTGGTGCAGGAGCCAGTGTGACCATCACACAGTACTTCGGACCGGCTCCATCATCCTCTCGCAGGTCGAAGTCTGCATCCATGGCGCCTAAAGACTTGGATCGCCTGAAAGACAACATCAGGGTAGAGCTGGAGCAGTCTATCACTGATCGACTTACACAGTCGATCACTGAAAGAGTTACGCAACAAGTGATGATGAGCTTCAGCCAGTTGCAGTCCCAAATGCAGTCTCAGGGTGCCATGCAGCCTCCGGAGGTTCAGTCATGTCCCATTAGTGCCCGTGTCAGCACCAAGGGAAGCTGCGTCGATCCCTCGGGCAATGACCCAGACACGGGTGCATCTGACATGCTTGGGTTGTATGTGGATGACAATCCTCCCCGCCTTGTTGCCCTTGGCAGAGTTCATGAGGGATCGACGATCGTGCACAACGTCCCTCTTGCTGCTGATTAAGTGAAGGTGAGTGTTGAGGAAGTATGCGATGCTGATGTTCGCGTCCTTGTTCCCACTGATGAGGTTCAGTTAGTGGGGCAGGCACTTGACACTTTCGTTGCTTGGCCGACACATCTTGTACAGAAAATTTTGATCAAGGTTTTTGATTTTTGCCTTATTTCTTCTCATTTATGAATGATTTGTCAAATATCAAGTTAACCTGATCGCTCACTTTTGGTTGTTAACTTTGTAGGATAAACAAGAACCCAAGGGACCGGCGAAAGCTGTAGAAAAGCCGAAACATTTTTCTGATCCCTTGGACCAGATAGCATTGACCATCCCCGATCTTTTCCTCAGACCCTTCCAGGTGCCATGGGACCCGGCACCCAGAGATGTTCGGGGAGCATAATGACAACTTCCCCTTGTACATCAAGCATGAGGATCTATCGGAGATCACCCATGGTGGTCAATGTCCCAACATCTTCGTTATACAATTATGGATTCTGTAAGTTTCTTGCAATTGACTACCATTACTTGGTGAATTGTTTTATATTCTAGCATAACTGACTTTATTTTCACTGTACAATAGGCATATGAATCAATTAAGTCTGCAATCGGATCATGTCAATGTGTATGGATTCCTCGAGCCACAGTCCATACAGAGATCTGGCCAATCTCAATTTCACATCGAGGAATATATGAAGAAATGGATGCAGACTTCATAGAAAAATGTCTACCTTGCACCGTATTTGAATGGGTAAGTATAAATGAGAATCACAATTTAATTAATGTATGCAATATAATAACTTGTTTTTGACAATGCAGTGCACATTGGCAACTGGTAGTTATATGTCCAAAGGCCAATGTAGTCGTCTGGTTCTGTTCGTTGCATAACAGGCCTGATGACTACCTTAAAGTAATTATTAACATGTAGGTTCTAATTTGTAACACATTTACGTTATTTCTATAGTTGAAAGGTAAATTGTACACTATGCATGCTTGTTTGTCTTAAACAATGCTTTGAAGGGAGTCGATGACACTCCAGCAAATAAATCAAAGGCTACAACTAAATGGATTGCGCTTAAAGTAAGTCTTTTAATAAATCATGGTTTATGTATTGAAATTAATTTTTATTACTATTTACGCTAATTGTCATTTAACTTTGACTATCTTTTTCAATATAGTGTAATAAGCAAACAGGAAGCACTGAGTGTGGCTATTATGTCATGCATTGGATGCAGACAGTAGTCCAAGGAGGCTTCACAGATAATTGGGACATGGTAATTAGTAGTCTAATTCAAAACTAATTGTTTTGTTTACTTGTTTTTGTTTTGCACTTATTAAATGTTTTCTTATGTCATGCAGTATTTCACTGATCCAAGACCATTGGAGGCCGACACCTTGAAGGCGATTAGGGTTCAATGGGCGAAGTTTTTTCTTAAAATTAGAGATGACCTGTTAGTAGATTAGTTGGTTTATTGGATTTTCAAAACAATTGTATATACATTAGCTTAGCAAATTCTTTTATGTACATTGACACTATTGACTTTTATTTGTTATTGGAATATTAATTTACTTTAATGTATTGTTAATTTGACTGGATCTGGATTTTTAATTTTACAGGTTGAAGAACTGCTAAAATTTAAAAAATAGACAAAATATTAAAAAAAAATTTAAATAAACAACATCGATTTTAAGAAAAACCGATGTTAACTTATACTACAATATCGGTTTTTACCAAGAACCGATGTTGATTTGATGATACATCGGTTATGCAAAGAAAATCGATGTTGATCTCATGTAACAACATCGGTTTCTTTGCAAAACCGATGTTGTAGAATTAAATCAACATCGGTTTTGGGTAGAAACCGATGTTGTTGTGTTGATTAACATCGGTTTTGCAAAGAAACCGATGTTGTTACACCATCTTTTACACTTTTTAACGTTTTCATTTATCAGATATCCACATCGGTTATTGATGGGAAACCAATGTTGTTTAGTTTCGTTAACATCGGTTTTGAAAATCGATGTTAACTTGCACACTTTCAATGTCGCCTGATTCAACATCGGTTCAAAACCGATGTGGAGTGTCAAAAATAATCGATGTAGAAGGTTGTTTTCCTAGTAGTGCCTCCGTTTTGAAAACTGAACGAGGACGGTCTACTTTCCTCATGTCCGTCAAGACAACTTCTTTCCATATCTGGGCTCGGGCAGTATTCAACGGGGCGTATTTGTCGAACTTCCTGGGCCTAAATCCGAGGTCAGGGGCATTTCTCGAAGGTCGGCCGATGTGGACGTTCGCAAGATGTCGGCTTGTGTGTGCGCCTTCTTAGTGTTGGTTCCTTGGTGGAGAAGGTTTTCTCTTATTTTCCCTAGGAACCGAGTTGGCAATCTCCATCTGCTTAATCGATTTTGAATCTTTCATGGGGATCATGGATTAATATTTAATTTTCATGTTATAAACCGGGATCCGAGATATTAGTATCCGGGTAAATCTTTTACGAAGATCACAGATTATGTATCCATGTGTTTCTCATTAATTGATTATGTATGCCGGGAATATAGCGCCCACGCAAATCTTTCATTGGGATCATGAATTTATGTAATCTTCGAAAAATATCAATAAAAATCCTTGTTATGAGGGAATTATATATATATATATATATATATATATATTGTACACAAGTTGAGCCTAGTAGCCGTTATGCATTAACTCTGTCCTGATCAAGCCGACGTAATCATTTACTCATGGATGGGTGATCGGAGAATCACATCCATTGATTAATGTTTTATGAAAAGCATTAACGGTTGCTAGGACTGGAACACAGTTCCAAAATACGATATTCAAATCGCGACTAATAATTCGAGTAAGAAAATGGTCGTTAGAGCCAAATCAATACTCAAGCATGGATATATCCTAACCAGAGAAAGTAAAGCAAATCATGATAGAAGCTGGATGCATTAATAGAAGTAGGAGTACGAATATCCAAATAAGTCGACTACAGAAATATTAAAAGATTGTTCGAACAATTAAATATTACAATTGAAACCGGCATTCCGACCCTTCGAATTACACTTGTTCACCAGCTGCAACCTCAGGATCCTCAACCGGGGAAGGAACTTCTGGAGGGATGTAAGGGACTAATTCGCAGTTTTCAATATATGCTCGGCAATGAGCCCCTTCCAGATTCAAAGTTACTCCCTGGTTCAGATGCTGGACTTGCTCTAAGGCGTTTGAAAAGGCCTCCTCCGCCACCGATCCCAGCACTTCTTGGAGCTCGGTCACATCTTTCTTGTCTTGCAATGCCTTCATTTGAGATTTCTCGTAGAGAACCCTCAAATCAGCAAGTTCTTGAGCCAATGAACTGGCCTCATCCTGGGACTTGCTAGCTTCGGCTGAGGCAACATCATACGAAGCTTCCAAGGAGTCGACGTGGCCCTTCACCGCTTGGAGTTCATCACGAACAGAAGAGAGATTTTCAGTGGCGACGGCTAACCCCTCACGGGAAGAAACGAGAGCATCCCTTAGCTTCGCATGCTCCTCTTTAAGCTTTGTGTGTCAGGACTTCAACGAAACTAGACTCGGCACCAGAGATGCGCACTTGAAAGCTTGCAAGTGCAGATGGTCGAGTTCTAGGATATCATCATCGGAGAGGGCGCTCGAGTCGGAAAAGCGTTTGGGGGCCTTGGTAAATGGGAAAAGGTCTTCAACCCCTTTCTCCCATAGGCACCTCGGTGATAGCGTGGAAGTGGCTCTAGGGCTGGCAGTAGCAGCAGTGGTGGAAGCCGGAATGTCCTCCGCGACACCTGAGATAGGGTCAAGATGGGCATCTCGGCTTACATGCTCAGCCACCGATGCAACTTCGCCCATACCTGGTTCAACCGAGATAACTTCTTGAGGACCGTTGGCCACCACATCGACTTGACGTCTTTTAGCCGAGCTCGCCGCTGGAAGTTTCTAAAGATAACAGAGACGTTGGCCGCCAAAAGCTTTCTTGGGAGGGCTAGTACGAGGTCAGCAGACGGATCCTCCATCTCGGCTGCTGCAAAACAAATAGTTAAAATAATGGCATGAAAAAGGTAAACACAATACTTTTTAAACATTCAATAAACCTTGAGCTTCCTAGTACAAGTTAATTTGGATGAGTGTCGATGCCCCTATGTCTGAGAGGCTAGACTCATCAAAGCGGTAGGAGGCAGGAGGATAGGCATGATGTTCCTGGGTCCAGTAGAACGGGAATTTCCACACAACATTGGGTGATTTTGGACCTTGGAGGAAGAAGGGTTGTCTGTCGGTTTCGGCTATGACTTTGAAGAAATTATTTTTGAAGTTTTTAAAAGAATCAGTAAAGATAGAGAAAAGACTACGGTCAGAGCGGCTTCAAAGAGAAGTCCACCCCTTCCGAGTTGCAGGTTCTCGACCAGTGCGGCCGGTGTGAACATTAAAGAAACAAAAGAAAAGAGGGACGGTGCAGGGAATACATAATTCCACACACAGATCCTCGAAAGATTTCACCAAAGCCCAACTGTTTGGATGCAATTGAGAAGGGGCTAAGTGAAGATAGTTCAGAAGTTGTATTTCGAAATCCGACAAAGGAAATCGAATTCCTAAGCGTGTGACTACGTCCTTACAAAAGAAAAAATAGTTACGCTCACCTTCCCCAGCACACGAGCAAATGGGCTCATCCGGGGCAGGAGGACAAATAGAAAATCTGTCTTGATTGTCAACAGGAAGAGCTACAATGCTCTTCGGGGTCAAGATGGAAGAAGTGTGAAGCACTTCGTAGGTGACCCAAGGAAATTTGGAGATTAGAAGGGGAGAGGGACTGTCGGGTTATGATCCTGCCGAATATGACTCGTCGACCATTTCCACCGACGGAGTATCCATAATAACCTACGACAAAA
Organism: Glycine tomentella; assembly: GCA_007407185.1. Classification (NCBI taxonomy): domain Eukaryota; kingdom Viridiplantae; phylum Streptophyta; class Magnoliopsida; order Fabales; family Fabaceae; genus Glycine; species Glycine tomentella. Next base: position 477,020 of record PYAF01000484.1, on the reverse strand, counting down.
TAAAAAGAGAAAATTAGTGATTAATACCTGGAGGTGCGGCTGAAAGAGTTGAAGAAATGGCCGGCACCGAGCTAACACAGAGGGAAGTCAGCATTCTGTCTCGACATCCGACAAGAACGATCGAGAGACCCTAGCCATCGCAGGAATGACCCTTCAGACCGGGTTATGACGACATGACGCGAGTATCTCACCGGTTCGCTCATATTGTCCAATTTGGGCATAATAATGAAACTCATCCATACATTTCGAACATGGCTCGAAGTGAACCTCGTAGGCAACTTCTAAGTGACTCGTATTTGTAATATGAGAAGAGTTCGTGCTATTTGCATAGGATGAACACGGATTTGCAGACAGACTTCTAGAGGACCTTATAACCCTAGAGGAATGAAAATTACAAGAAGGATTTCTAGTCCTAACAGCCCTAGCGGAGGAAGCCTATTCAAGAGCCCGATCAGCCAAAATTTTCGATGGACTCATCCTACTATAATCTGTACTTATACGAATATCTCTACGAGTGGAGGAAAATTTAGAACGAGACCTTTTTGAAACTCCTAAACCCCCAGAAGAAACTTTTAACAGATCCTTCCTTTTTTCTTCCTCAGAAAGGGGGAGACCCCAAAACCAAAATGCAGATTTAGGAGGGACGTTCTTCCAAACATACGTTTCCTCCTCAGGAGTAAGATCCATTGCACGAAATATCCAGGAAAAACGGAGAAAGAAACCTTAATAGTGAAAGGGCTAATCTATGTATAAGATAGGGGAAGCATGCAAGAAGAACACAACAAATACAGGATTAAGGATAAAGAACAATGCAATCGACTACAATAAAGGCAGATAGCAATAAATACCTGAGTGGAAGCTTCAATAAAGATAGAACGCTGGAAGGTGATAGGTTGGAGAGGATTTTTTGGCAGAGCGAAGAGACACAAGCGCACAAAGGGAAAAAAGTGAGAACAAAGGGGAGCCTGAGGAGATTAAAATGCAAGTAACCGCCAAAAATTTGCATACGAAACGTCTCAGAAAAGTAACCTCCAAAATGTGGGAAGTTACTAAGGGTAGAAATGACTTTTCCACACTGAATGGGGGTAAAACAGGAAGAAATTCAAAAACTCATGATTAAGACATAAGGAATTGCAGCGGCGCATTAAATCAGGAGAGCAGATGAAAAGACAACATATCAATTCCCCAAACAAGAAGAGTCTGGAAGCATTTTAAAGGTTTCGGAGCTGAGATCACTAATGAGGATCATTGACGGGATCACTAACCTAGAATTGGACAGGGAATGAATCTCGGCCTCTTCATGGAAGTCGGATCAATGTCAATCCACTCAGGTCATGGAAGTCGGCAATTAGCAGGAGTCCTTATCAATCTCGACTCGGCAAGTATTATCAAGTACAGCTCGGAAGGTCAGAGTGCTGACCGACCGAGCTAGGGGGCAACTGTTGCGATAATTTCCCTTGGCCCAAGATAAAGGCCCAGTGAAACAGAATCAATTCAAACCTCTCAGCAACCCAATATCGTAACCACCAGATAACAAGAACAAGATATAACAATATTATCATTAAGATATTCTGTTAACCGAATATCTCGACCAAAGATAAGATCTCGGCTAAAAGATCATGGGCTTCAACCACCACTCCGCCGGGGTCCAGGTCAGTATCCTATAAATAGAGTATCCTCCATGAAGAAAGGTACACACATTCTAGCTCTCTCTTTTCTATTCACACAGAGCACACACTGCACGCCATTGGTGTCGTGTATTAATTCTGTAGTAACCTTCTTCCTTAGGGTGTTTCATCATCATAGGCATCCTCAGAGAGAGAGAGAGTTTGATCCTATATTAATTACCAACAATCCTTGTTGGACATTTCTGTTCACCACGAGCAGAACAACAGAGACAAAAGAAGAAGGGAAAGTGTCAACCAACACTACCAATACAATAAAAACAAGTAAACGGGTCATTGCACATTGCAGAAACACGCATGTTGTTGTTAGTTAAGGTTTCACACGACAGTTACCCTTTTCTAAAACCCAAAATGATAAAAACTGATTTTGAAAGCGAATCGGTTTAGTTCATCTTCTAACAAAACGGTTCGGTCCAAACCTGATGATTATAATGATAAAAAAGGACAGGCACAATTAGAGCATATTTAGTGGTAGATCCTAAATTGGGACCTTAGACCATTTTTTTGTGGACCCCATAGTGTCAGTTAGGATTGAAGATCTCTAGTGTTAAATTTCAAATTAAGATATTAGATGATTTTAATGAGTCTCACATGAATCTAACTTTTAAATATTTAAAAATTAAATTAAATTAAATTAAATTAAGTAATTAATTTTAATTAATAAAACATGAAAAAAATATATGAATATTAATTTTAAGTAATTAATTTTAAGTAATTAATTTTAACTTTTAATTTCATTTTATTTATTTTTTTCGTTTTGTCACATAAAAAATCATTTTTTTAACTCCATGTAGATCTTCAGGATTTTTGGAAAAGAATCGGATCTCCATATAGGAATTTTCATTCCTTCTTTATTGATGGATTTGGTAAAAGAAAGATCTTCAACTAAAAGTCCCACTAAAATTATTTTCTATTTCTAAAAATGACGGGCACAATTCATTCAGTTTATATTTCTAAAAACTGTCCAGCAATTAATTTTTCTAAAAACTGTCCAGCAGTTTGCCATATGTTGGCTGCAGGACAGTGCAAGAGTTTTGTTTTTTTTTTTTTTTTACTTTTTCATTTTTTTTCACTTTGATTTTTTTAAAATCGTGCAAGAGCACGGGTCTCATACCTTGTTTTAGTATATAAAAAAAAGAAAATGAAAAAAAGAAAAATTGTAGAAGCTGTAATATGCTAACTGTTGTAAACGAAAAGAAGACTGTACAGTTTTTATAAATATATCGAAAACACTAGATTTAAAAAATTGATTTTTAATTACAACTATGTTTTACAAGTAGAAATTAGTTCGTAACTAAAATTAATTAATTTTTAAATACTAAATCTAAGTCAGATACTGCATGTGTGTCCAACTCAGTGCATTAAAAGTTAATCTCTAATTATTTCTTGCTTAAGAAAATTTTACATGAAAATCGAATATGAATTTTTCTTGTTAAATCATTATCACATATTTATACAATAAAATCTTACACTACTATACTAACCATTTTTGGTTAACTAAAGTTAATTTTAAGATCACTGAAACTATTTTACATTATTTGAAATTTATAAAAAATTATTACTCAACCTTGTTGTCGACAAGTGAAGCTTCCATTCTTGATTCTCTTCATACTCATTTTTAGATGCACAGCAATAACTTTTGTAGGAGCAGTTATATTTAATATTAAAATTAGATTTTATAACCATGTGTTGCATGAATTTGTTTAAATTGCATACCTTTTATTTGTATTTAGTTTGTCAAAATATTAGCAATTGAAAAAGGGATGAATAAAAAAGAAAAATGATAATGGGAAACGTTCATTTTTTTATTAATGACAAGAAACATTAGTATTTTTTATATTAAAATGTTATTTATTTTAAATACTAAATTAAATAATAATTTTAATATTTTTGACAGCAACTTTAATAAGTGTAGTATTAACTAATAATATTTTACTTATTATATAATTTTGTTTTAAATTATTAATTAAGGATGTAAATTAATTATTAGATTATTATATATGTAATTATATGATTATAATTATAATGACCCTCACAATTAAAGTGATGAGCTATGGTTTAAATGAAGAATGTAAAGATTAAGATAAGTGTTAAGAAGTCTAATTATGCCAAGCAAGTCAAGTAAAACTCTTAATAGAGAATGATACAAGTTGAAATGATATAAAGTATAAGAGATGATGATTTAGGTGTGTGATTAAAGATCTATGGCCAAGGTAAAT
>PYAF01000484.1:462912-473016 GCA_007407185.1 Glycine tomentella | reverse complement strand
AAGTTATGCCTGGGATTATTCTTTAAGTTAAATCTAGCATTGCAGTATCGTATTATGTGAACTTCTGGGAAAAGAATTTGAGAAAATGTTTTGGAAAAATTTAATCACGTTTTCTATAAAAGGAATTTTTAATAAGTCTTCCGCTGAAAACTCTAGTACCAAGATGAGTAACAACCGGAGTACTACGGGGTGTTACAATAATTCATTTTTAAAATTAATTTTATTCAAATATTAAATACTAATATATTACAGATATTATTATTATTATTATTATTATTATTATTATTATTATTAAAATATAACATGAAATCAACCGTTGTTGGAAGATAATTATTATTAATAATATTATTTTTTTAGAAAATAACATAAAATCTGTAAAATCTCAAAAATTCAACTATAGAAATTAAAAGATATTACTAGTAGTAATAATAATCTAGAAAATGAAGTGATTAAATTATTAGAATTATAAGAAAAATGAGGAAAAAGACTCATTTTCTGTTAAATTTAGAGAAAGTCAACAAAGTCAGTCACATATTACTAGAGTCAATGGGAATGGGTTGACTTTGTAAACTCATTAATGACAAATTGTTTAATATGATCAAAATTTTTTAAGAAGAGGGTTTAATTAATAAACACATTTGATCAGAGTTAGAATTTGTAGTTTAGAGTAACTAAAGATTGGGATTAAGTGTCATGAAGCTTATAGGAGGTTTTAGGATTCAATTAGGGGACTTAACCTAATTACAATTTTCGATTTCAACTTCAAGGTATGGGAGGTTTTCTTATCTCTCTCTTACTTGTTTTGTGTTGATGGTGCTGAATTCCATGTTTGGATTCATGAGTATTTATTTTATGCTTTGGAAAATTGATTTGCTAAATGATGAACAAAAACCTTAAGATAGTTTTCTACATTAACATGTCTCACAAAAATTCATACCGGAAATTATTGAGACTTCATGTGGTATAACTAAAATTACATTATGAAAGTATCCACGCGGAGCTTATGATTTCGTATATAAAATGTTAAATTTCAGTAAGAAATGAAATTAATATGAATTTCGTAGGATGACCTTTGTGTTGAATGTCTTGTTGCGACCTTTTATGCTTCTATCATATATTGGGAATAATCTAGAAATGATTTTTGAGAGTCATGAATATCTATGAAAAATAGGCATGTTAAGCTTAAAAATTTGGGGTCACCCCATTTTAATTCACTTTGATGATTCGGAAACTAATTAAAATAGAGGAAAATATATGTAGGGGATTCTATTATTATCCTATTGAAACATGTGTTGGTAAAACTATTATTTTTTTTCTCTATAGTGATCCTATGATGATACATGAGACCAATTTAAAAATAGACACAAAGATTTCTATAGTGACATTTTTTTTTTAAATTCTACTAAGAAATGAATGAGTTATTGATATTATATAATTTTGTTTTAAATTATTAATTAAGGATGTAAATTAATTATTAGCTTCCAAGGCCTTGATCTTTAAGCTTCTGTTTTGCCCAGAATATACAGCAGAATCTTACAAGCCCGATGAGTACCAACAAGAGAGCAGACTAAAAGAGCAGGAACATGACTATTGTCTTTTCATTAGCTGCAAAAAGCTAAAAATTATACTCAATTGTTAAAACTTAAAATGTTACCACATTCTCATAATTTACAAAGTTGTACATTACCTGTGTAGATGCTGACAAGCTTGGTTCTTTCTTGAAAGCAGCTTGATGCAAGCTTCTGACCTATAAATTTATGACAAATTACATGTACAGAAATTGTTGTTTAAAGTTTGACAGAGAGTTAAATTGGTACTTTGATATACGCTCACCTAAACCAGGAAATTGTAGTTTTGCATGTTTAAAAACACTCAACTCAGAAAAAGTGATTCTCATGTAAAATAATTTAGTGATTACTTTTTAGAGATTTTCTTAAAAAATAAAGCATAAACTAATTTATGTTCATTCAAAAACTTAATTTAAAAAAACAATTGATTTTATAAGAAATTATTCAAAATAACTTCTGATTTCATCAGATTTTATATTATTTTCAGTTTGAGTTACTAACTAATAGTTACATACAAAAGAACAATTGCCCGACATTATTGACCTGTTGGCTAGTATCAAGAAATAAGTTTTAAAATGCATATAAGCTAGAAGGATTTCACATCAATAATAGATGGCATTTAAAAGATTGATAATGTGATGTAACGATTGTATGGAAGATTATTAGGCATTGTATTTTTAAGAATAAGTAAATGGGCAACTTAATCCCTTAAATTATGATCCATTGTTACTTTAGTCCCAAGAATTAAAAAAAGTCTAAAAATGTCCCTGAAACTGTAATCTCTGTCTCCCACTTTAGTCCAAAGATACATGCATCGCATGACTAGCTAACATATGTTAAAGGAATAAAACTGACAATAAGTATTTAATTTAGGAACTTAAATGGATTACAGTTTTAAGAGCTTTTTGAATTTTGTTAAATCTAAGGACTAAAGTGAGAGCAAATCACAATTTCAGAAACTAACTTCATCATTTTCTTGTTTAAAAAAACTGGTTATTTATCTAAAGGCAGGTGAAGAAAAGATCTGTACCTATAGTACGACATTTCAATGGAGTGCCAATCTCTGCTTTGAATATCAGGACCAAGTCATTAGTTCATTCAAATAAACTACTTCATATCAAACATATAATTCCAAAAAGTAAATATTCCAACATAGCTATCCAATTTGTACTTCCTTAAATGCATAATCAACATTCTGCAAAAGGTCACTGCTAAGTGTCCAATTTCTCATCATTTGGTTTAATAGGAGGAACCTTAATTGAGGAGGAAAAAATACCCTTATTCAATATTATAAAAAAAAAAAAAGATTAGTTAAGAGAGTGCACTCTTACTTGAGGTAGCAAGGAAAGCAAGAAGAATCTCCTCATTCATGACAAATAAAGTAGAAACATGACCTGATTGAATCAACCACGCAGAAAAATAGTTAGTTTGCTGCTATGAAAACTTCATTTCCAATGCCAATTGTTATGAGGAAAAATGACTGAGAAACATATACCAGGATGGCTTTCAGACCAGTAGATTGATCCAGTTGCAAGAACCAACACAGTAAATAACGCGGTTTTTGCTCTAATTGCTGAAACAACAGTGTATTCACCAATTCTATGGCTAACTTTTCCTTAACTTGAATCAGAGTTTTCTACATTCATTCTTGAGAATTTCTTAAGAACCCCGATTGTAGAAAACGAGTATAGTAATCCATCTAATGAACCAATAGATATCCATCCTGTTACATCAAGTGTGGCCTTGTAAAGTAAGTTCATATACCACTGTCAAATTAATGCAAAAGTTTACATATGACACACACATTAAAATACTGGGGGAAAGTAAGTATGAGGGAATATGAATGGTGCACTATTAGGCATAATTGTCCAGATGGACCAAAAAGTACTTGGAAGAAAAATTAGAGAAGACTGATGCATTATCATGGAATGATATAAAATTCTAATTTAGATATCAATTTTCTTCATGTAAAGGAGATAAACTTATCACATATGACGGCTTCTAATTGGATGACAATGAAAAAATCATCTATACTATTAGTGCATAGACTATTTTCTCTTACAAAATTTCTACATATTTATTATAACATTGATCGTGCATGTACTAATTGATTGTTATCATAATTCATAAATGAATATATATTTTCTAGATTAAGGCATAAAAGTTAAAACTCATCTAACAGCAAAAGACTTACCATTGGAGTCCACCACAGGTGCAGAGTCAACTTTGCTTAATGGTCCAATACTTCTCTGCCACAAGACATTATCTGAAAAGACATCTAGAGCCAGTACAAGAGCCTTGGCTGGAACTGTTACATACAGATGACCATTGTTTCCAGAAGTGACGATGAAATTTTTGTCTAAAGAACTAAAATCCTGAATCCATCTAAAGTAACGGCTATGAACCAATAAACAATAGAGTTCACCTTCTGTGTTTGAGATCTGCTCATGCAAAAAAAAATCTTTAAGTTGTTTTGAATTTATACTATCAATTTTTGTTATTCAGATTCTTCCTTGCATCATCCTATCTTATTCTCTCACTCCTACTATCTAAAATTTAGTTTTTGGCAATTGTTTTACTACATAAAACAGTTTTTAATTACTGCAAACAAAAACGTTATCAAACACATCCTAAAATACTGCCAAGAACTAATTACCATTTCAGCATAGTTGGTGTCAAGTACACTTTTTAATTACGATTAGTGAATTATAACTTACACCCTATTTCCACATTGCCTGAGCATACATCCAATTCATCAACAAAAAAAAAATTTAGGGCCATTAACCTTATAATTGTTGCAAAAACCATTATTCAATATGCACGTCGCTGCTGATCCATAGTGCATAACAGACATCCATATTAAAATAAACCAAGGATCAGGGAAACTTACATATATACTACCCTCACATGGATCAAGCACGAGAACTGAAGCAAAGTAACAATCTGTAAGATTTTCCCTGCATCCTTGACGGTAGCCAAACTGGTAAAGCACAGGTCCGACACTCCAAATCAAGCGCCTATGTGACTGATATGCAAAGAGTCCTCTGTTCTTGACATTGATATAAATAGTTGAGCCTAATGTGCTAACTGAGAGCCCAATAATTTCAGCCTCTGCCACATGACCTGGTCTCGGACCGAAGAAAACTTCTGTTTCAGGCTCAGAAGTTCCAATGTTTCCATAACTAATCACCAATATTTTGTTATCAACTACCAAGTATATCTGCAATTGCATTACAAAAATTAGTAACCTCCACCACCCCAGTACAAACAAAAACCTTCGCCTTTTCCCATCAAACTGTGAAGGGTTACATGGATTAATGTGGCTCGTGAGTGCATGGGTGATGGGTCAACTAAGACAACAAGCACATGTACGTAAAAGATATTCAGATCAAGGAATACACCACTAGTGCAGAAAAAAAGATAATTCTCAATTTCCCTATAGACATTTATACATGAAAACAGTGATAAATTTGAATTCAAAGCATGTAACATGAAAGTTTGTAGTGTGACAAACTAAACTATATATAAATCACCTTCCCATGACCTCCATCAACTGGGGCAGTACCTAGATTGCATTTATAGTCTAAATGCATGGTCCATGCAATGGTACCGTTGCTTTCAAATGCAAAAAAGTTATCCTGAGAACAAACGTAGATTCTTCCATCATCTCTAAGAAGAGGTTTTGAAAGCAAATGATATGCAGAGACAAAAGAAGAAGGGAAAGTGTCAACCAACACTACCAATACGAGAAAAACAACATTGCATATTGCAGAAACACGCATGTTGTTGTCAGTTAAGGTTTCACACGACAGTTACCCTTTTTTAAAACCCAAAATGATAAAAATTGATTTTGAAAGAGAACCGGTTTAGTTCATCTTCTAACAAAACGGCTCGGTCCAAACTTGATGATTATAATGATAAAAAAGGACAGGCACAATCTATCAGTTTTCTATATTTTTCTGAATGTCTCTATGTCTATTTATAGACAACAAACAACCCTGTTGAAGAGTTGCCGGTAAACCATCGCGACTCTTGACAATGAACCATAGCAACCGTTTGTTATCAGAGCGGTTGGGAGTAGTTATTATTATTTTTTTCTAACCTTTCCTAGGAGCGATTAGGAGTAGTTATTATTTTTCTAACCTTTTTCCAACTGCCTCTTATTCATAACCCATGGAGTTTAAACAAAAACTCCAACAATCCTCCACATGAATTAGAGATCAATTTAACATGACTAAATGCATATGAATATGTATGCAAGTGTGATTCCTTGGCGAGAAACAATTGCACCGCAATAGGTAGGGGTTACCTTTGAACCTTCTCTAGTGTAAACCTATCGGGTATACTAGGTCAATCGGTGGTCATGATGCCTTGAACCGTCGACCTTTATGGTGTATACCGAGACAATAAGAGACACACAATTGCTTCCCTAGCATTGCTCGTACTTATTGTTGTGTCCATTTTGGTCGTGGACACCTTCCTGGTTCTACAAGTGTTGTAGAGAATCGGTCTTTTTAAGTTCTCATTGAACCGGCCCTCGCTTCACACTCACATAAGGGATTTCTTGTGATATACCTCCACATACATCATCTGAACACATCAGATTAAGAAACCATTAAAAGCCATTATGCTTACCCTCATATACACTGTCTTGTCATAGGAATGAGTATGAGTTTAAAACTCCACAATGTTTAACAATTGATCACGACTTAGTTGTCTCTTTTAACCTAGTTCGTGGGATCTCCACTCATCAAGGTAGAGTTACCGCGATGGTCAACAACTGATAGGCCTTAAACCCATTCCTTTCGACAAATTTTCAACTCACTCTCTAGGAATCCCTTTAGTTAATGATCCACTATGTTCTCTTTAGACCTCACATAGTCTATTGAGACGATTCCATTCGAGATTAGTTGTCTTACAGTATCATCCCTACGACGTATATGTCTAGACTTGCCGTTATACATGACGTTCCTGACCCTTCCAATGGCGGCTTGGCTATCACAATGTACGCCTACAGTTAGTGTCAATTAGGATTGAAGATCTCTAATGTTAAATTTCAAATTAAGATATTAGATAATTTTAATGAGTCTCACATGAATCTCACTTTTAAATATTTAAAATTTTAATTAAATTAAATTAAATTAATTAAGTAATTAATTTGAATTAATAAAAGATGAAAAATATATGAATATTAATAAAACATATAATTAATTTTAACTTTTAATTTCATTTTATTTATTTGTTTCGTTCTGTCACATAAAACATCATTCTTTTAACTCCGTGTAGATCTTCAGGATTTTTGGAAAAGAATCGGATCTCCACATAGAAATTTTCGTTCCTTCTTTAGTGATGGATTTGGTAAAAGAGAAATCTTCAACTAAAAGTCCCACTAAAATCCACCACTAAAATTATTTTCTATTTCTAAAAATGACGGGCACAATTCATTCAGTTTATATTTCTAAAAACTGTCCAGCAATTAATATTTCTAAAAACTGTCCAGCAGTTTGCCACATGTTGGCTACAGGACAGTGCAAGAGTTTTGTTTTTTTTTTTCTTTTTCATTTTTTTTCACATTGATTTTTTTAAAATCGTGCAAGAGCACGAGTCTCATACCTTGTTTTAGTATATAAAAAAACAAAATGAAAAAAAGAAAAATTGTAGAAGCTGTAATATGTTAACTGCTATAAACGAAAAAAAGACTGTACAGTTTTTATAAATATATCGAAAACACTAGATTTAAAATTGACTTTTAATTACAGCTATAGAAATTGGTTCGTAACTAAAATTAATTAATTTTTAATCCTAAATCTAAGTCAAATACTACATGTGTTTCCAACTCAGTGCATTAAAAATTAATCTCTAATTATTGTTTGCTTAAGAGAATTTTACATGAAAATCGAATATGAATTTTTCTTGTTAAATCATTATCACATATTTATGCAATGAAATCTCTAGTTGTTTTGATTTTATAGTATCAGTTTTTGTTATTTAAATTCTTCCTTGCATTATCCTATCTTATTTTCTCACTCCTACTATCTAAAATTTAGTTTTTGAAAATTGTTGTACTACATAAAACAATTTTTAATTATTGCAAACAAAAACATTATCAAACACATCCTAACATACTGCCAAGAACTAGTTACCTTTTTAATTACTATTAGTGAATTATAACTTACACCCCTTTTCCACATTGCTTGAGCCTACATCCAATTCATCACAAAAAAAATTTTAAGGTCATCAACCTCATAATTGTTACAAAAACCATTATTCAATATGCACGTCACTGCTGATCCAAAGTGCATAACAGACATCCATATTAAAATAAACTAAGGATCAATGAACCTTACACATACACTACCCTCACATGGATCAAGCATAGGAACTAAAGCAAAGTAACAATCTGTAAGATTTTTCCTGCATCCTTGACGGTAGACAAACTGGTAAAACACATGTCCAACACTTCAAATCAAGCGCCCATGTGACTGATATGCAAAGAGTCCTTTGTTCTTGACATTGATATAAATAGTTGAGCCTAATGTGTTCACTGAGAGCCCAATAATTTCAACCTCTACCACATGACCTGGTCCCAGACCGAAGAAAACTTCTTCATCAAAATTGCCTTATACCTACAAACAAAATCTGTCACTATAAGTCAATAACCTGTATGTAAAAGTATAATTGACATTTACCTACAGACATTTTTCCCGTCAACTTTGAGGAGACGTACTGTGACGGTTATTAGTCTGTATGTACAAGTTTTACCTACGGACATATTTTTACTTATGATTATATTTGTCTGTTACTATAGGTAGTACTTACAATTTATTCTAGGGTGTAGGTAAAAGTCATTAACGTATACCTACAACCTCTAACTGTAGGTAAAAGTCATTAACGTATATCTACAACATCCAACTGTAGGTAAAAGTCATATAATAATGAAAATTAAACTAAATATATTTTATTTTCTTATTATTAAATTTTATGAAAAAACAATATAATTGAAGGAATGATTATTGAATATTGAATAATATACGGAACTTAACAATCTTGATATTTTGAACCAAGCCAAGTAAATGTTTAATCTAGGAATGCACAAGATAATATCTAAATACCAATCATTAAAAGTGATAACAAACTATTACAATTGACAAAAAAATTATTAAAAGAGTGGTCTCATTCACCAACTCAATGCCAAATCACACTTTATCCAATGCAATTCCAGTAACCAACTTATAAATTCTCAGACAGAAGCACCAATATATCCTCATTGAAGTTCACAAACAAATCTTATACAACAATCAAAATATGCTATAAGTTCAAATAGAAGTTTTTTCTTTCTTTTTTTGCATAAAGGGTGCATCTTGCTATCTAATTTTCCTTGAGGACCAATTTGTTTGGTAATTAGGATCTTCCCTGAAACAATAATAGTAGGAACAAATTGCAAACAAATTTTAGTTTCAATATCTTTCCTAATGATTATTAAGGATTCCAATCACTAATAAAATAGATGAATAAAGTGTACACAAATTTTAGTTTCAATAATGTAAAGAAAAGTCCACCCAAGAGTACATAGATTACTCACCTGAAAGAAAACTACACTTAGTATTTCAGTCTCCAAGAAAAGAGAATAATCAATGAAAGTAGGGATTATGATGCAGAAAATGATGATAAAATAACACTGTCTCTGAAACCATCAATTGATGACCCTACAATCTACAAAAGTTGCTGAATGGAAGAATTTAGAATTCATTGTCATGATAACTAATTTTTAGCAGGTCCATTTTTTATACTCTCTTTTATTATAATCATTGTTGATATCAGAATTTTTTTTATTTAAATTCTAATTAACTTTTTGAATTATGCAATATTACATACTATTACATAAATCTAATTTTATAAACTCAAAGAAATTAATATGAACTAACTAAAAAAAGATTCAACGAAATTAAAACATGCCTTTATTAAAAATTAGTGTATATAATATATATGCTTTAAAATGATCATTTTTTATAAACTATTGCTTATTTTTAAAATTCTTTTTAAGAAAAAATTAATAAAAGCAAGTAACTATTATTTTGTAAAATAAATTAAATCAAACATTGAATGTTAGTAATGCCAGTGACAACCAGTTAAAATTTCCATTAAATAAAGGTAAAAAAATTTAAATATTGCAAATTTAATAAAAAATTACGAATATATAGCAGTTTTGAAAGTAATTACGAAAGTATAGCAGTTAGTCACGTATGGGCAAAACGTGTTTAATCACGTCATGGTAGGACGTGTTTGAGAAGCAAAGACGCGCTGGGTATACGTGTTAAATCACGTCATATAGGAACATGTTTAAGCAGCTAGTCACGTGCCCAGATAACGTGATAAATCACGTCCTGGGACGACGTGTTCGAGGTCCCAATCGCGCAACCAGAGGACGTGATCAAGCACCCTAAGCCGTCCATGGAGGACGTGACTCTGCAACCATTCACGTCACTGCAGGACGTGATCCAGCTCCCCTATATATTCCCTTCTCCTTCATTTCTTC